>LPNX011134276.1:525374-639115 GCA_001517045.1 Pseudotsuga menziesii
CTGCTGCCAATCCAAACCCTAGGTATGCTACAGAGAAATCAAAGGGGCAAGACCAAAACCTATAAAACAGCAATGCAAAGAATCCAAACCCTAAATATCAATCACACCTTGCACTAGAAACCCTAGCAGAGGCACTAGCAAGCTTTCAAGATCCAGAGGTAGCCCAGGATGTTGTTTTTCCAAACCCTATGTAGCCTGAAGAAGTGCCAGAAGATCAACAACAAAACTAAAAGAGGATGGTAGGTATTTTGATTACAATTTTGCAAAAATAGAGCTTTCAGTGGCTTAGGCGGACGCAGTAGCGGTTCATTAGCCACCGAGAGCATAGCTTTCGACAGCTAACGGACCCAAGATTCTGCTTCCTTAACCACTGAAAGCAGAAAAGGGTGTAGAAAGATGTTTTGGCATGCAGAACTAGTTTTGGCAAATCAACTATCTTAGGGATAATAAATAAAGCTGAAATTTGCTAAAAATCCCCATTGAAAGAGGTCTATTCCAGTTTTGAGGATACAATCAAGGAGAAAAGGGTCACAAACCCTACCTGTTTTTTTTACCCACAGTGGTTTATCTATCAGATGACAAGCTATATCTCTACTTTAGTACTCATTGTGTCATCAAGCAGTTCAATGAGTAAACAAGAGTTAGCATTAGATAGACTAATACTTAAATTAGGGTTTTTGACCTAATTTTGCAATTTTTTTTTATGTAATCTATTTTTAGTAAAACAAATCCAACTTTTTAGGATCCGAATATTTTTGTAAAGGCTATAAAGCCTAATACTTATTTTGAAGCAAGGGTTCCACTTTGGGGACCTTTTGACCATTATTATTATCAAGCTTCTCATATTGCTCATGACCTAATATAAGCTCTTTTGCTATCATATGTTCAGCTTCCATTTCTTGTTTGCTCTGTGCTTATGCTTGAATGTGTTGTTAAGGTTTATTCATGTTATTTAATGTCTGATAGTTGTCATCCTATCTGCATGTTGATAATTTCAATTGCAAGTACTTTCCTTGTTATGATTAGCCATTTATATATAACTGTTTTATGTATGAATCTGCCAGCATAATAAGTCTCCATCTCTTCGCCATATTATCAAAACTATGAATAGTGGTAGTTAGAAGCCTTATCTTTGATTGAGTTTCAAGCATTTCTTGAGAGTGTGAGGTCCTGTAGGTCACCTGACTTGATCTAGCTAAAAAAACCATAAAAAACATTTAAGTTACTAGGCATCCTTGAGTAGCAACCTAGAGGAGTTTCCTGGAGTGATAACACCAGCAAAGAAAGAGATCATTCTCGACTTACCACTGCCTACATCAGTCATGCAACTCAGATCAGTTCTGGGACATACAAGGTACTACAGGAAGTTCATCAGAGGATATACAACGATCACTACACCTATGGAGAAACCGCTGAAGAAAGACACAAATTTTCTATGGACAACAACTTGCCAGGAAATATTGGATAAATTGAAGAAAGTAATGGCCACTATGCAATACTTGTATTTCCTGACCGGAAAAAGGAGTTTCATGTTCATGTCGATGTGTTGTCTGTCGTGCTTGGCATAGTCTTGACACAACCAGGCGAGGGGTCATTGGACCACCTTATTGCTTTTTCTAGCAGGAGACTATCAAAAACAAAAAATAACTACATGACGATGGAAAGAGAAGGCCTCACTATGGTCTATACGCTGCAAAAGTTCAGAGACTATTTGTTGAATGTGCATTTTCATATGTACACTAACCATTCAATGTTGAAATACCTAGTCAACAAGCCAGTGTTGGGGGGCAAGATTTGCAGATGGCTTCTCCTCTTTCAGGAATTTGATTTTGAGGTAGTTGTCAAACCTAGTCGACTGAATGTCGGGCCCGATCACTTGTCGAGGATAGAAAATGGTGAAGAACAAACCAGCTTGGAAGATAATTTTCCTGACGTGCAACTATTTGTGATCCACATGATGGACGATCAAAACCATGAGTTTAATGCCATCATTCACTTTTTGAGCACAGGATTTGCACTTGAAGGAATGTCAACTAATCAGAAGAAACACTTGCTCGTTAGAGTTGCGGATTATACATTGATCGCGAGACATATTTATAAGCTGGGTGCCGATGAAGTACTGCGTCACTGTGTTTTTTACTATGAACGACCCTGGTTTATGAGTGAAGCACATACTGGTGTCGCAGGTGGGCACTACGCGGGAAAAAAACCTATGTGTAAGATATTGCAGGAAGGACTACGGTGGCCAACCATACACATGGATACTAAGAGCTTTTGCAAGCGCTGTGATATCTGCCAGAGGATAGGAAAACCATCACGCCATAATGAGATGCCGCTTACACTGCAGATAATTCTCCAAGCCTTTGACAGATGGGTTGTTGATTTTGTTGGACCAATCAGTCCACCAGGGAAGAGAATTGACGTGCACTATATTATCACTGTGATAGACTATTTGACCAGATGGGATGAATCTGCACCTGTTAAAGATAGCACCACTGCGACTGCGACAAATTTTTTGTTTGAAAATATAGTCACCAGATTTGGCTGTCCAAAGATACTACTAAATTACCAAGGTACGCATTTTGTTAACAATGTAATTGCTGAGGTGACTGCAGAGTTTTAGATCCAACATAAGAAGACGACCCCCTATCATCCTCATGTGAATGGAACGATCGAAGCTTTCAACAAGATTATGGAGAATGCATTGACCAAGGTATGCAATGTGCGCTGAGATGACTGGGATTAGAAAGTCTCACCTCTGCTATGGGCGTATCGCACAACTTGCAAGCGATTAATAGGTCACACACCATTCAGACTAGTATATGGTCATGAAGCTATCGTGTCAATGGAGTACATTGTACCAAGTCTAAGAATTGTTGCACTCAAAGAGATGACCAAGGGAGATGTTGTTGAACAGAGGTTGTCACAGCTCGTTCAAATGGAAGAGGAACGATTCGTCATGGGATTTCATCAGACTATGGAGAAGCAAAGAAATAAATCATGGCATTATCACCATATCAGGGTTAAGCCATTCAAAGTTGGAGGACTTGTGTTGTTGTATGATAGCAAATATTTCAAACATCAAGGAAATTTGAAGTCACATTGGCTAGGGCCATATGTGATCCTGCATATCACTGATGCAGGCGCAGTAAAACTGCAGAAATTAGATGGTACGTATGTTGCGGGTATGGTGAACGATAGTTTCCTGAAACCACACTACGATGGTCATAGAATTCTCGGTTAGAATTGCATTGCACGACGAAAAAAAAAGAGAAGGTCCGAAAGACGTAAAAATTGTTTGGTCGCACGTCTGCGGTGGAACTAGTGAAAAGCGCATGAAAAAGCAAAATGTATAGAAAAAGGCAGAGAGTGCTACAAAAAGAGGAAATGACAGGCTAAACGGCATTAAAGTGCAAATATTTGGCGAAGATTGAGGCGGCTATGATAGCTAAGTGTCATTAATTCGATGAAGTACGAGGAGAATGACGACGTGCTTTAGGGTCAAATCTGATGCTTCTACCATAACTGCTCTTACAAGTACAATACAGTACTCAAGTTAACAACTTAATGAAGGGACGCATTGGACAAGAATCCCATGTGACTGATTAGACATCAAACTCCTATTGCATGACAAATATAGGACGCTTTGGAGCGTATAAGTGTAAGGCTTCACCATCAAGCATTCTTTTATGAATACAGATTGAGCGATAGAGAACCAGAGCCAAGCAATTGTGGAGCCGAATACTACCATTCCTTTGATAGTAAGCTTACACCCATGGTAATTGAGATCCCCCGTGAGAGTGAGAAATCAGATGTAACCGTTATCTCAGGTTTCCCAATCAACGAGGAAGAAGAAGTAGAATCATCGGAGATACATCAACCAGACACTGATCAGATGGCGAGAACCAGGAAGCAACCTGTTCTGGTGAACGCTCCTCGACCTGCGACTGCCCCTGTTAATATTCCAACCTCTGGTTCCTGCCCTGTGCTGAACCTAGTTCAGAGACCACCAGCTGCAGCTGCAGCTACACAACCATTTAAATGTCCAACACATGTTGGGCTAAGCGCACTTGGACAGTCATCCCAACTTGAGAGGGAAAGGAAATGGAAGGCTAAGGCCATTTCAAGCAATACCGACAAAGCACCAATGGAGAAATACCTAGAGGAGGATGACCTCATGGAAGAGGACTCACCGCACTAAAAGGACCCGATACTAAGGAGGAATATGGAAATTTCCCGCATTATGTTTGGCCAAGGAGAGTCGATGTGGAGGAAGTGGAGCTTCCAATGAATACAATTTTGCTAGCACCAATGATCCCTCAAAAAGATCCCCTGCTGATGAACATAATGCCAAAGATTGTCAAATTGACCTTTGAGGACTTCGATACCCGACAATAGGAAGGGTTGAAAAGAGCAGACTGCATGGTCCTAGATCAACCCAACTCGGTTGGAGCACAGGTGCTAAGGCCAATGCAATGGGCCGAGGGCATTGGCTGGGTAGGTTTGATAAATCAACCGTTTATGCCGCATTTTGGCCACAGTCTATAGGTTAACACATACGCGAAAAAAAATTTGGTCTATTTCCGCAGAGGATGCCTATGGCTCGATCGACCACACTTGGTCGACATCAAGCTTATTGCTACAATAATGGGTCTGCCAAAGGAAGGAGACGACCCCGTGCCATACTTGGCCCATAAAAATGGCACTAATCAAAAGTAGAAGTATAACCTTAAGCTCACAAAAAGGGGATTCCTAATTGACCCTATTGAAGACGCAAGTGTGTGGTTCACCATAAGGATCCTATCTTGTAGGCTGCTGCCCAAGATGAGGCCCACTCAGTGTATTGTGGGAACACTTGAGCTTGCAGAACTGTGCGCACTCAGCGGAATTTTTAACTGGTCACAGTTGTTGTTGAATGAGCTGATAAACGATGCCATGAATGCCCAGGAGGATCCCACCTACAAATTTCATTACTCCTGGCTTATTGTCTTGATCTCATTCACCCTGTGGGGCAACCCACCAGGATATGTATAGATGGATGTCCCACTACCTTTCCATGGCACAAAGTACCAGAACTTGTGGGAAAACAAGAAAGGAAAGATCCAGCAAAAGAACAAAAAAACAAGTTATTTTTGCAAGAAGAAGCGCTACGTGATGTTTTCCACCGATCTCATCGATTCTAGGCCACAATGGTGCATAGGTACGTGACCTTCATCAGTCTTCAGGCCGATGCGCATAACCTCATATTAGAGCCATAGAAGGACTCGACCAAAGAAGTACACCATGCTGGATTCATGGTAATGGATGAGGATGTGGACGCAATCATCTAGGAATGGTTGGATGAATGGCGTGGCCCACTGTCAAAGCCACTGCCCAAAGGACAAAACAAAGAGGACCCACCAGTGCACCAAGTTGATGGCCAAGGAAATGAAGAAGGCGACGAGCAGGATAATTGGTCGCAAGAAGAGGAAAAAAAAGACGATAATGAAGATAGGTGTAGCTCTGATCATAGTGATTTAGAGTGCACACCTACTCAGGAGAACATCCTGCCCCACGAGCAAAAGAAACAACAAGGATGGGAGCCCCCTCGCAAGAAAAGGAAAGCTAGAAAGACATATAACATGGATACCTTGACTGAGGAGGATATCCGCATGCTAGTAGAAGTTGTAGCTGCAGTCGCCAGGGACAACCTCGTAAATTTAAGAACACAACATGCAAGCATGATTGATCAGGTGTCATAGCACCTTAATTAGCTAGCAGAGGCCATAAATGATGTCAAATCCACTGTTGAGGCTGAGACATATGGCGTGGATTCGAGCGTTCATTATGTTAGATTTTGATCATTTAAGAAATATGATCTTAGGATCTTAACTGAGAGAATAACATGCACAACAATAAATCACAAGAGACAATAGAAACAAGATATTTTCCTCAGGGAAACCATAAAGGAGAAAACCCCACAACTTCCTCAGAGATAGAATGAGCACCAATAGCAAAAGTAAAACCTGAAAGTGCAAAGATGATATTTTAACAGTAGTTGTCTCTTTCTTTAATCCTAGCTCCTTCTCTCACACTCATGCGCCCCAGTTGAGTGAGTGAGTTTATGATAAATAGAGAGTCTCATTCTCTATCTATATTCTTTTGTTCGCTTAACATTTAACCCAATTATGTAGGCTCGAGTAAACTTAACTCAGTTATGTAGGCTCAAGTAACCACAAATGGACTGGATTAATATGATAATATATTCTGGAGGGTAGTAATGACCCGACTTACAATGGAGGGGACTTCCTCATGACTCTTAGTAATTATCCCGATAGGAACATCGGGGTATGAATTTACATGACTTGATTACATTAATGATTCTCTCGATAGGAACATTAGGGTACAATACATAATATATACAAGTGAATACATTCTGAAGTTACAAATACATTAACACTCCCTCTTAACTAGGAAGGTATTCTCTCGACACAATTCATTAGCGCAAGTATTCTTCTTTGGATCAAGTCTGGATCATCATCATCACTGGATCATCACTGGATCATCATCGAAATTGGATCATCATCAAAGCTAGATCATCACTAGATCATCATCAAAGCTGGATCATCACTGGATCATCATCATCACTTCTTCCGCTATCTATATCAACTAGTGCTATCTCTCAATTATTCTCATCATAGGAAGTTCTACAGAGCCAACCCTTTTTCATGTTGGTTGTAGGCCTATCCTCCATGTAGGTTGTCATCTTCTTCAACACTTATATCTGACCAAGTCAGAAAGGCACGTCCAACACTTACATCTGACCATGGGAGGAACACATCGACCACCATGTTAGAAAGGCATGCCCAACACTCACTTCTAACCATGGGAGGCCCAGCCTGCCACCATGTCAGAAAGGCCCATCACTCACATCTAACCATGGGAGTCCTAGCCTGCCACCATGACAGAAGGATCTGCACTTACATCTGACCATGCGAGGAACACATCCAGCATACATGTCAGAAAGGCTCTGCACTTACATATGACCATGCAAGGAACACATCCAACATACATGTCAGAAAGGATCTGCACTTACATCTGACCATGCGAGGAACACATCTAGCATACATGTTAGAAAGGATCTGCACTTACATCTGACCATGCGAGGAACACATCCATCATACATGTCAGAAAGGATCTGCACTTACATCTGACCATGTGAGGAACACATCTAACATACATGTCAAAAAGGATTTGCACTTACATCTGACCATGCGAGGAACACATCCATCATACATGTCAGAAAGGATATGAACTTACATCTGACCATGCGAGGAACACATCCAGCATACATGTCAGAAATGATCTGCACTTACATCTGACCATTGGAGGAACACATCCAACATACATGTCAGAAAGGATTTGCACTTACATATGACCATGCAAGGAATACATCCAACATACATGTCATACAAGCTCTGCACTTACATCTGACCATAGGAGGACCCACCTACCGCCATGTCAGAAGGGCTCTCGGACTCATCACTTCCCCTTGGAAGGAACTTTGATCTGGAGAACACCAAGCTTCTCCCTGAAGTACTTAAACTTCACTTTGTCCATTTCTAGCATAAAATCATATCAGGGCTGATTATGTCCAAGGATAACATGCGAACTTCACCAGGACCGATTACATCCTAGGACAACCTACAGGACCATTTATGTCTGAGCAACCTATGAGCTTTGCGAAGATTTTATGCTCAGACAATCTGTGTCACAAACTATGATAGAACTCCCTCTTTCGAGAGATCTCAATTTGGATAAAAAACTGGAGCTTCACTACTCCTCTCTCACAAGTGGCAACATATTTTTCCTTGACTGTACTCAGCACCATGAATGACTCCATCCTGCCAAACCAAGAGATCACACCTGATCCCATACTGAAGCAGCACCCCGAAGTGCTCTTCCTATCAATGGCATATCCTACCCAATTTGAATCCACATAACCCTCTAGGTTAATATTCTGATTTGTATCATGTTTAACTATACCCTTCAGGTACCTCACTACATGTTATGCAAACAAGTGAGCATGTCCCGGATATGTCAGGGATATCAATGAATCAAAAACATCTGACGATACATTGTGGCATGAACAGTCTCTAATGAAGCATCACTCAATAGCTTCAGGTTCAACGCCATAGGTGTGGCCATGTCCTTGCAGTCCATCATCCCGAACCTCTTAAGGATCTCTACTGAATACTTCCCTTGTCCAAGGGATATTCCATTCGCACTCTACCATGCCTCCATGTTTAGAAGGTAATGAACCATACCGAAGTCCTTCACCTCGAACCCGGTAGCAAGTCTACTCCTTGAAACTAAGTTTTCTGTCAGGGACAAGTCATTGACATATAACAGGAGCATCACTGGTCTTCCACCTTCAACCTTGAAGTAAACGTTGGAATCCACTTTAATCTCAGTAAATCCTAGAGCCATTAGTAAGTTGTCCATCCTATCATACCATGTCGAAACTTAGTATCTTCTGCAGTCACTCCCTCTGAAGTAGAGCATCATTCTCTCTCTGCCTTTTGTACTCTATGTATTGAAACATTTTGTACTAGAGAGACAAGTAGCTTCCTATACTATTAATATTGTATGTATCCATCTAGGGTCAGTGGATACCAAGATCCTCTATCTTAAACCTTTTAATTAAAATTTCCTCTCGCACCCATCTATGAGCTTTTCATCCTCTATAGGATTTCGTCTTCAACCTTGTAGCAAAGGTTAATATCTTCATCACTCTAGGTGATCTTCAAGCTCCTCCTATATGTGTTATCCCATGGGTGCCTTCTGAGCTCATACAAGGTCTTCTTTAATTTGAACACATGAGTCTGCCTGTCATGTGTCTTCATTTCCAGTGGCTGCAAATGTCTCTTCGTAGTCTATGCCTTCTTTCCGTGAGGATCCTCATGCTACAAATCTTGCCTTGTATCCCACAGTGTTTCCATCTATTGCATGATGGATCTTATAGATCCATATGGAAGACACTACGGACTTCCCTTCAGGTCTCGATGTCACATCCTAGACATCATTCTTCTTGAAATGGTACTCTCCTTCCCTTTCTTCTTGGCTACTTCTTCATTGTTGGAAGGTTCTGGATCAATGATGTCGTTCTTGAGGCCTCTTGAAGTCTCGTCATACTATTATTCATTTTGGATTATTAGAGTGGATCTTGAACTGTCGTCACTTGTTCTTCGAAACAAGTCTCATCCTTATTTTCTTGTAGGCTATTGTACACGATATTGCCTATAATTCAAATGCATCAGTTGTATGGTTAGAAACATTTCATATTGCATATTTATAATGGAAATTTATTATGTATAAAGATATAGACATGCAACTATTTTATCCAATACAACATTCATCCATATCTGACGGAAACTTTCTATATGCCTTCCATCTCTACCATGACATCATTGAGATTGTGAACCAATCCAATATGTCAGCAAAGAGGTTTTATTCTAGATAAGTAGCAATGGAGAGTTGTATATCACCATGGGCTACTTACCCATCACATGCATATTAGTAGTATATTGTCATTAATGCAAACATTCTATCATGCATAACACATTAACGAAATACAAACAAATGCATAATCAAACAATATCATGGAATGACAATTGAATACTTATATTTATTTGGTTTGTGGGTAGACTCCTTCTTGAGTTTTCAGCTTCATCATCTTCTTCATTCATAACAACATCATTTCTTATCCAAATGCTAAGATGGATAAGAGATTCTTCAAGAATTGAGTTCTTCATATTCCTCTTCGCTTGAGGGGTATTCTTTGAATTGTGAACGCTTGATCTTCATTTGCTCCCATCTTCTCTTCTCTTATTATGAGTCGAGCTTCTTCTTCTGTTCATTCTTCTTAGAGTCTACTGAAGGTAATCACTTCCTTCTGACATACATTCCTTGAATGAATGAATCCCATGATCCTGGGAGACCATTCAAAGTTTCTTCTTTTATTTCTTCGTCATAGCATCGAACACTTCATTTTGGTGTCTTCAAGTATGACACATGAGGGATGAGATGATCTTCAATAGAATCTACAATGATTCTCTTGGCTCTAGCCTTAGTCTCATCTCCCTTTGGCTCCTAAAACTTTCTTACTGAAGTACTGATCCAAATCAATTTCTTCATGGATCATGGAGTTCCTATACTTCCATACTTAGAAGTTTGTCAACTTCACCAAGCTTGTCATCAACCTGGTGTGATAGGTCATTTTGAAATGAGAACCTCAAATGTAAATAGCAAAAGATTTGATCTCACCGATTTGAGATGTCCGTCCTGGTTCTGGATCTGGATGACTTGGGGTTTGTTAGAGAAACCCTGATTTTAAAATCTTTGAATCTTTAAATTCTGATTGGATATATAGATGGACCTATTCAAGGTGAGCTGTCCAATGTACTCCTTTTCTGAAAACAGTGGAGGGAAACTCCTGAAACAGGAAGCCCTAGTTTTTCAATTTCTACTGCAGAAATGCCTGATATTGTTTCTGCAGTATATTTGAAAGTAATTCTCCACTGTGTCTTAAACTTTGTACTGAGGTAGCCTTGTATATCCTCTTTCCAACACCATAGGTTTGAACAGAATTGGTTTCACCAATTGGGACTTATGCGCATTTTACCAAGGTGACTTATTTTGGGACTGTTCAGAAGAGCGAGCTTGTACGGAATTTTAGGTGTCATTGTTTCATCATCAGGGTCTGAAACTTTTGCCACAGAAAGTACAGTCCGTGCCTTATCTATAACATCTTAATAAATTTCATTTGGACATTTGTATCCTGAGATATAGCAATTATCCCTAGGTGTACTCTTTAGGGATGAATCTTGGGAGAGGATGGAACCCTAAATTGGAGGAATCATATCTCCCAAACTATAGTGAATTTGAGGCTGAACTTTTTACAAAGGGTACATCGAGAATTTATCTTCAGCCTATGAAAATTTATGCTCCTGATCCTTCTCCAATCTCAAGATATAGTGAATGTACCAAAACTACCAGTTTCAATATTTTAGGGTTTTTCTTGTCTGGGGTCAAATTAGGGTTTGACTTTCCTGGGGTTTTACCCAACCAAAAATTTCGACCTTGGTCTCTAAATTTCTATTTTTAGGAGGAGAGATATCCTATGTTGGGCTCACTCAAAAATTCCTCTTCTGTAAAAATCCTTAATTGCTGTTCCAACAACTGTTCCGAAACTGAAAATGCTTGGAATCAAATTCTGCTTCGACAGAAAGATGCGCCCTTCAATGGAGAGTTATCCTAGCCTCCTTTTTCTGATGATCTATGGAGAGAGACCCAAAAAGTAAGAATCCCTAGATTTTGCAGCTGCATAATGTCTTCTTCTCAGGTTAGCTCTGATACCATGTTAGATTTTTATCATTTAAGCAATATGATCGTAGGATCTTAATTAAGAGAATAACATGCACAACAATCAATCACAAGAGACAACAGACACAAGAGATTTTCCTCGAGGAAACCATAAAGGAGAAAACCCCACAACTTCCTCAAAGATAGAATGAGCACTAATAGCAAAAGTGAACTTGAAAGCACAAAGATGATCTTCTGACAACAGTTGTCTCTTTCTCTGATTCCAACTCCTTCTCTCTAACTCATGCACCCCAATTGAGTGAGTGTGTGTATGATAAATAGAGAGTCTCACTCTCTATTTATATTATTTCGTTCAATTAACATTTAACCCAGTTATGTAGGCTCAAGTAAACTTAACTCAATTATGTAGGCTCGAGTAACCACTACTGGATTGACTTAATATAATAATATATTCTGGAGGGTACTAATGACCCGACTTACAACGGAGGAGACTTCCTCATGACTCTTTGTAATTCTCCAAATATGAACATCGGGGTATGACTTTACATGACTTTATTACATTAATGATTCTCTCGATAGGAACATCGAGGTACAATACATAAGATATACAAGTGAATACATTCTGAAGTTACAAATACATTAACACATTAGTCATGCCAGAGCTAGTACCGTCGATCAAAGTAACAATCCAGGGGTACGCACTGGGAACGGGGATAGACATAAGTGCCTTTGATGATGTTGTCAAGGAGTTTTCCATAGTGTAGCTCAAATTCTCCAAGATGCCCTTGAGTGAAGTCTATGAAGCACAATAGGAAATTGTGTCGGAAATATGACTAAGGGAAAATGCTATTGCCTATCAGGAAACAAAACAACAAAGGAAGGAAAAGGAGCGCAAGGCCCTTCTTAAGAAAAAAGAGTAAGAAATTCAAGGGTGCATCACCCTCCTTACTGAGAAGGAACAAGAAATTGTGGGACGAGAGAAAAACCCCATCGCATTAGATGAGACTATCAAAAGCGTGATCGCAGAATTCCCCCCCGAAGCGGGCCAGGAAGATGAGGATTCAATAGCCAAGGTATCTAGGCTCGTGCAGATCTCACAAGACTTGAAGAAGTAGGTTGAGGAACTTCAAGCAAGACAGGTGCCGATCACACCTCCTGGGGTGCTTGAGGAGCGAAGAAGAGCAACATTTGAGGTTGATGGGAAGATAATTGGAGGAGAAACATTTTGCGCTAAGGCAGTAGAATTTGTTTCCACTATTTGGGAATCAGTTCTAGAAGACGCAACTGCCGAGAACATAAGAGAAAATATGCACAAGGCTGAGGAGAAATTGACTATGGAGAAGGCAGAGATGAAGAAGCTGTCGTTTCAACAGAAAGTTACCAAGATGACTGAGGTCAAACAACTGCATCAGGAATTCCAGGCTCTTCGTGACCAAGAGCAGGCAAGGGAAGTAGAAGTTGAGGCACACCAGTCATAAGCAACACAGATCACTAGCTTTATTCAGCTGCTGCAACAGAAATTTGGAACCATTACGCAGTCAGTAGGGGTAGGTCCATCAGAACATATCAGTTTCAACCGAGTGGAGTAGTTGGTCGCACAGGAAGAATAAGTAATAGAGAAATTTGCTCGAGTGCAACAGATGGTGAAGGAATTTCAGGACAAGGTTGGTCCTATAGCGAAGCCGGCGCTAGAGATAATTTTTTGGGGAGAAATATGAATTTTTGTGGCAGAAATTTTTTGAGGAGACTTCCCTTTTTTCCTTAGTGGCTTGGGATTAGCCACATGTGAGTGTTGGGGGCCTATTGGGATAGGAGAGGTGCACAAAGAAGAAGTTGGTGCACAAGCAAGGAACAAAAGTTGCACATGCAATAAGAAGGAAAGTAGGCCGCGAAGGAAGCAAAGGGACTGACGCAAAAGGATAGGACATACGCATGACGAAGGAAAGGTGAGCTTGCAAGCATACAGGTGGGTAACAACTGAAAAGTGACAAGTCAAGAATATTGTGGCTACTAAAGATGGCGTAAGCCTATAGACAATGCACATATGAAGTAATGTTTGTAATTCAGGCCGATAGTGCCTTGTGTCAGTCCATGAAATCTTGTAACCGTTTTTTATGGCTGAATATGACCTGTAATAGATGAGTAGTATGTATTCAACGCTGCGTGGTCCTGTAGAAGTTATAAGTAGGAAGAACCCATTCTATATAAGGGTTGGTATTTGGTGTTGTCTTTTTTGTTGGTTGGATTGGTTGTTCATTTGCCAAGTCACTCAGTTTTGTTAAGGAAGCTAGGGTTAGAAGGAAGAAAAAACTTAGAGAAGAGTCTAGTAGAAGTAGAAGGCTGTTGAGCCACAAATCTTGTAGTTGTGTGCACACCCTGCTAGAGGTAGAAGGATTCTGCAGCTGAGTGTGTAGACAGTAGGTAGAAGATTCAATCCAGGCTGTGTGCTGATCAGTAGGAGTAGATAGAAGAATAAACCAGAGAGCATGAGAGCAAGAAGATTGTTCAGAAAGACATATCTTAAGAACATTCTGCAGATTGTAGATTGTAGGGTGCTATATCCATTTCTCATGCCATATGAAGAGCACTTCGGTGGTTTTTCCTAGATGGGTTTCCACATTATTTCCTGTGTTGAATGATTGCTTAATGATGAATGTTTATGTGAATGTCAAAGTATTTGCTTACTGTAAGTTGATGAGCTACTGTTGAATGTATGGCACCATATGATTACTCCGTGAATGAATGATTGTTAAATCATTTTTGGAGTGTGTGAATGAGTTTATAGTTAATTTCCTTAGTTACGGCATAAGTCACACACTATCTGTCAGTGCAAGAAATCAGCTGCGTCGCACCAGTTGCACCAATTGTTAAGATTAAGGACAGGGTCATGTCGCGTGCACTATCATACAATTGTGCCCAGTCATGCATTAATAGACTCCATCATCCTATTTCCTTCTTCGAGAGCCTTAGCCTCATGCTAAGGGACTATAATCCCTTACCAACTATGGAAACATGGTTCTGGTAGTTACCCATTATATATCTCGGGTGAGACCGCGCCTACCTCGTCAGTGTTTCTGACTGAGCTTGCTCTATCGGGCCGATGTCTTGTTGTTTATTGTTGGTATTGGGGTGTTGTTGAACCGTTGGTCAAGATAAGAAGGAGAAAGAGGCCAACATCGCCTAAGAACGCAGTGCAAGGAAATCCTTCTCTTCCGTTCGTGAAGGGGAAGGATCGACATCTATAGTGACCTCAAGTACAACTTCATAGGTAGTCTATGTTGTGGACAATGATACTTTTATTCCGGTGGGTGAGAGATATTCATTCAAGTTAACTAGAGAAGGGAGATTCCATGGGTCTCTCAAATACGTGGTACAAAATAGGAACATACTCAAAAGCGATGAAACACCACCATGCATAGAATCAATAACTAGGATTGGTATCGAAATATTAAATATTTCCATCAACGAAGGATACATTTTGACACCAGCATTCTCAGTTTCCTACTAAAAATGATCAACTACTGGGATTGTGGGGCCCTGTGATGCCAAGGAACCAGAATTATACAACGATAATTGATCGATCGTCATGGTTCTATCTTATAAGGAAAGCACATGACACAAAATACCGACGACACGATCAAATTCAAGGAATAAATCTAGTTCAGACCCAATAATAGATTATAGTCAAGAGGTGCATCAACCACCTCAACCTCAACTGAGTCACAATATTTCCCCCCAACTAGACTTTAAGGGAAGGAATAAATCCATGCGGTATAAAATAACGTCCATCAAAATTTGTTAGCATAGTCATGGATTTTGAAAACATGGGAGATCCAAGGCCTTTCCAACAAGGCAAAGACATCACGGAAGTCACAACACCATCATAAATAACTATACATTTAATAGTGTTATTTAAAACTCCACATGGACTTGAAAAGACACATGGTAAGGAAAGCGAGGCTAGACATCATCATTTTCGAACCTGAAGACACTAGGGACATTTGGGTCACCCACTCCTAAAGCATCTAACAACACTCTCCTCTACGAGAGATAAGTCTAAATCACCTCTAAAGTTGAAATCACATAGGGAGTTTGACCCAAATCCTTAATGATAGAATAGTGTTGGGCGTCTCGGGCATTAGGATTGTGCACTGAGTGCTTCATGAACCCTTTCGGTATGCGTGGTATAGTCTCAGGCTGGTCAATCTACAAAGGAATATCCATAGGTGGAGGATCTTTACCCATGGTCGGTTGTGACATACCATAATCATGTGAATAGGTCGCAACATGTACAACCGACATCATATTGATACAACCATGACCACTTTCTGGGACTGACGGGTTTTTACTCCCGCCACTTCTGGCGGCTGTGGTCCTCAAAGTCATATTTTGATTGTGTAGAAGGGAATCAGTAAGTATAGCTGGGATTTGTGCAATGAACTTGGAGGCCTCATCAATCCTATGGCACAAGTACGTAAGTTTGTCTCCTCCATAAAGTTTACATGGGAATTTGACCTTCATTTTAGTCTTCTTATTCCCACCAATGTTTTCATCGTTCTTGTCATAATTAGTGTTCTCCTTTTTATCCCCACCCTTCTTATTATTCTTCCCCTTCTTTTTATTCCATCTGGGTTGTTGACTACCCTTTTGGTTTGACAAATGCATGGAATGTACATCCACTGATTGGGTGGGGGTGGATAAAGTCGTAGCTTTCCCAATTGTATATTGGTAAATAGACAATTTTTGCATTTGATTCGTAACATGTTCCACAACTTTTGCAATCGCAGAGCCAACGATGCCATCAAAATGCAACCCAAGTTTAAACTTGGGGTCATGATTTGACCTCGATGCATCAGGAATGATCTCATATAGGAGCCCAGTCTGAGACTATATAAAATCTAATTCCCGAGCTCAGAAAATGGCTTGTTCCTCAGTAGCTACTATGGATTTCAAAACATCCTTCGTGATATAAGGCAATAAGGACTTAAGGAACCATTCCAATAGGAATTCCACTGGAATGTTGTCCTTAATTAATCGATTTTGTCTACACCACTCCTAAATATGGTTAGAAATGTGAGTGCCCTTGTCTTGCCAAAAATTCGAAAAGAGTTCAGTACCAACGTCGTAGCGATCAAACAATTGAAAGTGATTAAGGAAGACCATGGCCAAGTCATTGAAAGTACAGTATGTGCCTCCAGGAATCTCTATATAGAATTTCATGGCTAGACCCATGAGGGTGCATTGAAACGGTCGTAATCAGACATAATCATGGCTCAGTGAATTTGAAGAGCACCAAAGATGAAAAGTCATAACGTGATCACTAGGATCCTCGCCCTTCTTACCTTCAAACTTCAGAATATTCAAAGGAATATTAGCAGGGACCAAAGGCCATGTCGGATCATGAAACATCGGGTTGTTTGTGAGTTTGGACAAGTCAGGAAGATTCAGTGTATCTAGAAAAGGGAGCCCAGGCTACAACATTTGATTCCATGCCCCCTAGAAATGTTGATTCTAGTAAAGTCCATGACCTTGACCATTCGAGTAATAATATCCTCCCATATGACCCATATAAGGGTGCACAAGCATTTTCATATGAGGAATTCCTTGGGGATTGGGAGCAACATTACCAAAGTTAAGAATTTGATGAACTCGATTGCCCCCAAAAACATGAGGAGGCACGAATCCTCTGAACAAGGGGATACCTGATGATGGTGGATCCATACAAATAGGAATATATCCTCCCAAGGGTCCAGTCAGAATATGGGGAGGATTCATCATGAGAAACTCATTCAAAGGAATAGGTGTAGTGGAGGATGGGACAAAAGAAGGTATGTAAGTCATAGACCCAAAGTTCATGTGTCCACCACCACCCGTCATAGGATGAGCACTAGTGTGAGGATCGGACGAAGGGGGTGGATAGCCCCTAACAAAGGAGTAGAAGGAGGAATATGACCACCTCCAAACTGATATGCAGTGAAAGGGGCATACATGCCCCCCAGTCCAACACTAGGTTCCGCAATAAGACCATGGATGGATGATAGAATACTTGCTGAAACATTCGTTAGAGGAAATTTGGGGTCTGAAATGGGATTTATAAGAAAACAAGCCAACAATAAATTCTTATGAGTTGGAATTCAAGAACCAATAGAATTTCAATAAAATGATTCAACCATAATGGTTGACTTGACATATTTGTCATAAAAAAGACTACTTTTTTTGTTTGTATTTTCAGCATATCTCCTTGTGTTTTTACTCAAATTTCGAGCAGGAGGGCTCGTTGGATACATAATTAAATTTTGCATCCAAGGAGTGCCCAAATGACATACTTTTAACAGACTTCACTACCCCCAAAATTAGAAATACCTGAAAAAACGTGATGATGATGTCATCATCATGTATTTTTAGGTATTTCTCTTTCTTGGGGTATTCAGGTTAGTCCAAAGTATGTCGTGTGGGTACTCGTTGGATGCAAAATTAAATTACACATCCAACGAGCCCTACTGTTCGAAATTTAGGTAAAAACACAAGGATATATGTTGAAAGTACGAACAAAATTAGTAGTTTTTTCCCTTCTTCCTCCAAAATTAATAAATATTATTTTATTATTTTAACTATTATTTTATTATTTTCCTGAGGAGGCCCATTTTAGACCCCAAATTTCCTCTAATGCGGCTTTCCAAATGTAAAAGGACTTGAACTAAAGGGAACAAACTAAGCCTTAGTGCTTGACCATCCCGAGGAAAAGTTTGGGAAAAAGTCTATGAATCCAAAAGGATTCGTTCCTACAGGGTGGTAAGGACCATTCGTATGAGGGCCAACATATACCAAAGTCCCAGGAATCCATAAGGTAGATGAAGAATGAGTCCCATGCAATCCTCCTCCCAATGCGGATGACAAGGATGGAGGTAAATTTAGAGTCTCGAAAGTGGTACTCATCGTAAAAATCCTATGGAGACCTCGATGGGAAAGAGGTCACCTATAATGTCTAGTCCTCTTGTAAAGAGGCCATGAAGGGTCAAAAGGAGTTAATCCTGCTAAATTATGAGAACGACGAAGCACCAGAACTCAATCCACGATGTATCCATATAAAAATAGACTCAAGTAATCACAATACCTAAGGCCAACTAGCGAACACGTAACACAACCCTAAATAAGATACGATGAACACACACAAGAAAGGAAGTAGGATCAATGAGATAGCGTATGTAGCAAGTATGTATCGCTTAGGAGAGGTTTGAGACTCCCATACATAAAAAGAAGAGGTGTGTGACCAATTATAGTGGCCCTCAGCTTCAACGCATAAAGAGACTATTCCATCCGACCCCTACCTGGATGGGAAACCCATATAATAACCTCTACAAGTACCCCTACGATACCTAGGCAAATAAAGTAAGAACACCTCAATATAACCAATGATCAGGCGGACAATCGCAAGTGGGATCTACTGTATGGGAAGGGTAACTAAGCCCGAAGCTCGAAATCACCAAAGGTACCTCAAGAGATATCAGATACGAATAAGATACCAGAAATATCTCTAGTGCTCATTGAAGGTAGTGGAGATATATCCCCACCATCAACATGCGTGCTACCTCATGATTAACTCATGTGTAAGAGGAGATGCCTATGAAAAAAAATTATAGCAAGTATTTCTCCTCTTCCTAGTCAGACACCTAATTGTTTTTTTTAATAGGCTTGGAAAAGTTTAATCACAAAATCCTATTCCAAGACTCTAAAACCTAAGCTTGTTGGTGTGCCCTACAAAATAAAATCTTCTCTTAATTTTAAATTAAGCGTTACTCAAGGGATATGGCCATGAAACTAATGATGTCATGACTCAATAATAAAAGTAAATGTGCACACCTAAAAACAATGTGCAGACCTGCAACAAATATGAAGACATAAACCAAGCATGACACCAAGAATTAATGATTCATGCACTAAAAGTAAAACAAAAAGGATAAAACGACTAGAACAATTCCATAAAAAAAAATTAAAAAAAGGTTCCCAACCACAAAAGGAGCATTCAACAGACATCATAAGGACCCTGGAAGACTCACGAACACTCACAATCCACCTAAAAATCACCCAAACAAAGATATCAATAAAAAATTAAGGTGTAAGCGACTATTCTTAGAACAACAACGTATGTATGCGACTATTCTAAGAACACCAACATATATACACGACCTACCAAAGGACAACCCACATATATACGCGACTGTAAGTATTGTGACCCACGTATACAAAGAAAAAAGGGGATAAAAGAGAAAGCTAAGAGCCTAACCATTCTAAGGATCTATCAACAAATGAATACACTACCAAATGCAACACATAAACACAAAGAAACATAGAGCAATTTAAGAAAAAATGCACCTAAAAACCCCAACAAAAGGAGACTTCCCCAATGGAGTTTCCAATTCTCTTACGGAGAAAATCTTCCTATGGATTGGGGTGGACCATAATATATAGGATGAAACCATAAATCACATCTAATCTCAAATATTATAGATAAATTAAAGAAGCTAAAAACTAAGGGAAAGAGTCCGTACCACAACCAGATGTTCAAAGAAGGCCACCGTTGAACTCACGATCACGTGCTTGTTCCCTACAATTTTCCCTCAATAATAATATATATCCAAGCATGAAATATATTAAATCTTAGCTTTCAAACTAGCATAATCCATTTAAACATGTATAAAGCAACTACACCAATGGATACAAATATAAACATTTTCACATGAAATTTGGTCGAGAAATGGATATTTCTATTAATGTAAAAACAAATATACCATGTGAAAACCTCTGTCGGCAACTCGTCGAAACCGAGAAACCAAGTTTCTCCACTTGGGTCTCCACCACTTCAATCCTCTATAGCAAAGAAAGCTCACAAAGACAATGGAGAGCTTGGGAGACTAACATAAAGAGTTATATCAACAAGGACCAAGGGATCCAGACTCAAGCATATGGAAATGGGACACAAATTTGCTATAGTTTCTTTACTCTCAAAGTTTTTCCTCCTCCAATGCTTCACAATGGCTCAATATATATCCCTCAAATGAGAAATGGAGTGTCAAATCGAAGTGTTTCTAGGCACATGGAAGGCCAAGGATCAAGCTATTCATTACTTGATAAGGAAAAATCCAAATATTTTTTGTTTTTTATCATAAAACCCAATGTACGCAGGTTGTAATGGTGCAAGATTCCTATACAGGATATGTATAGCTGCTGACCCACATGTATCATGAAAAATGTAATTTTCAGGGTTATACTGGAGCATCAGTGTAATATTGAGTAAGGGGGGTATAGCGAGTCTGCATTGGGACAAGGGAAGGCCATTAAGGCATGATGCATAAGGTGTGGAAAATCACGTTATAGAACCAACTACTTCCTTGCCACCTTGATCTTGATTATGATTTCTCCTTTGGTTTCATGTTGTTCCTGTGCTGGTATGATATCCCCTAGCAATTATTTTGTCTTCCATGTTCCTCAATATTGGTTTTCTCTTTGCTTCCATCATCCATGTTTGTTCATGCTCCCAACCTTGTCTTGATGATTTTTGTTTCTCATGGTGGTGTGGGTCCCAATTGACTGCAATCTTAGTTATTGGTTCTTATTTTTTTGACTTTTGAACCTCTTGTTCCTTAACATCTTCTTCCAATTGATCTCCTTCTTGTGGATTTTCTTCATGTACTTTTGTAGATTTTTCTTATTTTGATTCAAACTTGGACCTTATATATTCCATGTTGGTGGAGACTTCAACTATTTTATGTACAAGTACTTCTTCATTTGCCACCTTGTGTCCTTAGCGTTTAATAAAATAAATATCCAACAATGCCATTTTGTTTTTATTATATGGAAGCTTCAAGAACTTATTTTGCACATTAATATTAATTGTTCCTATAAATTACATCCAACGGTATCCCAAAACAACATCTACACCATTGATATCAATAGCATAAATATTTGAATCCAACACATGTTTGTCCATGGTAATATTCAAATTTTTAAAAATTTGAACATTTCCACCTTTAACAAGTACGCGTTGAATATGCTTTGAGGGGACTTTCAATCTTTTAGACAAATTGACATTGATGAGGTTATACTTGATTCCAGGTTTATAGAAATAATAACATTTTCTTGCTGAATACATTCATAAACATGTAATTTGAAGTTTGTGCATGAAAATGAACCCTTAGTTCTTATTTTATCATTCTTATGAGGCCAGATATCTAAAATACCTTTTCAATTTCTTTTCTTTTTTCCTCAAGAAATAGCATTGTAGAAAACCCTCTGAGTACTTCCCCATGATTTATAGATGGTAAACAGGGTAAATCATTGACCTTGATTATGGATCCCAACCTTGAATGGATTAAGAGTGTTGAACTTGTGATCTCATGCTCTGTTCATGACCGCTTGTGCTAACCCTTGGGGATAAATTTTCAAATTCTTTATCTAGAAAGTTTTAGCTTCTCCTTAATGTTAAGTAACTACCAACATTTATCAACATATTGCTATAAACCAAAGGTTACATTAGTTCTCCAAAACATGTCTGCTTTTTCCTCTCACTTAGGAAATATTCAATAGTATGACCATCATCTTCTTATGTTAAAAACATCTTGCTTTATATAACTCCAAAAGTATAACTACAGTTTTGAAGAAACTCACTTTCTTTTGAGACAACAAATTTAAAATGAGCATAACCTCTCAATATTTCTCAAAAAATCTATTGTGAGTATAATTATGAAATTCCAAAGTCTTTTGCATCTACTAGCTTTGGTTTGATACAAAAATGGTCACTCTATCAAAATATATTAGTTCTACAATATGTGTGGTTATCAGAGGAAAATCCTAAAAATAGTTGATTTTAAATTAGCGATAACGTTACTTCTTAGACTCTATTTTGGATGATTTTTTTAAAAATTTGGTGTCTTGGAGAGAGGGAATCAGATGTACAATTATAGTTTTATTCAAATTTTATGTAGAAAGTTTGAGAAATCGAGATGAATTATTTTGTCCCTTTTTTCCTTAAAAAAATTGCAAAAAAGAAAAAATTATTCCTTTTTTGGCCAAAGAAAGTGTTTTGATACCACTTGTAGTGATCCTCAACCCAAAAATTGAATCATGACAATGATATAGAATACATAAAATTTGGAAATAACAAGAGACATTCACACCATAAACAACAAAAGAATGTAGAGAGGAACCCTTAATGTAGAATAACACCATCAATTATTCCTCAAGGAATGAATCACTTCAGTACAAGACATGCTTGCAATTCATGCAACATACCTCACACAATGATACTCATGTAAATTTATACTTTCTCATGAGTATTCTTGAGGGGCTTAATACAACTACCCCTCAGTATTTTATCATTTCCTCTAACTACCAAGTCAACATATTCCATGATTATGGTCACATTACATACATTATCCCCCTTGGGTACCTTCCTACGTACCCCATATTATCCTCCCTAGGTACATAACATAAATCTCTTTTCATTGGTCATTGATATGGTCATAAACCTTAAAATATGCATGATCCAATTACTTATCAAGTGTTTGCAAAACAAGGTTGTGATTTTTCATGAGTATTAAATGATTGTCATAAGGAGGATGCATTGGGATAAGATGCGAGAAGAGGACATTAAATTTTGATGACCAAACTAATGAAAATACACCAAGGAAATAAGCAACTTTATCAAGCAATATGACACCAAAAAGATCAATAAGGAATATCAAGACTCCAATAATGAATAAGGATTATGCATTTGTGTCCCATACAACTGAACATTTAAAAGTTGAAAAATAAAAATTCTCAAGAATGGATGATTTCATTTTAGGAAGGATATGATTCCATTTGAAAAATGATACTTGGGAACTTACTGAGTTTCCAAAAGATAATTAAAGCTCCTATTCTAGGTTCTAGATGGTTATTTAATCCAAAATTTAATTTTGATGGTAATATAAACAAATTTAATTTTTAGTTGTAAAAGGTTAATAAAAAAAAGTAAGGAATAGATTATGAAGAAGCCTTTGTAGAGTGTATCTAAAATGAATATCAATAGGCTGTTAATTTCACTTGTAACAAAGTATAATTGTGACATATACCAAATGGATGTCAAATTAGCTTTCTTGAATGATGAATTAAACAAGGTATATTTCATTCAACTAGATGGTTCTTTAAAGATAGGTCAATAACATCTTCTCAACAAATTAAATAAAGAAATCTTACAACAAAGTATAATTGGGACTATACCAAATGAATATTATATCAATGTTATTGAATGATGAGTTAAAAGAAGAGGTTTATCTTATTCAACTTGATGGTTTTGTAAAGAAAGGACACACACATATTGTATGCAAGTTAAATAAAGCACTATATTGTCTCAAAAAATGATTCAATGTCATGGTCTTCCAAACTTGATAATTTATTCCTTCAATGGGAATTTGTTAAAATCCAAAGTGATCCAAATTTGTACTCAACAAAGATGAGGATATCGTATTGCATTGAAATCTTTGTATGTAGATGATTTTATCATAACAAGTAGTGCTATAGGTTTGATTTAATAAGTCAAACTTAAGTTATCCCAATAACTGGATATTATAGATATTTGTTCAAATGCGTTATTTCTTGGGCATTGAAATATGGAGGAATGATGGAAAGACTTTGATAACTCAAAGAATGCATGCACGAGAAATTATTAAAAAATTCAACATGCATGAATGTAAACCAGTTGCTACTTCATTGGAACAAAATTTCAAACTTTACATAGATGGTGGTATAAACGAAGTTAATGGTACTCTGTATAGACAATTGATGAGAATTTTGAACTACTTAACCATACTAAGACTAAACATTGCATATTTAGTGAGTATACTTAGCCAATCCATGGCTAGGCCACATGAGATTCACTGTAAATCTACCAAGAAAGTACTTCATACCTAAAGCAACCTATTTATTATGGTATTAAATATACCAATCATTTGAATGTTGAGTTGAAATGTTATTTATACTTTTATTTGGAAAGTAATATAGATGAATTTGATCCACTAGTGTGTCACGGAGTAACAAGAAACAACCAATT
This sequence comes from Pseudotsuga menziesii, assembly GCA_001517045.1. Taxonomy (NCBI): domain Eukaryota; kingdom Viridiplantae; phylum Streptophyta; class Pinopsida; order Pinales; family Pinaceae; genus Pseudotsuga; species Pseudotsuga menziesii. Next base: position 549,826 of record LPNX011134276.1, read on the forward strand.
GTTCATGATCCTCTACAGAATTTGAATACAAATCATTATGTAGTGCTACATGTATAACTATATGGATTAGGCACATTCTTAAAGATATGAAAAAAACACAAAAATGACTTACATTAATTAAAGTAGATAATCACAGTTCAATAAAGTAGGCCACCAATCTAGTTTACCATGCAAAGACAAAACACATTGAAATACAATATCACATTGTCATGAAATATACAATTAAATGAGATTGACTTCTTGTCATATAGCACATATGATAATGCCATTGATATTTTCACTTAGCCTTTGGGAAAGACAAAAAAATTGTGGTTTGTATAGATATGCTAGATATTGTATGCATTTCTCAATTAAGGGGAAGTGTTACATATAATTGAAAAATAGATCTATCTACATCATGGCAATACTTGTCAGAATAAGGATAAGCTTGTTAGGTCGATGAAAATAAAGTTAAAAGTGAACCTTTAAATGGGTTATTGAGATGAATGGAAAAAATACACTCTTTTATATAATGAATAACTATTATATTTTAAAATAATTTTAAATGTTGAGAATTATACCTTATGCTTTCTTTTTGTTTTTTCTATTTTCATTAATAATTAATTGTAAATTACACTATAACCATTAGTATTTTTCATGTGTTTTTCATTAAAATCTCTTATATATTCTCAATGCTTTCCCAAAATTATGTATTCATTCATATGGCAAAATAGAATTTGTTGAATATAACCTAAATCTTAAAACCATTTGCAAACTTTTCTCCAAATTGTAAATGGAGGGTAAATTGACATATGTAATGTCCCCAAACCTTATGACACGACAAAAGGTTCTAAAATTCGGTTTAAGCATAATGGAATTAGATGAAAATAAGGTTAGGATAACTAAAAATTCTATGATTAATTAAAGGTCTAACTTTAATAAACATTACTAAGGTTACAACACTTAATTAAATTACTTAATTAAATAATTTGTCGCCCTTAGTTAAATAATCTCAACACTTAATAAAATTTATCAATATTAACTTTAAGTTCATATCACATCGAGTTCATGAATAATGCATTTATCATCATATTGTTATTAAGGTTGCATCTATCATCATATTGCGATTAAGGTCCTACACTAAATTCTTATACTGGGAAACTGGTTGCAATATGACAACTTTCCTCCTAGTCATAGACACAGTCAATCCTTCCTCTCTTGAATATGTCACCCCTAAGTTGAGACCATTGATACATGAGTAGAGGCACACTTAGTCTAGAAACTTTCATAACTACCTCATTTGAGAACCACAATGCTTCCCACTACTACTTTCCTTTCCGTCTCCACTTCCTATGGGATATGAACTACCTCACCATTCCCATTTCATGGCTTCCCGTGCGAGAAACTGGACTAGTAGAGTGATAGAATGGAAGTAAAGGGAAAACAACTAGACTAACTCTAAGTCTCAATACACTCCCAATACTACCAACATTCCCAACATGGATAGATAACACAAGTCACATGTTACAAAGCTCAAGCTTAGCTTCAATAAGGAGAGGGCATATGAATTTATAACACAAGGACGCTAACTCTAACCCAAAGGGATCAACTAAAATTAGAGGGAGGTAAGGTTTAATATTCATCATGGATACTTAACTTGAATTATTGGAGTGGTGGCTTAGTGAGATATTCTCTTTTCTGAATTAGCACCATGAGGAGGAGTTACCAAAAACTAAGGAGTGGAGCCATGAAGAGCACATGGAGACACACTAATGCATAAAGGGGGGTTAAAAAACATCAAGGAGGGAGAAACAGGTGAGAGAATGCATCCAATAGAGTCATAAATATCATGGAAGCACAAAAATAGGATCATCAACGCATAGTGTAAAAGTGGAAGTTAGAAAATAGATTACAACCCCTAAAAATTAGGAAAAGGGCTCATAAATGACCAAAAACACATAAATGTGAGGGAATATCCTCACAAGAAGGGTTCCCTAGGAAAGAGAGGCCCACTAAGGTTTTCAAAAGATGCAATATTAAATCCATAATCCATAAATACAAGAATAGGGTCCGTTGCACAAGGTTTGAGTGACCGACATTATTAATGTCACCAAGGTGCAAATATGAACTAGGATGGACAAACTTAAGCCAAAAAAAAGTTATAAGGTGATAGGGTTGTCCCTATTACCCCTCACTTTGTGGAATATATGGTCCTCCATACTCTTTTAGTTTGCTTTGCTAAGCCACTTGTTTATTTAATCAATAGTAACAACATTCAAGGATAACAATGATGCTATTAATAACATTAATATTAACAATAATTCCAAAGTCCAAAGTCACATTATCAAACAATGATCATAATTCCTTAATCACATTAATCATTCAAAGGAACATAAATCCATAGTCATATAAAATATCATAAGTCCATAATGTAAAAGAACATAATTCACATGAAAGAACATAAGTCTAGGGCTTAACAACTGGGGTATTACACCCCCCTCCTCCTTAAACAATGCATCGTCCTCGATGCATATTACATGCATTCTCCAAAATTTCAAAATAGATGAGGGCATGCTTCCCTCATGGCATCCTCCAGCTCCCAAGTTGCATCCTCGAGACTGTAATGGGTCCATTGGACCTTTACCTACTTGATTTCTCGATTTTGAAGCAGCTTGGCCTTGCTGCCCAAAATGGCAATAGGTTGTACCAGAAAATCCCCTTCCGGTTCCACTTGGATCATAATCCATTCAAGAACATGATTAGTACCTTGTTCATACATGTATATATATCAAATAAAGAAAATAAAATCACTCTAATTACTTGGATCACATTCCAATTAATTAGATGGTTAGCATTAGGTATATACTTTTTCAATAAAGACACATGAAACATATATGTACTCTGATGCAAACGGGTAGATCCATCTCATACACAACATGTCCCATCTTAGCTAATACCTCAAAAGGTCCATAATATATGGAAGATATATTGGAGCAATTTCCCAAGTTTAAGGAACTCTTCTTAGGTCTAACTTCCAAAAACACATGATCTCCAACTTGAAATTGTTTAGCATTCTTGTTCTGACCTGCATAGATTTTCTGCCTGTCTTGAGTTTCCTTTAGATTCCACTTTATCGTAACCATTTGATCTTCCATATCCTGTATAATTTTGGTCCAACAATGATTATGTTTGTTGGGCTATCCCAACTGATGGGAGTATTGCACTTCCTTCCATACATGGCCTCGAAAGGACTCATCTTCAAAGATGAATGATATCCATTATTATAAGAAAATTCCACCAAGTGTAAATAATCTTCCCACTTAGATGGTTGATCCATCACATACATCCTTAACATATCTTCAATCACTTGGTTAACAATTTCTGTCTGTCCATCTGTCTGAGGGTGGTATGATGTACTCATGTTTAAAGTTGTGACAAACCCTCAAATAATCCTTTCCAAAAGTTAGAATTGAATTTAAAATATCTATATGACACTATAGCCTTTAGAATACCATGTCATATGGCTACTTCTTTCATGTAAATATCTGCAATGTTAGTTGCTTTTTGAGTTTCCTTCATTGGAATGAAATGTGATGCCTTAGTCAACTTATCTACCACAACTATGGTAGCATCATTTTTCAATATCATCTTAGGACATATCATCAACTACTTTATTTTCCTTAACTTTGATATGCTTGATGTCAAAATCATATTCACATAATAACTCCATCCACCTCCTCTGTCTTGCATTCAAATTAGGATTATCAAACAAGTATTTTAACCCACCATGATCAATTCTCAAATCAAACCATTAGATAATGTCTCCACATCTTCAAAGCATGGATGATAGCTGCAAGCTCTAAGTCATGGTTGGTATAGTTCTGCTCATGTTCTTTCAACTTTATAGATTCATAATTGATCACATGTCCATCCTACATCAATACTCCACCAATTCCTTGCTTACATGCATCCATGCACACAACAAAGTTTCCTTCAAGATCTGCAATCTTTAGAACATGTGCACTAGTAAGCATTTCCTTAAGTCTTTGAAAATTATCTTCACACATAGGAGTCAAGTTAAACTGTACACCCTTGTTCTGCAAAGATGTGATAGGATGATCTAACCATGATAATCCTTTGATGAACCTTCGCTAGTACCCAACTAATCCCATGAAATATCTTACTTCTGATACATTCTTAGGTGTTTTCCATTCCATAATTGCTCTTATCTTTTCAGGATCTACTAAAACACCTTCTTCAAATATGATATGCCCTAGGTAGCGTATTCTTCCTTGATAGAAAGAAAACTTGTTTAATTTTTCATACAACTGATGTTATCTAAGCGCTTGCATTACTAACCTTATATGTTCTTCATGTTCTTCTTTAGCCTTGGAATAGACAAGGTTGTCATCCAAGAATACAATCACAAATTTATCTAAGTACTTTCTTAAGACTCCATTCATTAAACACATGAATACTGCTGGTGCATTTATTAAACCAAAAGATACCACTGTGAAATCATAATGTTTATACCTCGTTCTGAATGCTATCTTACTAATATCTTCATTCTTAACTCTAATTTGGTGGTGTCCTTGCCTCAAATACATCTTTGAAAATACCTTGGACCCTCTCAACTGATCAAACAAGTCATCAATTCTTGGTAAGGGGTACTTGTTTTTAATCGTTGATTTGTTCAATTGCCTATAATTTATGTAGATTTGTAGAGTTCCATAATTCTTCTTCACAAATAACACAGGGGCTCCCTAAGGTGATACTCTAGGTCTTATGTAACCTTTCTTTAGTAGCTCCTCTAATTGCATTTGTAATTCCTTTAACTCTAGATTACTCATTCTATAGTGTGATTTATATGAAGGTACTGTTCCTGGCATCAAGTCGATAGAAAAATCAATGTACCTCTTAGGAGGAATTCCTAGCGGTTCTTGAATTACATTTGCAAAATTTTGAAGTATTGGATAATCCTATAGTTCTGGCTCTTTTTCTTTTTCTTTTGACTCTTCCACATGTTTTGAATATAGCTGGAACCCCTTTCTGAGATATTTGTTCAATTGTAGATTTGATACATGCCTCATGGATATGGGTTTAGGTATACCTTTGACTGTCACTCATTTTCATTCTTCATCCAAACACGTATAAGTTTTATTATGACAATCCAGTGTTGCATGGTGTGCATCCAACCAATCCATTCCAATCAATACATCATATGAACCCAAGGGTATGATGTTTAAGTCTGCAAAGGTTTTCAATCCAATCATTTTTAAAGGACACATCTTTACAAATTATGTGATTTTCCTCTTGGCTCCTGTAGCTAATTGTACTAGACTTGTTGTTTCAAGTTTACTTTTATTCAAATTACACTTCTTTACTAGATTAGGTGCAATGTAACTATTTATAGCTTCATAATAAATCAAAATAACTACAGTTTTATTAGCAATCTTACCTGCTACCTCAATCATTTGAGACTGGTGGTCAACTTTCCTCCCATCCAAGGATGCATAGATCCTCTGAATACTTCCACCCACATCTCCAATAGTTGAAGCCTCTTGAATTTTGTGAAGGTAATTCCTATTATGCAGGCACTGACCGACAAAGTGATTCTCCTTGCATACCCAACATTCCACTAATAGTATTTTCCATGAAGGATCTTCCCTTCGCTATCCTTGTTGATAAGAATTACTGTTTCTAAACTTTGAAGGTTGGAAACCTTTCTTTCTTTGCTCTTATTTTTTGTTCTTCATATTCTTCCAATTCTTTTGATATGGGTCCTTGCTCTTATTTTGTTCATATAAGTGTTTTTCCTTCCATATGGAATCCTTAAGGTTCCTCGGTCTATCATACTAGATTTTATCTCTATAAGATTCAGGAAGACAACTTAGGAACCTTTGAATATTTACCTTCTCATATTTGATGAAGTACAAATACTTCAAAAGTTCCAGAAACTTCTTCTTATAGGCATCCATAGTCATGCTTCCCAACTTAAGCTGAAAGAACTCTTCCATATTTTTGTCATAGCAATGCTCATATATATATTCTTTCTGAAAGTACTTCTTAAATTTCTTCCAATATATTCTATCTTCGTCGATGTATTTTAACTTAACTAGTTGATCCCACTAGATAGATGCCTTTCCTTGTATATGATATATGGCTACTTGTGCTTCCATATTAGCTGTGTATTGGTGCAACTGGAATAATTTCCTGATTCCTAACAACCATGCTTATGCATCTTCTTCTTTCTTTAGCCCTCCATCAAAAGTTGGAGGCTTGATTCTTCTAAGCTCTCCTACTAGTTCATCCTGGGTAAACCTCCTCTTCTTGTATCTTACAAGAGACCTTTCAGGACTACTCTTTGTACTACTTAATGCATACCCCTTCTTTCTCTTTGAGTGATAAGGTTTCCTTGAAGATGATCTATACCTCACATAACCTCTTTTATGACTCTTCTTAGCGTATATTTGGATGGTCTTCAATGATTTTAGATCATTCATAATCTACTCCTGGATATGAATTATCCTTTCGTTACCCTCCCCATAATTCCTCATGGAATTCTCCAATATTAAAAATTCACCACTCCTCTTTAGGACTATATGTTCTCCGTCCTTCCTCAAAATCCATCTCCAATATCTGATTTACTACTACCGTACTTGTACTTGTTGAATCTTTAGTCTTCAGAGGTTTGATTAAAATATCAGTTTAGTGGTCACACTGCTTGCTCAATCATTCACTGGGAACTACAATGTGTTTATTATCAACACTCTATTATTAATATACACATTGGTATAAGTTCATTATCATTAAAACTACTTTTCTTCTGGTTTATAAAGTAACTAATTACAATCTGACTAACTGAACAAGGGGGATATAAATCCTTCCAAGATTTCTCCTTACTGGCTGAACATCAAGTTCATAGCCATCCCAAGCTAAAAATTTAATTAACAAACTCACATGTGAAACAATATTAAGGCACACTCATCCAATGTATCTAATGCAAATGCATGTTTTTTAATTTTGCAGTTGCAGAAGGCCCAACAGTCGTAGTGTTGAAACCTTGCTCTGATACCACTTGTAATGTCCCTGACCCTTATGACAAGGAAAAAGGTTCTAAAAGACGGTTTAAGCACAACATAATTAAATTAAAATAAGGTTAGGACAACTAACCATTCAATTATTAATTAAAGGTCTAACTTACTAAACATTATTAAGGTTGCGACACTTAATTAAATAATTCATTGCCCTTAGTTAAATAATATCAACATTTAATAAATTCTATCAACATTAACTTTAAGTTCATAATCACATCCAGTGCATGGATAATGCATATATCATCATAGTGCGATTAAGGTCCTACATTAAATTCTTATACTTTGTAAATATTATTGAAAACATAGTTTATAATTGTCAAGTATTGCGTCGTTAATTATTTGTAGATTTAATTAGTTTGTGGTGTTGTTTGGTGAGTAATTTCAGTGAAGCTAAAAATAAGGGAAACACACATCAAGACACATATGTAGGTTATAACCTACAACCACACCGCAACCAAAGCAAAACAAAAAACACCAATTGCAATCACATCCCACAAAATCACCTCCCGATGGCTGTCCCCTATAGCCATTTTTCACTAATACTTTTTTGATTGTATGGTTGCCTCCCTACAGAAATCAATAAATATTACCTTCATATTACATTATTATAACTTATATATGAAAGTAGTATCATATCCATGCATAGAACATTTCCAATCTAACAACTGGTGTGCTCAAATTGGCACAAGAAAACTGTTGGACCAAAACATACATATCTTGGTCATCCGAAAAGATTTTTTTGATGAAACGAAAGGTGATACTTATGGAAATGTTGTTATGGAAAAAATAGAATAGCTCCAAAAACACAAAAATGAGCATATATTGATGAATCAAAAAATATGCTTGTGCCTCTCCCAGTACTGTAGAGTCATGGTTACATTTTTTGAAGAAAAGAAAGAAGACCAGAATGAATATCCTCCCGAATTTGAATCCTATGAAGTCCATTATTCCTGTAACAATATTATGACATACAATAATCAAGCATATAGATAATTCAATTCAACCACCTTTGCATATAATCATCATAATAATATGTTAAAACATAAATAAAACCATATCAGAAATACTTATTTCAAGATATGGGAAACAGACTGTTGTTGGACAACTTTCTCCCCGGCCATAGACACAGTCAAGCCTTCCTTTCTTGAACATGTCACCCTCGAGCAGAGACCATTGATCCATGGCTAGATGCACACTTATTCTATCAACTCTCATAACTACCTCTTTCGAGAACCACAATGCTTCCCACTACTACTTTCATGTTTGTCTCCATTGCCTATGGGATATGACCTAACTCATTATTCCCATTTCCTGGCTTCATGTGCGAGAACCTGGACTAGTAGAGTGATATAATGGAATCAAAGGGAAAACAACTAGACTAAATCTAATTCTTAATACACTAACAATACTACCAACATTACCAACATGGATAGATAACACAAGTCACATGGTCCAAAGCTCAAGATTAGCTTCAACAAGGAGAGGGCATATGAATTTATAGCCGAAGGAGGCCAACTCTGACCCAAAGGGATAAACTCAAATTATAGGGAGGTAAGGTTTAATTTTCAACATGTATACTTAACTTGAATTAGTGGAGTGGTGGCTTAGTGAAACGGTTCCTTTTCCTGAATTAGCACAATGAGGAGGAGTTACCAAAAACTAAGGAGTGGAGCCATGAAGAACACATGGAGACACACTAATGCCTAAGGGGGGGTTAAAAAACATCAAGGAGGGTGGAATATGTGAGATAAGGCATCCATTAGGATCATAAATATCATGGAAGCACAAAAATATGATCATCGGTGCATAATGTAAGAGTGGAAGCTAGAAAATAGCCTACAACCCCTAAAATCTAGGAAAATGCCTCATAAATGACCAAAACACATAAATGTGAGTGAATATCCTCCCAAGGAGCGTGCCCTAGGAAATAGGGATCCACTAAGGTGTTAAAAAGATGCAATATTAACTCCATAGTTCATAAATATCAAGAATAGGGTCCGTTTCACAAGGTTTGGGTGACCAACATTATTGATGTCACCAAAATGCAAATATGAACTAGGATGGACAAACTTAAGCCAACAACAAGTTATAAGGTTCTAGGGATGTCCCCATTCCCCCTCACTTTGTGGAATCCATATCCCCCCATACTCTTTTAGTTTCCTTTGTTGGGTAGTTTATTTAATCAATAGAAACAACATTCAAATATGGCAATGATGCCATTAATAACATTAATATTAACAATAGTGCTAAAGTCCAAAGTCACATTATCAAACAATGATCATAAGTCCTTAATCACATTAGACATACAAAGGAACATAAGTCCATAGTCATATAAAATGTCATAAGTCCATAATGCAAAGAACACAAGTCACATGAAAGATCATAAGTCTGGGGATTAACAATTGGGGTAGTTTATTATCATACAACTACATTTTTTTAAATCATGAATTTTATTGTGTTGATGATGATGATTATGGTTAACGTCCACTCAGACCAAACTTTGGTAGATCGGACCCAAAGAAATGCATTATTTAGTTTGTTTTAAAATTGTATTTCTATGCTCAAAGAGCTTGGAAAGAAGCGTCCCGATCTCACTATATTTTTGACAAGTTAAAAGGCTAGGAAGGCGAGAATTACAACAAAGATTATGAAACTAAGATCTAATGTGGGTGTACGCAGGACATTCTAAGAGGAAGTGTTTTTCATCCTCAATGTTCATATTCTCACAAAGATGGAAGATCCTTTCTACCCATGGTGTTTTAGGAACTGCCCAACAACCAGTTTCACTATGAAGCTCATGAGAGTTCATTCTTATATTGGATATATTAATTTTCTTCTTTGAACTAGTTAAAACTGAGAGATACTTTTCTTAACTAGGGCTGATGACCTCCTTATAATATCTTAATTTTCTTTTATCCTCTAAATCTCTCTCACACCACATTTTCTCCTTAAACTTAGAAGTGACAATATTTTTAATGTTATTTATATTTTGAAATGCAACATTTTTGTTGATCTCCCAACGGTTTAACCAAGCCCTAGTATCTTTATACCAACCTCGCTTGAGCCTTAGGTGGTTTTGGCTGGAATTTAAAGCTAGTTTAGGAAGTCTATGGTCTCATAGTTCTACTTAAATTACAATTTTGTTGATGATTGTAAGATTTCCCAACTAAAACCTCACAATACTTGGACCATATTACATCGATTAAAACTATTACATTTTATTTTGTCATATTTTAGCAAGGATGAGGGGAAAATAATAAACATTCTTTTTAAAGTTTCACTATATATATATATAACACCACAAGTGGCAATGCCTTTGACAATAACCTATGAGAAGAAAAAGGATTAAGCCAAAAAAAGAATAGAAATCACAAACTAGTCAGCATAAACTAAATAGTTAAAAAAGGATTAAGCAAACCTTCTTCACTCTTATATATATATGCAAAAAAAATGAACTAACCATTTCATGTGCGCAATAGCAAAAGTCTTTTAAATGCATTTACAAAATGATACCAACAACCATAACCGAAGGCAGAATTAAAATTCATGTACACATGGTGGAAAGATCCATAATCATTTGCAGGAAAATTGCCATTAGAACTATATCTACACTTACAACTTTTATATAATCAGAAACATTGATGAACTAGATCTGCATTGTGAACTAGGTTATTGCACATAAGAAAATTGTCTTTATTGTTCCATATGCATGCATAAAACATTAGCTAAAAATTTCATGTGAACATTGAGAATGATTAGAAACATCAACATTAATCACAATTGCTATTAGTAAAAGTAGCGACATGTCCATTATCATTACAATGGATTCCAACAGGATTCATAGAATCAAAAACCACAACCATTTGCGAAATATTTCCATTATAACTAGATATGCATTCACAACTTTTCTATAATCATAAACATGGTGAAGTAGACATGCATTGTGATAAGTTTTACAACGATGTGCCAAAAAAATGATATATAGCATAAACATGTGCGAATTGATAATGGCCAAGCCTATGAACACTTATAGAACAAGTTGTGAGAATATAAAACAACCATAAGAGCATTTTGAGCAGTTATATGTGCATTGCATATCTGAAAGTTCCAACAGACACTTTGAAAAGAGACACAACTAGTTCAATGGATAGTGAGCTAGATTTGAATTTAGAACATTGTCATGATCATGAAGAAGTTGATTCTGAAAACCATTGCAATTAGTTTCATAACATCTTCAAAATGGGTATAATTAATCATAGGAAAGTTATTCTGACTAGCAACAACCACATTAAATTAATTAATGTGTTTGAATACGCCGATATGCGTAAATTTGGCACATACTATAGGAAAAAACATTAATCAATTCTATGATAGTATCAATCACATACATTTAACACATTTACAAAGTATGCATTGACAAGTTATAGATTCAGGAACTATACACATTCAAGCTATATTGTCATTGTCTGATACGAAAACAAGTCTCTTTTGCATGGTTGCAAAGGTTCCTCATGAACCCAGACAATTGGGAAAAAATACAACGCAAGTGGTAGGAAACCTATAGCCAAGAATGCAGAGAACTACACCCATGTGTATGAAATGGTGACAATGAGTAACATGCTAAGTATCAATGCCATGAACATTTCCAACAACACGAAGAGCATGCATGTAGAATTGATGAGAGCAACTATTGTATTTGCAAAGTGGATCTTGTGGTTGTGAATAGAATGTTTGCTACTGTAGAAAGGTTTGGAAATCAGATGTTCTAAGCTCGCTTATATCAAGCAACTTAACTCATATGTCATACTTCACTTTCGTTTTATGGTCTGATCATTATAGAGCCAACAATGTGAATGCAGTCGATATCTAATTAGTTTCATAGTCTAAGCTTACTGATCACTGTTGTAGTGATTATTTTAAATACATAAGATCTCTACACTAATGTGAACAAGCTAAGAAGCATGTTGTGATTCTATCCAATGCACATTACTCTAATGGTTAATGCAACTGGGAAAACACAAAAGAACTTGTTGGTTCAAATTCCCTGAATTAAAACTTGATTCAAATCCCTTGAGTCAAATCATTTTTGTTTGATAATGCACTATGCATATGGGATCACACAAGAAGAAGCCTATCTTTTGAACAACATATAGATCATGGTTTGAAGAAATGGGAACAAAGTGCTATTTTTTTTTGAAAAAGAGACATAAATTCAGGTATTGGGCATACAACTTCAGGCCATGCATTATAAATTGGGCAAACAACTCCAAGCCTCAGATCATGTACATTGCATCTACTCCGCACATAGAATACTACCGGAGAAATGGATACTGCAAAAATCGTTCCAAGAGGTTACTACTAAGAATATGAAGCATTGGATTCAGAAATGTATGCCTAGAATAAGATAGAACTTACAAACCGACATCCTATGTCAAATCTTGTAGAGACATTAAATCTAGAAATGGTTAGATTTTCTGCATATCATCTTTAGGGTAGTAATACCGTTTTGATTACCAAGATACCAGGGAACCAAACTACAGATAAACGTGATAGTTCAAAAGACATTGACATGAACAATGAATCTACCATTACAACTAGATCTATATTTACAACTTTTCTATAATCGGGAACATGGTGAACTGGATTTGGATTGCCAAAATGTATAATTATGTGAGATGGATAACAGAAGGTGAACACAACCATATCTAGTTTATGAACCATCACATTCACCATTTACTCACATATTATACTCTACAGGGGTGCAATTCATCATACTAAAGCAAATGAATTCATCATAAAATAAGAGTGAATCAACAAAAAAAATTCAATATCATTTCCATAAAGCATAACCATGAAAATGATTTTAAAAGGAGGCAACATTCCATTAACTTAGATCCAAACAAATTACATGATTACAACAACCAACATCACATTGGGCTCTCGGCTCAACAAGTTAATCCTCAAGGTGCAACATAAACATGTGCAAAATGACAATAACCAAGCCTATCAACATTTATAGAACGAGCTGTGAGAATATAAAACAACCATGAGAGCATTTTGAGTAGTTGTATGTGCATTTCCAATGTAGAAGAATCTAGAAGTTCCAAGAGACATTATAAAAAGAGCCACAACCACTTCAGTGGACAATGAACTAGAGCTGCATTTAGAACATTGTCATGAAAAATGTTGATTCTCAAAACCATTGTAATTAGTATCATAACATTTTTAATATGAGTATAATCAATCCTATAAAAATTATTATTGTAATTAATTCTGTCATAGTACTAATCAATCTGATGAGTGTATTAATCACATGCATAACACATTTGCAAAATATGAATTTATAAGTTATAGATTCATGAACTATTTGCTTACAAGCTATATTTCCATTGTTTGATACGAAAGCTAGTCATAATTGCAAAAGTTGCCATTTCCATGGTTGCAAAGGTCCCTCGTGAGCACAATCATTTGAAAAAAAACATAATGCATGCGATAGGAAAGCCATAGATGGGATTGCATCGAACTCCACATGTGTGTATGATCTGATGATAATGTGTAACATTCGAAGTATCAATGCCACGAACATTTCCAAAAGCATGGAAAGTGGTTGGAGGGAGTTCAGAGGTAGAGGGGAGGAGGTCTTAGGTTAGGAATTGTTTTTTTGGAATTTAGACAATTATAGGTAGACTTAATTTTGAATATATTTAAATAGATGGTTGAACTAATTGCACAAGAGGAATTGGCAATGTTCACTTGATAATTGATAATGATATTGGAAAGGTAGATTTAAAAAAAAAAAATTAGGTAACATTGAAATAGGAAAAAAACACGTAAGAGTACAAATGAACTTTGATGCAATTCGAAAATCGTCTTAATAAAGGCCTTAATAAGTTTTTTAAAAAATTGCACAGAGAAAAAGAAAAGAAAGAAGCAATGCGGGCAGACTTTGTTGCATTGCAAAAAAACAATAGTTTGCCCTGTTTTACAAAATGTAAATTGAGTGAAGAGGAGTTGGGTTAGAAAATTGGAGATCTCGATGTTTCGACCCCTACTCTGGGATCATCATCATGAGACAATTAGAAGCGTGAGGAAATGTGTAAGATGCTCGAACAGTTAAATATGGATAGGTAGGTTTTAGGTGAGAAAGGTTTATAAAGGTATATTTTGTAACCCAAATTGCCATGATATTTCAAAACATGTCTTTTTTTCATTTCCCCATAGGCCTTTGACTATAGGAGTGGAAAAATGGAAAACAACTTCAATCATTCAAGAACTTTGATATCAACAATGACATTAGTGGTTGTTAGTATAAATGTAGCCTATATTCTGAGAGTGCACAACTGAAAGATTGTGGCTAAGATGTTGTACTTTGTATAGCTCTTGTAAGAAATCATTGCAATTGTTGGGAAGTGTTGCTGTAGCAATTGAATCTTTAGGGTACAATCAATTATTCCATCTACCATATCCAAGACACATTCCAGACACATTCCAGGAAATGCTCATATATGGATGGTGTGTTCTGTTTGCAAGCTGCGCAATCAAATATACTATGGGGCATTGGGCGATTGCATGTATTGCAAAGTCTTCGAAATGGAGTTGAAAATATGTTTTTTACTTTCAAGGTTCCTTGTACCTGTGACATGGAGATGGATATTAGGTAGTTGTAGCTATGTTTTAGGGCGAGGATTAGGCTATAGCTATCACCATTCTTACTGGCAATAGAAATTAATGTAATTCAACAAATGAACATATAGAATATGCATAGGTAGGAGATCATATTTTTTGGAAACTAAAGGAAAAAGGCATCTAAAAATAAGAAGGATCCAAAAGGAGTTAAGAAAAGCAAATTGAATTTAGATCTTTATAGTTAAGATTGAGCAAAAGCACTTTGAAACCTGAAGATGCAATTGCATGGAACTATTGCACTAGGATCTTGTACATGGTGTTTGAAAAGTTGAAGGAAAAAATATCGAGAAAACAACAAGAAAAATAAATGAAGAGTAGATGCTTTCCTCTGTGTTTGAATGCAGAACAGAGAGAAAATGTGCTTTTGCATACTCATCATTCAACACATTGGCAAATGTTCTGATATAAAAGCGCAAGAGCTGAGAACCTCTTGGCCTGGTCGTAAGAACATTCTTGAACATATACATTAGTACTTTTTTTGAAAATAGGTCATGCTCTACTTTGGAGAAAATATCAGTGCAACTTTCATTTAATTGCAGCTACAAGAATTTGGAATATGTCAAAAGTTGGTAGCAAAATGGAATAGAGGTGAGATGTAAATGACATATGAAAACTATAAATAGAAATAGACAATTTCTTTCATGTTGAAGAAAAACACACAATTGTGGTGTCACTTATTGTTGTTCCATATTTGTTAAACACTTCATAGTTTCTATTGTTTTGCTAACAGGATCACAAGTGTTGCAATAGATCCCACATAATAGGAGTTTGTTGAGCTGGAGATAGCATGTATAGTTGTGT
Source organism: Pseudotsuga menziesii (assembly GCA_001517045.1). Lineage (NCBI taxonomy): Eukaryota > Viridiplantae > Streptophyta > Pinopsida > Pinales > Pinaceae > Pseudotsuga > Pseudotsuga menziesii. The sequence continues at coordinate 565,389 of LPNX011134276.1, forward strand.
CTGGATCTAGCCTGCATGGTTGCAAACATGTGGTATTGCTTTCACAACAGTCTTGTGTTGTAGCTGAATACAATACTTTGCATCGCCTCTATCTAATTGTCCTTTGAGTCTAGTTCTAAATTTCGAGATCCAGACATTGTTACCAATACTAAAGTAATTGATGAATCGAGAAATAAGGTCATCTTTCATATTGACTGTTATTGTTAGTTGGCCTTTTTCATCTACTAAATCAACATGTAACAACTACGCTTTAAGGTGAGTTTGTATTTTTATATTGTACAGGTCCATACAAGCCTACCACATCTCCTTCAAAGACATTTGTATGTGTTTCTGAATAGAGCTGCAGGATAGAAGATGGTGGTCTTGGCATTTGTTTGTATTGGAAAAAAAATAGGATATCAGTATCAAAACATAATATATTTGTGAAGAATAATATGCATTTTCTTTATTTTTTTGAAATTATAGAGATTCACAAAGAGACACATTTACAAGAACCTTTTTGCTTCAAAACATAATATATTTGTGAAGAATAATATGCATTTTCTTTATTTTTTTGAAATGATAGAGATTCACAAAGAGACACATTTACAAGAACCTTTTTGCTTATCCATGATCCACTGTCTGCGGTATTTTGGCCTGGGATTTATTGTTTTCATTTCTATTTGAATCTATGTGCCCAATATCGCTACAGTTGCAAAGACTTGGTTTTGGAAGATGCTGGTGATGTTGCATGCATTTGTTATTAATCTAGTCATAACAAACTTGGAAAATTACCCAAGTGGGTGGGTAAGTTTGTTTATTTTTGAAAGAGAAATACATGTTTTTGGTAGATTTATTTTTAATTGTCGTTATCATTAAGGAATCTTGAATGTGAAGAAAATTGATAAGACATTTAATTTCTTTTGTTAAGAGTTGTAAATCTTGTAAAATCAAACTGTGTTTTCTTGTATAATGTGAGTTCACAAAGTGTTTGTGAAAACTCCTGAATGAAGATTAGGATGACTTGAATTATGTTTGAGTAAATGTCAGAGTGGGTAGCTTGTTCTATGAAGTTAATTAATTAATTTTTTTCATTCACTTAACATTTATGACATGAAAAGATGCATGTAAGTAGAAGTTTTCATGGCTTATGATTGACAAGATGTGAAATAGGGTGCCTCTGGGTTATTTTTGCACATATATAGTTGTAGTTAGAATTTTCCATGCCTTATTATTCACAATATGTGAAACAGAGTTTATAGGTTTTGATTTGTCGTGTGTTTTAAAAAATCGTGTTTTGAGACCATTTGATTGTGATCCAAATGAAAAGTGCGTTGAATGCACGATGTTGCATAACTCTTTCTAGAGTAATACTTCTCCCTATGATATGAGAACATAGCTTATACAGTAGAAAATTTTGCATCCTACTTGGTTAAAGAATACACCTCGGATTTCCTGTTGAACGGAGGTTTGGGCTTAATCCAAATTTACTTATATTTCTGAAATGAAATGGTATGGTTCGGTATTGAAATGAACCCATTTTAGTTAAAGGCATTTGCTTGCATGAATGAAGGTTTGTAGAATGATTGTGAAAGATTATGTGACAAAGAGCAGAATGAGGATGAGAATCATGTGTTTGTAAAAGAAATTATTTATAACGAAAGCTCAAATTTTGTATTTTCTTACATGTTGATTTATGTATTAATTTGTAGTTGTCTCTTTATACTTTTAAGATAGGGAATGTGCCATTTCTAAATATAAGTTTGGTATGTTCCCAATCTCAAAGTAGAGTCACGCTCTTGTATTTGGTTTGAATTAATTGATAGCTATAATATAAAAAGGAACCATTTAGGATCACGTTCTAAAGAGGCATTGTAGATTGGCTTATAGGCTACAAAGTCTATATGTGAAATGAGTTGGAATAATAATGTTGAAATTCTTAAATTAGTATTATGTTAGATTGTTAGGATAAGTGTAAGTTGAGATCTGTTGAGATCCTATTTCTTAGGAGTTTGTTAACAGCTCACAGAGCTTATTTAATGTAACCTTATTTCATAATAAAATGATTAGTAGTGTTTAGTTCTGCATTGGTAGTGTTCTATTTTGGTATCAGAGCCTCGTGTAAAGAGTGTTGGGCTGTGAGAGCAGTGAGCTGCCATCATTGATCTCCATTGAAGGAGTGTTGGGAGTGACCATCGCTGCAGAGGAGCTCGTTGTTGAGGAGTGAACCCACTCTATTTGCTGTCTGTAATCGCTGATTGACTACCACCTGAGATCGTGTGAAGGAGGCCCAGCTTGACCGGATGTCGTTGCTGAGTGCAACCTGAGGCTGGAGGAGCCTACATTGCTGGAGGGAGAACCAGATCGTTGGTTGACTTGGATTAAGGGAGTTGTTAGTGAGCTCTAGTGGAATTAAATTCACCGAGGTGCGCTAATTTGTTTTTGCTGGGCGCATTTGTTATTTGCTATCTCAGTATTGGTGCCATCCACCATTTTATGTTTGCTATCAAATTGTCGGAGAAAAGAGGTATTTTTTTCAAACACATGTATTTTTTATTGAATTCGTCTTTTAGCAACTATGATCAATTCCTTTCTTGAAAATTATCGAAACGAAGCTTCTAAGCTTGACGAAGACAATTATCTTGATTGGAAATTCAAGATATTAAATATGCTCAAAGCACTGAATGTCTGGACTATAGTAAAAGGAAATGAAGCCAACTGTTCTCAAATGTGACAATCAAAGCTCTATTAAATTGGTATACAATCCAATTTATCATGCTAGAACCAAGCATATTGAAATTCAACATCATTTTGTAAGAGAAAAGATACAAGAGAAGGAAATTGACTTGACCTACTGTAATACCACTGAGAATGTGGCTGACATCTTTACCAAGCCTCTTGGAAAGATGAAATTTGAAGTATGTAGGAAACAGTTAGGTGTGGTAGAGAATCCATTTCTCCATTAAGGAGAAGAGTTGGAATAATAATGTCGAAATTCTTCAATTAGTATTATGTTAGATTGTTAGGATACGTGTAAGTTGAGACCCGTTGAGATCCTATTTCTTAGGAGTTTGTTAACAGCTCATAGAGCTTATATAATGTAACCTTATTTCATAATAAAATAATTAGTAGTGTTCAGTTCTGCATTGGTAGTGTTCTATTTAAATGTTGCACATGCTATTTGAAGCATTTGAAAATGTGAAATGGTATGCATGATCAATGATGTAGATGATTGGTGTGAATGCACATGGGTGACATGCATGAGTACTCATCCATATTTTTTTAATAAATAAAATTTATGTCTAATTTAATAGAAGTGGGTTAAGTTATGGTTAGATATATGTCATTAAATGTATGTATGATTTGAGGATTCTAATGCATACTATATCTTATTGCTATATTTTGGAGTATTATTTAGTAAGTGTTGATTAAGAGACTTCTTGTTTTGGCATGGAATGAAACAATTATTTCTAATAAGAAATATTAATGTGCAACCAAAACCAAAATTTGGGAACCTCTCACACATGTGATAATGATTAAGTTTTTTTTGTGATTTCTTGTTAGGATACTCATGTGACTCTTCATGTGGTTTTATGCTTATAATATGACGAAAGAATGGCAGTAATTGTGTGAATTAATATAATGAATGTTGAAATTTATTATAAGCTTATATGTGTTTGAGGGTATCAAATATAGTTTATGTCTTAATATGATTCCAATAGATGGCAAGTATATGTCATTATTATTAAGATCCTGGTTGAAGGCGATCCATAATGGCACTTGGTGTCATGAACATGGAAATGTGATGAAAAACATTGACATAATGTTGGGTATCTTGAGTAAGATAAACATTTCTGGTAGTTTTGTCTATCGTGTAGAACTTGGTTGTAATAAAAAATAATTGAGCCTCTGTGTGTCTGATCATGGCCTAGCCTATGTTTTGAGTCAAGGGTAACGGCTCGATATTAATAGAAATATGACATCTTGGAAGGGTGTCTTGAACTCTCTACGAGTAAACTATTATAATATTTTGAAACCCAGAATCAACTATCAAGAAGAGAATTTGAATTGTGGCATAAGTATTGGGTAGGATATTGGGTGATGTTCAATAACAAACCTATGGGAATAAGCCTAAATCTATTGTGGGATCAAATTGAGAATGATTTAATTATTTTAAGATGATGTTTATCATTATATATTTACTTATGCAATTTGTATGCATATCTTGAATCATTAGTATCTTGAGTGAAACCCTTTTGGTTATAGAAGTTTAAGCTTAAATTTTCCTAAAAGTTGAAGTTAGTCCATTTTGTTTTCTTGAATAGAGGATATTTGAGAACCTTTGCACTTGTAAAGTATTATTAAGAAAGGATAGTGTTCATTCCCTATGTGATAGAACACGATTCTTAAATAGGCTTCTAGAACTTGTATCTCTTAGATAATGCCTAGAAGTAGCGACATGGTTAAGTTGGTATGAGCTAAAGGCCATTGTGAATAATGTGCATTAGATGACTAGAGAAACCATAGAAACTTGGATAAGGATGATGTTTTTATTATTATTATGATGATGGAACATCGTTTAGGAAACTCTCAGGCATTTCCCCAATTTTTTTAGGATGGTACCTGAGGTAAATCGTCGACCTTGATTACGAGGCCTAACTCGGTGGGGACATCGAGTGAGGCCTCGGCATAGCCACTCGAGGATTTTACCTCAAGACCTTTTGCTAGCATAAATAGCTCTCAACCACTTGAGCTAACCCACCGAGCTAAGGATAAGGATGATGTTGTGATCAATAGAAAGTAAATTTTATTTGGTCATGAGAGATGGTAGTAATGCTAGTAATGATAAGGATTAGGTGGGTTGAAGTTCACTTCAATATGATTTGAAATAAGGGTTCATTTTATGAATCTGCGCAAAAGCCGCATTCTTTGTTAAAATCTTGTGTTATATTTGAGTTTATATATGTCCAAATCAATGATGAGGCTAATCTTGAAGATTGAAAGAATCCATTTAAATGTTATTGTTATTAACCTTACGGTGACAAATTAATTTTACATAATATAAATGAAGTAAGCCTTAAGTAAATGAAAGGTCAGGTTATTTTCATGAATATTCTTTGTAAATATAAAGTAAGAAGTGTCAAAGCTACCTTTGGAATGTAGAAAGATAACTAGTCATGGAAGTATTTTATCATAGAAAATATAAAAATGATAGTTTCAAACTAATGTGTAATGATACTTTATGTCATGTCATTCTCAAAATTGCAAAACATTTAGCATAGTGTGGTTTACGTTTGTTTTGAGGTTATTGCGAAAATATCCTTCAAGGTAATTTGTAAATCATCCTAGGACTTGTTATAGTGTAATAAGCATGATAAAAACATAAAAGTTGAATTATTTTATCTGTACCTTAGTAATAGAATAAAATTTGGAGTGTAATATGCTTACTAAAATGACATTAAGTAGGATGAATAAGGGATTGATGAGTGATTTGAGATAATTATACTTTATTTAGAAAGACTTAATGCTATGATTAATCTAGATGCAAATTATGCATATGTTAAGAATGACCTTAGACTTACTTTTGACAGCTTAATAATTGGACCATGAGTTGCTTGAGTATGACTCTTTGGTTTTGTGAAGATGGTAATCATACAAGGGTGTGTATGCGTTATGGGGTCTACAGTGATATGAGGTGTGTTATATCATATACATATATAAAATATAAATATAGAATGTGGGCATGAGATGCTAGTATGTGTATAGATGAGAATGACTAGAGATCGATTTTTAGAATGAGTATAACCTTGGTTGATTTATCCTTTATAAGACCTTTGAATTGATTCTAGGTTTACGTAAAGATATGTATGTATGTAAGCATATTCAAGAAATGATGTTCTAGAAATACATGTGCAAATGTGAGTAATTGGTTGATATAGGACAACCTAATATGGTTACACCTGCGACTATGTTGTATTAATGGCTAAGAATGATTCTTGGATAATGTAAGAAATGTATAAGTGGATTGTTCATATCATATGTGTCTGCATAGAGTGTATGTATGCATAATTATTTCTGTAAACCTATCTATAAAAAGCTAAATGAAATGATGGAGCAACCATCAAGGACGTTATGAGATTCAAGTAACAACCTTATGATAACCAAGGTTGTGTAAATTATATACTTATATCTCAATATGAAAGGATATGGTAATTATGTGTGTGCTTTTGATCCAGCATGTTATGTGGATTGTATGACTGAAATGTCTTTAGATCTTGGAGGTATTATGACATAACAACTATATTTTTGCATATTTGGCATGAGTAGAGATGCATGGATCTAAATGTTTTGTAGGACATGAGGATGATCGTATTGCCTTGCAGTGATCGATTGTTTTGAATTATTAAAATGTTAGGAGCTAAATAGATGGCATGGAGACAATTATATAACCTACTTGACATTGTTGGATGTTTTGGAATGAGTCCTTCCCATTACATGAGACAAGAAAATTGAACTCTTTATTTTTATTTTTTTCCCCTATTTATGAAACTTCGGGCCAAGTTTAATCCAAGAGGGTAAGTATGTAGTGTCCCATCTTGGATAGTCTAGTCGATCACTCCCGGAGGAGTGAGTTTTGATGGATTTATATATGGATTATGTATGACAAATTGTGTGTGGACTTATATGTTGTAGAACTGGTTTGGGTCACATGACCAATATATGTGTATATATGTGTGTGGTGGTATATTATATTATATATCTCCAATGGATTTTGATTATGCACATGCTATGTAAATGTTTCTCCTTTTGCATATGATTGATGACTTGGTGCATAACTTGGTTAACCATCGATGATTTTGATACAGGGACCCATGGATGATCATTGATGTCTGGAACAAATAGTGGATCATGGTTTAATTAATGATACATGTATTGTATGATTACACATCCATAAACTTGTAATGAGCAAGATTTGGTATAGGACTTGAATACTTTACAACATGGATGCTCGGATTAGAAATGACAATGGAAGCCATTTTTGTAGAATCAAAGTGATTGTGGAAGTCACACATGCATTTGGTAAAATGTAACTATGTTCATATCATTATGAATTTCAATTGATGGCTTTGATCTATGAGAATGTGATGTGTGTAGACCTTGGAACAAGAACTTTCCAACGGACCATCAAATGGGTAGAGTTCACATTCAGTACCTTGAGGGAAACGTGGAGTTTTGAAGCCAAATAAATGAGAAACCATGGAGGTTAGGACCCGGAGTCCTAAACCCACATAAATATCTAGACATGGATTCTTGGATCTATGATCAAGGCACTAAGTCTTGAGTTTTTAAATTAGATAAGGGCGCAGAGTCTTAAACCTACTAGGGTGTGGAGTCCTAGATACAAGGAAAGGGCATGAGTCCTAATAATTCTGGGGGCGTGCAATATGGGTGTGGAATCCCTATTACCCAACATAAAATACCAATCTCAGACATGAAATAATCGGGTAAGCTAACCTAGGGTAAACCCTAAATTAATTTAAATTCATTTTACCCACTTTGGAAGGGTTCTTAATTTATAATAGTATTTAAATGAAAAATGTGAAATAATTAATTATGAAAAATAAATAATTAAAAATTATTTCACATGGACACATGGGTGGGGGTGAATATTAGATAGTTAAGTAATGAATTAAATAAGAAAAATCCACCTCAAAGGCAGGTGGTGAATATTATTAATTTCTAGATTTAATTAAATATTTAATTTTGCATGGGGGTGAAGTGTCATCCCCACTCAAAGGCTATAAATATAGGGGAAACCTCGTGAGTAACTAGATGCTCCCGAAATGGTCCTAGAACTTTAATTCTAAAACTTAACCAATTTTAACTATGAGTCATATTGAGAGTAACCAATTTCAACTATGACTCATGGTGAGATCTCTTCTGAATATTTCCTTGCATACCTCATTATATTGGCATCCTAGTAGTGTTTGTGAGCTCTTGCAACTTGGGGGTTCTAGGGAGAGAAGTTTTCCCTGGATATGGCTAGGAGGAAAACTAGTTGGTCTATTCTAATTGGCATGTAGTGGTTTCAGAGATTTCTATTGGAATCTTTATGACTAAATTTGGCCAGGTATAATATTGATATTATTATATTTCTAATTATTATTTTTTATTCATATATGTCTATATTTATGAATTTGGAGAATACTAATTTGGTAACTATGTGAGTGATTATGCTAAATTGGAGCGAATGAAGGATTGTTTAAGGGAAAACTCCATGAAGAAGGTACAGAGAAATTATCTCTAACTGGTATAATTTCTTATAAATTTTTAGTTAAGAAATTCTTGATTTTATTTGGTAAATTTGTGCATTATATGGTCAAAAAGAAGGTAAGGCTTAATTTCATATTTAGTTTTAGTTTTTATTTACTAATTTGGTTTAATAGTTTAATAGAAAATGAAGAGAAATCTCTCCAAGTACAGTTAGAATTACCAAACTTGGAAAATTACCCAAGTGGGTGGGTAAGTTTATTTTATTTTTGAAAGAGAAAATCATGCTTTTGATAGATTTATTTTTAATTGTCATTATTAGGAAGGAATCTTGAGCATGAAGAAAATCCATAGGACATTTAATTTATTTTTGTTAAGAGTTGCATAATGTGAGTTTGTTTACAAAATATTTGTGAAAAATCCTGAATGAAGCTATTGTGGAAAATTTTCAAATGGTTGTGAATTTTAATAGATACAAATTGTTTGTCTTAATGACTCAATGGTTAATGCATACAAACTGTTTGACTTAATGCTTCAATGGATGTCCCTTCATAGCAGCAAATTGTTTGTCAAAATTCTCCTAAGTTTCCATGTTTGTAAAGAACTTGTACAAATTCCTAAATGAATTTAATCATTTTGTAATCCAAGTGTTTGTGGAAAAATAAATAAAAAACCTTCCATAGTTCCTAATTTGTGTTTCACTTGCTTATGCATGAAGCCTGAGAATGCTTAGTCCCTTTGCAATTCTGTATTTAGATATATATGATAACGAGTTATGCTTTATATTAGTTGAATTCTCTTAAATTGTGATGAATAAGCATTGAAGAATGTATGCTTTGAATATTATATGCATTGGTAAATACATGATAGTTGCATAATTTATGCATAGGTAAATGTAGATTACTTCTTGTTAAGTGGTAATTGCATATTTTTTGTGCAATGCACTTGACAATGCATATTTATTGTTTGTTACAATAGTTGGTAATTTATAAATATACTATACATTGGGTTTATTTACCATGTGTTGGATTGATATACCATGGGTCGGAATTTAATGGTATTTGCACACACACACACACACACACACACACACACACACACACACACACACACACACACATATATATATATATTGGAATTCTTCCAAGTTCTTTAGACCAACAAGAGGGCTAAGACAGGGGTGCCCTCTTTCGCCCTTCATCTTCTTATTGGTGGCAGAGGCTCTGAGAAGAATCATTCATAAAGCTAAAGCAGATGAGGTAATTAAAGGCATCAAGGTATCAACAACAGATGAGGTAACTCATACCCTATTTGTAGACGATCATACTTTTGTTTGGAGAAGGATCTATCAGGAACTTAGAGGCTTTTTTGGCCCTAATAGACAAATATAGAAGGGCCACAAGGATGGTGATAAATGTGGAAAAGTCCAATCTCATTCATTATGAGTTCCCTGAAGAGATGATACAAAGGACAAAGGAATTAATTCAATATCAAACCACCCCTATTGAGGTAGCGTTTAAATACTTAGGTTTTACCTTAAAACCTAACTGTTACTCCTATCAGGATTGGGTTTGGCTTTACAAAAAGATTGAGAGCAGAATAAACATTTGGGCAAACCGATCTTTATCTAGAGGAGGAAGATTAATTTTACTAAAAGCAGTGCTTCAGAGCATCCTAGTGTACTGGGCATCAATTCCCTACATTCCAAAAGGGATACTAACAAAAATCAGAAATTTGTGTTTCTCCTTCTTATGGACAGCTAGTAAACAAACAGAGGGTATTGCTTTGGAAAATTGGAAGACCTTAGCGAGGCCAAAGAACCTAGGCAGTTGGGGCATAAAAAATTTAGATTTGTTCACCAAATCCCTAGCTGCTAAAACTTTATGGAGACTCATACAAAACCCTGAAACACTTTGGGGCAAGGTCATCATGACCAAATACTGTCATGACAATAGCATCTTAGAGTGGATAAGAACCCTAGAAAAAAACTATAAGAATGGTTCCATAGGGTGGAAGGCAATGGTATTGGCTTTTCCATTAATTGGACAGTGGATAGGGTGGAGGATAGGAGACGGAAAGCAGGCCAGGGTAGGAGAAGATCCCTGGACTAGGGCAGGGGAAAATTTCAAATTATCATCTCCTTTAATACAACACCTAAGATCTTCTAGACTTTTCACTCTTGCAGATGCATGTAGAGTTTCCCTTATCAAAGGACGGAGCCAGTGGAAAAACGCCCAGGATTTGGGATTGGTAGGAGAACATGCGGAGGAATCGAACAGATTCCTCAACCTTCTAGTAACAAGCCATATACACCTGGGGAGCAGTCTAGACAAGTTGGTTTGGACAAAAAATCCAAATACAGGGCAATATACAGCTAAGTTAGGTTATCAGGTTGTCATGTAAGAACAAGCAGCAAGTGGAGAAACACAGTGGTGGTGGAAAAAGCTCTGGCAGATTCAGATCTCTTTAAAAACTATAATTACAAAGTGGCTAGCTCTATCCAACAAACTATTGGCCTGGGATTTGATCCAAAAACGTGGATTTGAAGGACTGGGATTTTGCACTTTATGCAGATCTAGTGATGAAACCAGCTCACATTTATTCGCTTCCTGTTCTTATGTAGGAAGTGTATGGAATGGGGGGGTAGACAAATTAGAAGCAGTCAGAGCACATGAAGCAATCGCTACCCTAGAAGAAAGAACCAAAGCATGGTGGAATGATAAAAGGGTAGGTCCTTTTGAAGCTTTTCCAATTCTGTTTGTATACAGTATTTGGGAAGCCAGGAACAAAGCCATTTTCAACAACACATGGATGCCTCCTGATATTGTCATTTCACTGTTAATGAGCAAAATTCAGGAACATAAGAGAGACAAAGTCATTACCAGAACAAGAATTATTAGAGATCCAGTTATAAACAGAGAGATACCATGGCCTTTTTTTGATGGACCAAGTCAAGGGGAGCCTCCTTTAGGAGGAGCTGGAGTAGTTATATTTTTTACAGCAATCAGAAAAAAAGAGGATAAAATATGCAATGGGACAAGCATCTAACAACAAGGCTGAACTAACAACCCTATGGGAAACTTTAAAGGTGGCTAGAAGCTCCCATATATAGGATATTTAAATTTTCGGAGACTCTAAAGTAGTGGCGGACTAGGAAAATGAGAAGAACAACATAAGAGCACCACATTTACAACACCTTCTTGCAGAAATCCAAACATTGAAAACATATTTTAGAAGAATCTCTTTCGGTCATATTTATCAAGAATTGAATACGGAAGTGGATGCTCTCTCAAAACAGGAGCTAGCATATCAGCCTGGCTTAATGGAGATAGAAGAAGTGAATGAAGGCATATCAGCCTTCCATTATGAAACAATATAAATAATACAGAAGAGCTAAATTTTGTATAAGATCAAGTGGGACCAAGTACTTGGAGAACATAAAAGATGATGGCATTTTGCTAGTGAGCAATCCTGTGTCAAGGATTGGTTTTTTTGATGTATCAAGAACTTAGGTTTGCTATAATGTAGCTCGAAAGAGTAGTTCATGTTGTATTCTATGAATAAAATGGCTTTTTTTTAGAATATATATATATATATATATATATTGGAATAGATTGTTAATTTCATAAAAAATTTATGCATTAAATTGAATATGAATACCATGGGCTCCAATTAAGTGGTAATTGTATAAGCCAAATAAATAATTCAACATAAGTATTCATTTAAACTACAATTATCAATAATCTTGTTGTAGGTTGACTTGAGAAGTTCAAGCATATGGTGTTTGTTGATATCCATTATGAACTTGCAGTAGTTTTAGTCATTAAATATATTAATCCCTAAAAAAATATTAGTTTGCCTCAACTATAAAAATAATAAGGCTATGCTCTTTAGTATTAAAGGTGGCAGGCTTCCTATTATCTATAAGAAATCATAACTTTATGTTATATATGTTAATGAGTTTGGCATGCCAAATGTTCAAAGTTTCAAAACATAGAAAGAAAGTGTTGTTGAATGTGATTACATATGATTGGTGCATTAGTCATAAAATAATCAAGAAAAAAAACAATCCTTCTTTTTAACTTGTTTCTCTTTATGTTTTGTTGGTTGGTAAGGTGGGACATTACATTGTCTGTGGTAATACCAATCCTATTGATCCAATCCCTGGATTGGAGAGTTTCTCTTAATCTGTGGTTTTGGTTCAGTCTTTGTAGATTTGCGCTTCTAACTCCTCTTCTATGGAGATGGGAATGTTAACATCTTTACTCTCTTCCTACAAAGTCTTAAAAAAGCTCCACTACATGTATTTTTTGGATTGGTGACTCAATTTGGTGAGGGGTAAATAAGCCTTTGTGTCATGGTGGAATAAGTGGCTCTCAGAGAGTTTCAAAGATTGGTTGGGAAAAGGTTAAGCTATTGGATTTGAGTTTTCATAAAGTAGTAGTTCAGGGGGGATTGGCAAGTGATTTTTCTCCTATTGAAATCATGAGTGCTAGGAAACAGAAGGTAGCTTTTGTTGTCGCAGAATTACATCATCTAATTCCTATGGTTGGTCCAAGGGCTCTTAGAGATCATAAATCCCTAACTAGGGAAAATAAGTGAAAGTGCTTTCTTTCAATATTAGGGGTGGGGGGGTCAGCCCAATTTTTTTTCTCTATTGTTGCAATTGGTTGACCTAAAGGTTGTCCTTGTTTAGCAGACTATGGTTAGTGGTTGTAAATCCAAAGAAGTTTCGGTAGGCTTATGCCTGAATAATATTTATGCATTGTTGAATCGATGGATCCTTCTAGAGGGCTCCTTTCTACTTGGGATCCTTGGAAGATCCTTTTCATTCCTTATTTGAATTTAGTTGGGATTTCGTTGGAGGGAGTTTCACTTGACGTCCCTCATAAGCTAAGCTTGGTAAACTGTTATGGGCCATATTTGGATCTTGAGAAGTTTCGGAAGGAATTTATGGAGGATGGTGTGTTGAAGGTGTCAAATATGATTTTAGAAGGGGGGACTTGAACCTTACATTGTCTAATGTTGATATTTAAGGTGATCAAGCTCATACTGGTCCTCTTGTTGTTCTTTTTAACCAGTTATTGATGTATTCCCCATTCCTTTGCAACTTACTTGGAGGAATGGGCATGTGGGGGAGGAAGGTGTTGCTAAAAGACTTGATAGGTTTTTTATTGTTGAAGAGCTAAGAGAAGCTATGGTTAGATATCACTCTTGAGTAGTCAATAATTATCTCTCTACTCATAAGATAATTGTGTTATAGTTGGAAGCAAATGGTGAGAGGATAAGCTACCCGTTCAAGTTTAATCATTCATGGTTGAAGGACTTAGATTTTTCAAATTTGGTAAAAGATAAATGGAGCAATATGGTAGTAAATGAGTAGGGTTCGGCTATGCATCTTCTTGTATATAATATAAAGGTTTTGAAATTTGTAGAAGCTCAGTGGAAGCATGATAAGAAAAAGGCATTGAAAGAGGAATTGTTAAATCTTGAAGGGGAGTTAAATTATTTATATAAGAACATTTTTTCAAGTATCCTCACTAAACAGGTGCAGTACAGGTTTTCTGAGCTTGAAGGAAGGAGATTTCATATTTTCAAAGTAGAAGTTGAAACATGGAGACTAAAGAGCAGATCCATCTGGTTGGCTTAAGGTGCCTTAATACTAATTTTTTCCATAGATTTGTTGAGAGTAGGAGAATTGCAAATTCTAAATGGGATTATACAGTGCAGATTGGAGGCTTTTGACAGAATCTAAGCAGTTGAAATTGGAGGCTGAGAATTATTTCTAGAATTTATTTAAAGATCCAAGAAATTTATCTATAGTGAACCAAATGAAGGTTATTTAGGGATACCCCATATTTTTTTCAAATGTGGAAGGGTGAAATAAATAAAAATGATAATAAAAAAATTCTTAAAGGCTTTGTTAAATTAAAAAGTCCAGGCCCAAATGGGTGGAATGTGAAACATTTTTTGGATCACTTTGATATGATGTTGTAGAGGAGTCTAAGATGCAAGGAAGAGTTAGTGGGGCTATGAATTCTACTTTTATATCTCTCATTTCAAAATGTTTAGAGCATGTCTCATTTAATTATTTTAGACCAATTTCATTATGCAAAGGTTATTTCGAAGGTCATTACAAATAGAATCAAGCCTTTGCTCTCAAAATTCTTTTCTAAAAAACAATTTGGTGTTTTGGACAATCATCGAATCATGGATGTTATAGATGTTTCTCAAGAGTGATTTCATAGCATAAAGATAAGTCATCAAAGGGATATGGTCCTAAAGTCAAATTTGGTCAAGGCATTTGATCAAGTGAATTGGGATTTCCTCGTATTGGTTTTACTACAAATAGGACCGAGTTTAGAAGCCAATAATTGGATTATGGCATCTGTTGTTTCTGCTAATTTTGATGTGTTGGTCAATGGTGCTCCAATTAAGTTTTTCCAATGTTTGAGGGGACTTAGGCAAGGCTTCCCTCTATCCCCTCTTCCCTTTCTACTTATTATTGAGGGACTCGGCAGGTTGATAGAAAGAGAGGTGGACGGAAGACTAATTGGATTTAAAATCTCATCTCTTATAAGAAGTACTGATTTACCTTTTGTAGATGATGTTCTACTTTTTGGGAAAGGTACAATTTAGGAGTGGAAGATATATAAGGACATAATGAATTTATTTTGTGATGTGACATGTATGCAAATGAGTAAACCCAAATCTAATTTTTTGGAAAATGATATTGATGAAGATATTAGGTCCCAGATAGAGCAGCTGTTTCCTTTTCAGATAACTTCTCTTAATTCAGGTTTGAAATATCTTGCCTTCTCTTTAAATCCTAAGGATTGGGCATTGGAGTTTGAGATAGTTGTCTCTAGGTGGGACACTTATTCTGGTTAATTCTATCATTGAGAACATGCTTGTATATTAGTAATCTATGTGTATGATTCCCAAGTCAATTCTGCACAATATCAAGAAAAAAGTATTCAACTTCTTATGGACAAGTCATAAGTCAAAGGAGGGGGTCCACCTAGTTAAATGGAAAAGACTAGCTAGACCGAAGAAGATGAGAGGATGGGGTATTAAGAACATCTTTCAGGTCGGTTTAGCTTTAGTAGCCAAATGTCTATGAAGGGACTTGTTTTTAGATAGTTTATGGAGCAAAGTGCTTAAAGGGGAGTATTTAAAAAGTAGACATGTTATTGAGTGGATTAGAGCTAGGGTAAAAAATACTAAGCAAGTCTCTAATATATGGAATTGGTTGGTCAATTCATTCCATATTTTGGGGGAGTGGCTTTTGTGGATCCCTAGGGATGGTCATTCTATTAGGATTGGGGAGGATTCCTTTATTGGAGGATCGGGGTTTTACAAGTTGTTATAGGCATTGGTAGATTTGTTGATATCAAAGGGGATAAAAACTTTGGACCAAGTGGGATATTCAATTGAAGCAAATGAGTATAGGTAATAGTGGAGGCAAGCTCAGGAACTAGGCCTTCAGGGGTCTGTTGCAGATGAATGAAATAGGTACTTGTTGGGTCCATAGAGAAATGGTTTTCAACTATCAAGAAGTGAGGACACCTTAGTCTAGTCCTAGAATGATCAGTATGGTAAGGTGACTACAAAACTTGCTTATGAGGTTTTATTTTCTGACTTAGAAGTAGAACATTGTTGGTGATATCAGTCCTTATGGAAATGGCATGTGCCCCTAAAAATTAATCTCTTTATATGGATGGTCTTGGAATATAAAATACTTACCTGGGATAACTACTTAAGAAGGGGTGGTATGGGACCAAATATTTGCATCCTATGTAAATATGAGGTTGACCAAAGTTACAATTATTGTGTCGGCAAATATATCACCGAGGCTCCAGAAACAACTTATCAGATTTATCAGGGAAAATGTCAACAAACATCGACAATAAATAGGCAAACTGGAAAAATACAAAAAGATTCATTTTCTTTCAATTTTTAAACATCTAAATAAAAAAGAACATCAAATAAATACATTGCCACATGAATATGGACAGGAAAACATATATATATATATAAGATGTATAAGATGTCTAATGATACATCACACATAAAAAATGAATCATATCATGAATCCCGAGTCCCCGACTTATGAATCAACAAAACAATACAATCATTGTATCTCATATTGTCATTACTTCAATTGTACTATTGATGTATCTCAATTGCTTTTCATAGGGTTCTATATTGAGATCCTATTCATCAATAACACCCTATGCCTCCCTCCTCTAACTTCAATTGTTCAATGGATGTATCTCAATTGTTTTTTATATGTTGCCTATATTGGGATTCTATTCATAAATAACACCCTACGCCTCCCTCCTCTATGCTCTAGTCCTTGCATGTACCTTGAATCTCAAAGTTGATCCTCCAAGGACATTAGTCAATGACTCAACAACTTAATTTTTTTATGAAACTTCCCAATCCAATCGTTAAAATAATGTAGAAAAAACTTTCTATGCTTAATAAGTGAGTTTGCTTGAGTAAATAGTACATTTTTATTAAGGTCGCGGCTAAGGAGTTCAACAATCAACACCAACAACATAAGGTACATAGAGCACTCGATGTGCTTGATTAAATGTCAACCTCATACTCTCATACATGATAGAATCTGATGAAAACTTTACAATCCTAAAATCCTGAAAACTATTAAGTCAATTGAATTTTGAATGGGATCTAAAATTCTACTTTTAGCATATGAAGTCTGATAAAGTTGAACAACTTTCAAACACCCCGAAACTATTAATGGTAATGTTAAACATTTAAATAAAATGATAGAAAATGAAAGATAAAGAGAATGTCAGTTTTACTTTAAGAATTTAATATTGTCATTTAATATTACCCATTATTTCTCGACCAAACTGGTCGGTTTCAGTTCGATTCTATTAACATTATCAAAAACCCAGTCTGCGACTTTACTTCTCAGTATATTTTGGGCCGAAGAGGCGCATTCTACAGCCCAATAGGAGAAGATGTGTAACTCTTTCCGTGCTCATCCTAGAGCTGACATGTGTCATTTATAAAACATAATAAAATATTATTAAAAGTAACATGTTGACCCAAATTAGGTTTAAAATATTTAGAATGGCATATATATAAAACTACACAAATTAGATAAATTAAAACTATAAACATTGCATTAAACACTTCCTCAACATTTTCATTCTAAAAAGGGAGAGATTTGATCCGTCTGGACACTTGATAGATCTCTGCACTTAGTAGATCCTTTTTAAGATGGATCTATGTTGATTTATTAACAAGACGATATTTTCTGAAACATTACAATATTTTTTTAAACATTGCCAAACATTGCAATATTTTTTTAAATATTACCAATTTATTCTGAAAAAAAACCAGCAAATCCGTTAAAATATTGGGTGATATTTTGGGAAATATCGCCATTGGGTCAGCCTCGTGATATATCGGGATGTCAGCGATATATCTCTGATATGGTTTGGCAGGTCGCTTGTATGAACTGTTACATTGCTGGAACTGTAACAGTGCACTAAGATGGCACTCTACTTATTTGTCCCTTTGCTTTGATGAATGGATTAAAAAGTGTTTCATTTGCTGCACTAAGATAGTCCTATACTTATTTGTTCCTTTGCTTTGAAGAATGGGTTAAAAAGGTTAAGTCGTGGAAAGAGTTGCCTTGTTTCATTTGCTAGGAGTTGTGGAAGAACAGAAATAGAATTCTCTTCGAGGATAAACCAAAAAAATGCTGTGAAGGTGGGTTTTAAAGCAGTCAGTGCTTGTAAGGAAATTTTTAAAGAGGAAAAAATGAAACAGGTGAGGGTGGTTAAGACTCGTGTTCAGTCAATTGTGTCTATTGGTATGTTGATGGTGTTTTTCAGGAAAACTAGACAAGAAGTGGCAGGAGTTGTTTTGTATTTGGGAGATTCTAAGGTTTTTAAGTTTAAACTCTTCTGTGGTGGTGGTGCAAATACTAGAGAGGAATTGTTAGTATTATGGGGCTTTCTTCATTTTGCTCAATTAAAAAACATTGATCATTTGCAGATGGCGGAAGCCTCAAAGTTGATTATTGATTAGGTATTATTTAAATGTTGATTAGGTTTTATTTAAATGTCAATCACAGGTTCTTGCTTTCGAAAGTTGGAAGGGCAGAATTAGATGATTGCACGCTAAGTTTAAAAAGATCTCATTTCAACACATCTACAGGGTATGCAATAAGGCTCTATGTCATAGAAGGCCTTTTATATTTTGCTGAGTTCAGAGCTTCCATCATGCTTGCTGAAGAGGGTCAGATACAGATTTTTGTTTTTTAAGGTTATAGTTGGCAATTTCTTTTGATAGACTATTTTTTAAAGACTGTATATTCCATTTCTCATTTCAGGTCTGGACGGTTAAAACAAGATCACTCCATTATATGTATTAGTATTGATACTTGTTTTTCTGTATCTGATTATATATTCCAGGATGAATATTCAATACAGAATGGAAGTCTAGTTTCAACTTTTCATGTGGATCTATTGTATTTAGGATCTGTAGGGTATTTAGGATCTGTAGCTTTTGTATTGTAGAAAGGCCAGGTAAAGTTTACATTATATTTTATTAATGAAGTATAGTTTTTTTTGTTTTTGGCAGAAAAAAATTCAACATACCAAGATCCTTATGTTAATAATGGTGTTTACAAGAGAGTGGTGCCTCCTAACATAATACTTGATTGGTTGCAGTGTTGTTATGTTTGTTGCTTGGCCTTTCCTTTTCCCTGTGCAAAATATAGCGCAATGCTCCACATTAACCATAGTGCAGTGGTGTTTCCCATTAATATAACGGTTAATTAGTTGCATTGTGAATATCATTCTCTTTACATAAAAATACCAAAAAAACACTGATTACTCAGTAAATATACCAAAAAAACACTGATTACTCAGTAAATATACCAAAAAAACACTGATTACTCAGTAAATATACCAAAAAAACACACTGATAGTACTCTGCAAATATACCAAAAAAGACACACTGAGTACTCTGCAAATATACCAAATTGGCAAATACCTCTATTTAAAAAAGAAATATAAATAAAAACACCTTCAAAACAAAATTATAAATATGAAAATAATTGTTATTTGAAAATAGTCATTTTATATTACAATATCCAATTTATAAATTATTTCTGTTAGATGAGATTTTTTTAACAAATTGAAACATCCAAATTGTAGAAAGTAAAGATACATGACCCTGCAATATGTATAGCTCACACAGATATTCGAAATACATAACCTTACAATATGGAGAGCTCTCAAATACTACTTGACGAGTGTGAATAAATCACTGGAACTATAAATAAATAAACCCTGCAATATGGAGAGTTCTCGCTGAAATGACAAATACATAACGCTTCAATATGAAAAGCTTTCGAATACGGATTGAAAAGTGTGAGCGTTCATTTAGAATTGCATAGCAAAACAAATATTTGCAATATGAAGTCTAATTGTTATTCCATAATTCAATTTGATCTGCAATACGTTCTACGATTCAATGCAATCTGCAATGTCATATTGCAGAATTGTAGCGTTGGGTATTTGTAAGCATTCTCTTTAGACTAATTGTGATAAAATTTGAGTAAAATACTGCTACCACAACGCAGCTATTTTGTATATCACTTTAAGAGGCTCTTGTAGTTTGAATACTTGCAAATTTATCATGTAAGCCTCCAAAGCATTGTTTGAAAAAACAACTTGAAACATCTAGATCACTGTAATTAGAAAAACATAACCCTGCCATATGGAGAGCTTTCAAATATTTCAAAATTAGGTTGACGAGCGACTTATCATATGATTGACAGTTTGGATAATCATTAAGAATTTCAGAGCAAAACAGATATTTACCCTATGAAGTCCTTTATATCGAATTTCAGAGCAAAACAGATATTTACCCTATGAAGTCCTTTATATCGAGAGGGTGTAGAGTCCAATGCTATAGCCAGAATAGGACCAAGTTTCTTTTGCCGCACTTTCCACTCTATGACATCAAAGAATTATTTTATTTTTCCAATGCCATAATACAAAGGTAATTCCCTAATTTCTCCACTGATCTAGTGAATAATTTGATTAAAATGCAATGGTAATTAGAAATATTATGGTTTCTTTCTTTCCAATCCTACCAAGATTCCTTATTATATTCAATGCAATCTACAATGACAACTATTGTGGAATTGTAGCTTTGGGGTTTTGTAGGCATTCTCTTTTGGATTAATTATAATAAACTTTCATTATTTCACCTGTACCATACTCAGCTATTTTGTTTACTACTTTAATAGCAGGTTCCTGCAGTTTGAATAAGCGCGTGCAGATTTATTTGTTATTTAATCTGAAGAAACACATTGAAACATCTAAACGTAATCAGAAATACATAACCCTGCAATATGGAGTGCTCTCAAAATTCTATAAAATACTATTAAGAATTTGAGAGGTAAACAAACATTTGCCCTATCAAGCCCCATTGTTATTACATGATTCAGTACAATCCACAACATCAGCTATATTTGCAGAATTGTGACATTGGAGATTTGGAGACATTCTCTTTTGGACTGATTGTGATAAACTTTCATTAATTTACTGCTGCCACCAACTCAGCTATTTTGTATACTATAGGAGCTTCTTGCAGTGAGAATACTTGCAGGATCCATCATTCAAGTCTCCAAAGCATTGGTTGAAGAATTTGGTCAGAGGTAGGACGCTGCAGAGCTGTGCCAACCGCGAATGGAAATGGAATGGCGATGTCAACACCTCCGCCTAACATTTGGATGACTTTGTTGATGACAGAAAGACGAGATGCATTGTAGTGGATACACCACAGTTCAGCTAAACTAATTTTTTTGTTATGCCTTGGTCCTTTTCCCTATCGTGTTCCCTTTTCTCACACTCCCAAACTAACTCTTGTTCACCTGGTAAAATGCCCACTCTGATGGTGAAATTTACTTATCTACTTTCTTCTTTATTATCAAAGCCAATGTTCTTCCTTCCCTACTATTTCCATAACCAACATACCATATCTATAAACATCACATTTTTCACCACATATCCGTGGCACCTTCCTAGACAACCAAAATCTGCACTTTCAGCATAGAATCAAAATAAAAATGACCATTGTAGGGCTTTATATTACAATGTAAGTTGCGATTTCTGAAGACTTCTTTTTCCGATTCCTGGAGACTTCTTTTAGGTATACGAACTGCAATTGAAAATTTGAATACAACTATCTCCCTTCCAACTCGTATTCACGGCCTCCATTGATATACTTATAAAGGAACCCATTATCCATGTATTCATGCACCAAACTTTTTTGGATCCTCGGGATCATAACCAGAGGACCACTGTAGGCAGTTCAGTAACCCAAGAGACCATTGTAGCTTCTTTTGGAAACTTGAGACAATAACTGGAGAGACCACCCACTGTAACCATTTCAGCAATTCACACGCTTTCAATTTATCCAAAATTGACAGCTTCCCTAATAAACTGTTCAACAAGGTCGTTAGAATATAAAAGATAATCAAACGTAACCAATGCATAAGTTTAAAAAACCAGCGGCTAATCAAAGAATTATTGGAGTCATCACAGAATCTTTCTTACATTACCTGAACCCTTCAATTTGCTCAATATTACATACGCCATACTTCGTTGATTTGCCCAAGATTACACATGCAATTTCGCCGTTGATTGACTGCTACAATAGGTTAATCAAAGATTCAACCTTTCTAGGATACATAGCAGCCGCAGGTGTTAACTGTATTGGTTAATCAAAGTGGATTGAGCAAAGGAAGTTATGGAATATTTTGAAAGGAAGAGATTTTGGATAAAAAGAAATAGAGTAAACCCTAGAGTGGCCTTCTGGGTTATAGTCTCAAAGGATCCAAAAGAGCTTTGGTGTATGAATACATGGTTAATGGTTCCTCCAAAAACATCCATGGAGTCCATCATCACGAATTGGATTAGAAACAGTAGGTATGGTTTATTGTATGGCATCTTACATTGTGATATAAAGCTCTGCAATGGTCTTTTGGATGCAACCTTTTGCTCAAAGTTTCAGATTTAGATTAGTGAAGATTGATACAAAGGAAGTCACATGTCAGTGAGAAACACTAGGTTCCTTTGCGCCAGATAATGTGATGTTTACAGCTATGGTATGTTGGTTATGGAGATGGTGGGGAAGAAAGAACATTGATTTTGACAATAAAAAAGAGTACATCAAACAAATTCTATAATCAAAGCAGAGCAGGTGGAAAAGGGTGAGTTTGGGAATCTAAAAATGGTAACATGACAGAGGAAGACCAAGGCATAGCAAAAAAATAAGTTTACCTCAACTGTGGTGCATCCAATACAATGCATCTCGCAGTCCCTCAGACAGCAAAGTCGTCCAAATGTTAGAAGGAGGCATTGACATTACTGATCCTTCATCCTTCATTTCTATTGCCAGCTGACACGTCCATGCAGCTCTATGCATCTGACCAAGTCCTCTGGAGATTCAAATCATAAATCCGGCAAGTATTCACACCGCCAAAACCTCCAATGAAGGCAATATACAAAATGCTCTGTTGGGTTGTGCTCAACAATGAAACCCTAGCAACTAAAACTTTTAAAAACCACGACTGCGTTGAGAAGGACCTTCTTTCAAGGCCAAGCCTTAACATCTCTTCTAACAGAGGAGCTCCTTTATATGCAACGAGGTCGGCACTTCAGAGCGCCTTAAATGACAGAGGGTTTCCCGACGACAGATTTCTCGGAGGAGTTTTGATCCCACAACCTCCACCTCCAGTCCTGCGCAGCAAGAGACCCATTTCAGGCATGCCCACAACTTGATCGATGTCAGATCCCTCTCCCAACTGGATCACTTGGCCACCAAACCCCCGGAAGGCAACCCCTCCAGGCAGGATGAAATCACTGACAACTATATTAAAACCCTCGTGCAGATCTGACTCCCACAAGCCCTGGAAGAGGGAAAAAAACCATGGCCATGGAGGAATTCTTCACTGTGGGGATTTCCACCCCTCTGCCAATCGTTTCTCCACCTTACATATTATTTTGTTGGAGATAACAGACTCTCTACAAAACAGGAATGGATGTGTCTTTATAAAGATTGGAAGTCTAGTCGGAATCCACAAGATCAGATATTTTCTTTACGCGTCTAAAATTATTAGGACTTTTATTTAAATTAAAAAAAATAGATATAATCGTGAACCAATGGGTGTTGTTCACAATTAATCCAAATTGTTTCATAAAAATGTTTATGAATAGTTTTTTTCAGAACTAAAATGTTTATGAATATATTGACTAGTCATTGGTCATGATTCATGCCTTTCATTTCCTTTGGGAAATTATCAACTTGTCAAATGGGGCACTATTAAATCAATAATTTGAGTTTGATTTTTTCCATTTCAAACGGGACATCATATTAAATCAATAATTTGTGCACAGCTTGCCTTTTCATTATCTTAAGAGGTATTATTATATAAATCAATAATGTATGTACAATGTGTTTATTATTTAATTAATTTTTTTACTACAAAATACTTATTTATGTAAATAGATAATATAAAAATAAATATATATTTATAAAGTCAATACCTTCAGTTAATTATCATTGTGTGGAATATATATGTAAATAAATAATATAAAAAATGAATAGATGTTTATAAAATCAAGAGCCTCATTATCATGGTGACTGGTTTGGTGAGAAATATGTTTGGAAGCATTCAAGGATGGTATATCTTTCACTTGTTTTTGTTTTTCAAGAAAAAAAATCTTTTATTCATAGAATAAACATGGACAGCTCTGTTGAGCTTACATCATTTGTACTATTGTATTATCTTTAAGGCTTTATCATTTTGCACGTAAAAATATGTTCTTTCAACATCCTTGGAAATATCTTTCTATACCTCTGTAAAAATTATAACATAACATGGACTGCTCCATCGAGCTTACCCAATTGTATTGTCTTTGAGACTTCATGGTTTTCATTTCTTACAAAATCATATTCTTCCTACTACCTTGAAAGTGTCTTTCCATATTTATGCTAAAACATAGCATATCCTTGTGCTACGTAAATCATTCTAAAGGATTCGTTCACTTGACCATTCATGTGTTCCTCAACTTCAATAATCCCTAGTTGAATTGCTAATGCCACTTTGGATAGCATATCTGCCTCATAATTGAGTTCTCTATATATGTGTGAAAATTATATTAATTCGAAGGAGGACCTCAATGATTGAATTTCATTTAACATGTATTGTAGATGTGGTGCTCTGATATTACTTTACCCTTTTTCCCAATCCATCACCATTTTAAAGTCACCATAGATTTGCATCCTTGGAACTTGCTTGTCCTTAACGATCTTTAAAACTGCCCACGGTGCTGATAATTCTGCTATGTTATTGGTAGCTTGTCCCGTAGCAAATTTAATACACCGTTTTTTGTTTTCTGAAAGGTATATGATACCTCCCGCACCTCCAAGTAGTGGTTCCCCTTGACTTGCTCTGTCAAAAAAAGCCCAAGGGAGGTTCTTGTTTATGTTTGGGGCTACTATCACCCATCTCTTGCTTGGCTTGGTGATGGTTTTATGCTCTTGTAATTTTTGCAACAACAACACAGAGGTGATGTTAAAAGGAACCCATCTGTTTTGAAAAATTGCTTTATTTCGGGCTTCCCAAATACTATATACGAAAAGAGCAGGGAGAGCTTCATAGCATCATACCCCATCATTTTGCCACCATTCCTATGTGCGCTACTCCAAGGTTGCATCGCTTCTTGCGCATGTTCTATCGTTGGAGAGAGTCTTTAAGGAAGAGTCCCAAACGTCTCATGCATAAGGACAAGAACCAAACAAATGAGAGGTATGTTCTTCATGTGATTTACATAAAATGCACATGCCTAGTCTTTGAACTCCTCCCTTTTTCAGCATTTCCCACATTAGCAGTTTGTTGCTTAATGTCAGCCACAAAGTTAAAATGGTTTTCAAAGGGTTGTGAATTCTCCATATTTTATCCCACCACCATCTTTTTTCTCCATCAGCCAATTCATTACTTGCTGCTTCATAGCCTTTTTTGCTGAAAGTTCCCCATTCACTCCATTCTTGGTCCATATTAGCTTGTCTTATGCGTCTTCATCCAAATGAACAAAACTCAAAACAAGTTTGCTCACATATGTGCTCCACTCCCCTGCTTCTTCTCCCATAAGTCCAAGGTCCTGTGAAGATTTCCATCCCGCTCTTCCTCTCTGTTGGGGTTGTTGTGCTTGCACGTTAGCTAAAACATAGATCCTTTGGGTTCTTACCTGTGTGATTAAGGTCTTTGTCATTTTGTATTCCTCTCATGCCCATGCCCATGGATCCTCCCCGATTCTAACCCTTTTCCATTTTTTATTCTTCACACAGACCAACTTTCTACTAGTGGAAAGGCCAATACCAGAGATTTCCACCCTATTGACCCGTTTTTGTGGGTTTTTTATAGGGTTTCTGAACCATTCAACAATTGAAGCGTCAAGGAAGTATTTAGAGCTCGTTACGCTTCCCCACAGTGTATCAGGTCTCTATGCTACTCTCCATAACGATTTTGTTGCCAGTGCTTTGTAGAATAAGGTAGGATTTTGTATCCCCCATCCTCCCAATTCTTTTGGAAGAGTTAGAGTTGGCCATTTCACAAGAGGGATTCCTTCTTTCTGCCTGTTGGCCCTCCAAAGAAAGGAGAAGCACTTCTTTCTTATCTTCATTAGTATTCCTTTAGGAATGTAGGCAATAGATGCCCAATATACCAAAATACTTTGTAGTACTGCTTTTAATAGTATTATTTTGCCTCCTCTAGAGAGAAAATGATTTTCCCATGCTGATATTTGTCCTTCAACTTTCTTGTACAACCATACCCAATCTTGAAAGGAGTAACAATTTGGTTTTAGGAAGAATCCTAAGTATTTAAAACCTTATGTGATTGGGACTGTTGGGAAGGGGATTATCTCTTTTGCATTCTCTGTTAATTCTTCTGAAAATTCATTATATGTCAGACTTGACTTTTCTAAGTTTATTTCCATTCCTATTGCCTTCTTATATTTTTCTAGTATTGATGCATAGACCCTTAAATTTTCATCAGCACATTTTCCAAAGATAAGAACATCGTCTACAAAGAGAGTATGTGTAATCTCCTATGTGTTGGTTACCTTGACTCCTTCAATCCTTCTTGTGTCTTTGGCATGATGTATTAATTGACTCAACGCTTCAGCTACCAGTAGAAACAAAAAGGGAGAGAGGGGACAACCTTGCCTTATTCTTTTGTTCAGGTAAAAAAATCTAGATGGAGACCCATTAATCATTACCGCAAAGGAAGTTGATTGTATGCATCCCATTATCCACTCTACCATCTCCATGGACATTCCAATTTGAATTAGCAGCAACCTCACAAAGGTCCAGCTTACCCTATCATAGGATTTTGAAAGGTCCATCTTGAGTGTGAAACCGCATTACTTTTCCTTCTTGATGGAGTGTGTTGCCTCTTGTGCTAATGAGACTACATCATGGATCTGTCTATTAAACAGAAATCCAAACTGTTCTTTTGATACAATCTCACTCAATATTGATTTTAATATTTCGGAAATGATCTTGGCTATCACTTTGTAGATCATATTACAACATGATATTGGTCTAAAGTCATCAAAGGAATCATATTTCTATTTCTTTGGGATCAAAATTAAGAAGGTGGAGCTTATAACGCCCAACACCTTCCCTGACTTCTGTGATTCCCTTACCACCTCCAAAATATCATACTTTATTGTGTCATAAATGCACCATAAATATTATTTTATATTAGATCTTATTAGCTTAGTTAGGATCTTTATCTGAAAGAATAACAAGTACAACAAGATGCATAAGATAAGACAAATATACAAGACACAAATATTTTCACTAGGGAAACCATAAAGGAGAAAACCCCACAAACTTCCTTAGAATAGTACAGCCACAAAGACTGTGTCAAAGATGATCAAACCCGATAATAAAAAGCATTCAGCAGCTATCTATCTCTCCTCCTTTCTCTCTCTCTCTCTCTCTCTCGCTCTCGATCGCTCTCTCTCTCTCTCTCTGTCATGCAAATGTGAGAGTGTGTGAGGTGTGTATAAATGAGGGAGAGCGCCTTCCTATTTATACCCTTCAAGTGACTGACCAAATACATGACCTGGACCGACTTGTATCCCTAACAGGGCCGACTTCTCCTAGAGAGACTCCATGTTGGAGCAATAATCTTCCTTAGTACCTTAATGATCTACCTAGGAGACATAATCATTTTCCTTGTGCTTGTGTTCTATGGTTGAACTTAGGTGATACTAATCAATACTGGTCAATAGGTGATCCTGGCTCATTAATTGCACTTGAGGCACTCTAGTTTGAACATCTTGACATTTTAGATTGTGCATTAATTGTAAACCACTTCCATCTTTGACTAGGGGTGCTAGTGTGTGTGAATGTGGCTTTTTATGGTCTCCTTAGCATTTATTTTCCTCTTAGAGATTCCTCCATTCACCCATGCACTCTCCCATGCTTGGCTTCCCTCATTTATAAATCAGGCATGCTTCCTACCTATTCACACATGTTCACACATGGTTTCGTGACTGTTTGGTTAGGTTTGGGAGCCTATTGGTCAACCTAGGGGGGTTTAGGGGTCAAATCCCAGCCTGACACTTGTATGCATTCACATGGGCTCCAAAGGCTCACGAATATTCTCCAATGTACTATAAATATGTATCATACACATTACAAGGTGTACTGTAATAATATGATCAGTTATTAGCACCATTCACATGTGTTATTCCAGCTATTTTTAGTCTCTTTTGTTGTTCTCTTGCATATTTTGTCAAACACTTTGAGTTTGAATATTGTTCTAGCTCCTAGATCTCACTAAGAAGCAATTCTCACATGGTGTCAGAGCTAGTTAGATCTGAAAAACAAATCTAGTGAGGTTTGAGTTGCTATTTAGGGCATATTTCTAGTTTATCTGAGTGTTTTTCATTGCAGGTTCCTACAACAACTTCATGGATTCGAAAGTTGTTCCTCTCCTTTATCCATTCAACTATTATGAGTGGAAGCCAAATATGTGTGCATATATTAAGAGGCAATGTCTCTATGATGTGTCCATTGGTGCTACAAGAGAGCCAGAGTCATGTCAAGAGAAGTGTGATTGGCTTAATGACAATGATAGAGCCTATGGAACTATGTGTCTCGCTATACCTCCTACCATGCGCTATCTCCTTGATTCTGTTGATTACCCATTCGAGCTTTGGAGAAATCTAGATGAAGCTCTTGGCATGCACAAAGAATATGTGAGATATATGGAGAGCAAGCAAATGGGCACCTCCTTATGTGCTCTTCCTCCTATGATCTAGGCCTCGTGCATTTCTCAAGAAGTTGTTCAAAATGAAGAAGAAGTAGCCAAAGATTCAGCAAATGATCCAACTCAATTTTCTTCCTCTGTGCTTCCTCTCCTTGTCAAGAAGCTATTTTCATGAAGATAGCATACGAGTTGTTGCCATCACTACTGCTGAATATTTATATATCCATTCTATGTCCTTCTCCTCTATGTATTTTGTTACGAATGGTGAATATGTATTGCTAGTTGATGTTCATAGCGATCCTTCTCTAGAAGATGGGTTTTCTTCACATGAGAGTATTGGTTCAAAAGATGGAGAGGTTTGGATGTCAAGTGAAGATCTCTCATTGCTTGACACTCTTTTTCCCATGTATTCCTCCACCATGACTAGTAGAGTTCCTTCAAGTTCATATGAATATGGAGAAGCCTTTTCCATCACAATGGTGCACCTTCTTGGAGCTGATTACAACCTTCTTTCAAAGTTGATGCTTCAAGATCCTTATGACTCGCTTGGGGTCACCTATTCTCAAGCACTTCAAGTCTCTTTTGGGCATGGCATCTTGTTTGGTTAGAGGTTCAAGTATGAAGAGCACCATTCGCTCTCCTATCAATGCATTTCAGTTGTTCTACATGGTTTGAGGATTCATCATGCAGTTGTTCCTGAGTTGGTTGAGCACATTCCACTTCTTCCCAAGAAGAGGATTCCTCCAGACATACTCATCTAGTTTGGAGTGTATACAGATTTTGGTTTCTTTTTCATATCCATTTTTTATGGGAGGCTTTGTCCCATGAGGCTTTCCTCCTTACCTCTATAATTACATGGATCAACAAAATTTTGTTGTAAAAGGTGACTTGTGCCTTAGTTGTCAAGGCATTAATAAATTATGTTGAATAAGCTGTAACAAGTCAGGATTAAGGGGGGGTGTTGGAGAATTAATATGCCTTAGTACCTTAATGGTCTACCTATGAGACATAATCATTTTCCCTGTGCTTATGTTCTATGGTCTAACTTAGGTTATACTAATCAATACTGGTCAAATAAGTGATTCTGGCTCATTAATTGCAGTTGAGGTGCTATAGTTTGAATATCCTTACATTTCAGACTGTGCATTAATTATAAACCACTTCCATCTTTGACTAGGGGCGCCAGTGTGTGTAAATGTGGCTTTTTGTGGTCTCCTTGACATTTATTTTCCTCCTAGAGATTCCTCTACTCACCCATGCGCTCTCCCATGCTTTCCTTCCCTCATTTATGAACCAGACATGCTTCCTACCTATTCATACATGTTCACACATGGTTTCATGACTGTTTTGTTAGGTTTGGGAGCCTATTGGTCAACCTATGGGGGTTTAGGGGTCAAATCCTAGATTGACACTTGTATACATTCACATGGGCTCCAAGGGATCACGAATCTTCTCCAATGTACTATAAATATGTATCATACACATCTACAAGGTGTATTGTAATAATATGATCAGTTATTAGCACCATTCACATGTGCTATTCCAACTATTTTCAGTCTCTTTTGTTGTTCTCTTGCATATTTTGTCGAACACTTTGAGTTTGAATATTGATCTAGCTCCTAGATCTCATTGAGAAGCAATTCTCACACTCCAAATACACATTACATGATGTTACACTGGGGACTATTGCCCCGACTTACAACGGAGGTTGTACCTCAAGGTCTAGACATAATAAAGACATCCTGCAAGGAGGTAAACACATCTCCAATGGGGGTACAACAACATACAATGATAATATACATCAGAATATATTCTGAATTTACAAATACATCAACACTCCCTCCTAACTAGGAAGGTATTCTCTCTCTTCCACAGTCATCAACACATCTGGTCAAGTATTCATCACGGAGTCATAGAGTCATCACCATAGCTGCTGCCATCATCATCTTATTATTGATCATCAAATGGTACCATTTATAATCGAAAGTTTCTACAGTGTCATCCCTCTTTCAAGCTGGGTGTAGGCATAGTCCTCATCTAGGTCTTCATCACATCTCGAGCAAGCCATCTCGTAGGAACTGTTCAGGACCTTCTTTACATTTCCACGGCAATAACTTGCATCTCCTACATTTTATCTCGTTGTATCCAAATCATCTCTTTTGTCCTGCACAAAACAAAACAAAGCACACAGAGCATCCACAGTCAACCTGCATTCTACAAGCAAAGGATAACCACCTAGGTGCACCTCAAGTGCTTCATGACCTAATCATCTCAACATGGGAACACACACACACATATATATATATATATATAAGGACTCATTATGACCAAACAACCTGTTGTATCAAGACTTTTAAGTTCTAGGTCAACCTCAAGGACTTATTGCATATGAACAACCTGTGTCCAGGATATTTTCCGTTCATATAACCTTCGGGGTGTATTACATTCAAGTAACTTGCGTACCACACAAGGTCTCCTTTTACACTCTGACAACCCACATGACTTATTATATTTGAGTAACCTGCGTACCACGCCAAGGATCATATTACACTCTAATAACCTTTCTCAGGATTGATTACGTCCAAGGATAACCTGTGAGCTTCACCAGGACTGATTACATCCGAAGAAAACCTATATGAATGATTACGTCCGGGCATCCTGCTTCAATGGGGGTTTTCGTACTAGGAAAACCGGTCTCATTTCCCAGGTGATATATTATGCATCCACTATTTCTAGCATAGAATTGTATCAGGACTTATTACATCCAAGGATAACTTGTGAGCTTCACTAGTACTTATTACATCCAAGGATAGCCTACAAGACTGATTATGTATGAGCAACCTACGATATTCGCCAGGACGTTATGCTCAGAAAAACTATCTCTCTAGCTATGCTAGAACACATCACTCCCTCTTTCGAGGGGTCTCGATCTGGATCACACCAACTCTTTCTCTGAAGTACTCAAACTTCACTCTGGCTAGAGGCTTGGTCAACACATCGACTATTTTCTCATCCATTTCCACGTATTGGAGCTTCAATGCTCCTCTCTACAACATATCCCTGATATAGTAGAACTTGATCTCGATGTGCTTCAACTTGTCATGGAACACAAGTTTTTTCGACAACTTCATGCAACTCTGATTGTCGTAGAAAATACCAATCACATCCAACTAGAGATCAAACAAGTTAGACAGTAGCTTTCGCAGCCACACTGCCTCGCAACTAGCCAAGCAAGCGGCAACATACTCTACCTCAGCTATACTTAGCACCACGCATGATTGCTTCATGTTGAACTAGGAGATCATGCCAGATCCCAAAATCAAGCAGCAACCCGAAGTGCTCTTCCTGTCAGTGGCGCTACCTACCCAATCTGAATCAACATAACCATGTAGGTTAATCTTCTAATTCTCATCATACTTGAGCCCATAATCCATTGTACCTTTTAGGTACCTCAGTACATACTTTGCAGCTATCAGGTGAACATGTCTCTGATCCGTAAGGAACTGGATCTGAGGTGTTCACTGAAAATCATATATCTAGTCTCGTATTCGTCAAATACATCAATGAGCCAATCATCTGACTATTCATCATGGAATCAACTAATTTAGATGAAGCATCACTCAGAAGCTTCAAGTTAGATGCCGTAGGTGTGGCTATTGCCTTGCAGTCCAACATTCTGAATCTCTTCAAAATATCCACTACATACTTTCCTTGACCAAGGAATATCCCATTTGCACTCTGCCACACCTCCATGCCTAAGAAGTAGTGCATCATACCTAGGTCTTTCATCTCGAACTTTGTAGCAAGTCTCCTCCTTGCATATTTAATGAGTTCCTCTTCGCCTATCAGAAACAAGTCATTGACATATATAAGGAGCATCACTAGTCTTCTGTCTTCAACCTTGAAGTAAAGGTTGGAAACTACTTTACCCTTTAGTAAATCCTAAGCTCATCAGGAAGCTATCCATCTTGTCATACCATGTCCTCGATGCCCGTTTCAATCCATACAAGGCCTTCTTCAATTTGCACACATGGTTCTTCCTGTCATTTGTCTCGAATTCCAGTGGTTGTTCCATGTACACTTCCTCCTCAACTACACCATTCAAGAAAGTTGTCTTAACATCCATTTGGTGTAGTTTCCATTTCATAACTGTTGTCAATGCAAGTATGGTCCTAATGTAAGTGTACCTCGCCACAGGTGCAAATGTCTCTTTGTAGTCTATGCCTTCTTTATGTGAGAAGCCTTGTGATATGAACCTTTCCTTGTATTTCTTGATGTTGTCATCTGCATCATGCTTTATCTTGTAGATCCATTTTGAAGTCATGACAAACTTCTTTTCCGGTCTTAGAACTATCTCCCAGACATCATTCTTCATGATCGACTGATATTCCTCGATCATAGCATCCTTCCATTCTTTCTTTTTTGTAGCCTCTTCATAGGTGGAATGTTCCCTGTCAATGATTTTACACAATAGGGACACATAATTATTGTAGGTATTTTCCCTTTTTATCTCTCTCTATGTATTCCTTTTGGAGTGCCATACCTTTCAGCTTCTCATATGAGCTCCCATGCCCATGCTGGTTTCCTCTTGTGGGAGTTCTTCTCGAGGATTATCTTTATTGGTTCTTGTGGTTCTGCCATGTCATGATATTTATGGTCTTGTGTAATTGCTTCTACAATTTCCATATCTCGGGCTCTCGCATCTTCAGGTTCCTTGACCTATTGAAAAGATGTCCTCCTAGATATGAAGTATTTTGAGTCTTAATCAAAGGTTACATCTCTATTGGTGTCAATCTTCTTGAATATTGGGAAGTATATTCAATAGGCCTTTGATGTATCACTGTATCCTTCAAATATAACCTTCCTCATAGAAGGATCAAGCTTGGTCCTTTTCTCCTTTGGGATATGTATGTACACCGGGAAACCAAATATTGTCAGCTGGATGACTTCTAGTTTCTCTCATGAGAAAGCCTCTTCAGGAGTCTTGTTTTCAAGTACTTGATGAGGAGTGCGGTTTTGTACATACATAGTTGTCGTTGCTTCCTCTGCCCAAAGTTGCATAGGAAGATCCTAGTCATGGAGCATTGCCATTGTTGCTTCCATGATGGTTCAGTTCTTTCGTTCCACAACCCCATTCTGCAAAGGATTGTATGGAGTGCTCAACTACCTCTTAATCCCAGATTCTCTGTGGAGTTCCTTGAATTATTCTGAGGTGAATTATTTTCCATTATCTGACCATAGAGTCTTAATCTTCCTTTCAGTCTAGTTCCCGACCAAGGCTTTGTATTCCTTGAACTTACTAAAATCTTCACTTTTCCCTTTCAAGAAATATATCCAAGTCTTTTGTGAGAAAACATCTATAAAGGAAACATAGTACACATACTCGCTTAATGAGCTAGAATACATGGATCCACATACATCTAAGTGTACTATCTTCAGTATTCCTTTGGCCTTGCTCTCACTGCTAGGAAATGCCTTCTTCACATTCTTTCCTTGTGCACATCCTTTGCAAATTCCTTGATGCTTTGCATGGACCTCTAGCAATCCAGAGACTGCTTTTCTTCCCATCAGTAGTGCTCTGTAGTGCACATGTGCAAGCCTTCTGTGCCATAGTTCACTTGGTTCAATTGACTCATGAACTAGTGCTTGTTCAAGTTGTCCCTTTAGCTTTTACAAGCCTCCGTCTTCTTCTCCAATCATTGTTGCATCCTCCATTGTCTTTCCTCTAGGCCACATCAAAACTTAACCATTGAAAAATGATACCCTGATTCCCTTTGCATCTAGTGCATAGAAGGAGAAAAGATTTTTCTTCAATCCTAGAACATATTTAACGCATCCTTCATCTTTAAGGATCTCCCAGAGTCAAGCTTGTATGAAGCTTCTCCACTCCCTTTTATGGGGTATTTATAATCATCCCCAAGTTTCACCTTATGTGGTGACTCGTGTTCAGACATATTGACGAATGGTTCCTTCTGGCAAATCATTGCTCTTCGTGTGAGAGAGTGCCCGTAAGTGCTACAGTCAACACATGCTCTTCATCTGAATCATCCTTCTCTCGTATGAATCTTTTGTTTGTTGGTTCATCGTCTTCAGCAATATGAGCATGGTGTCTCTTTTTCTGATGGGACAATCTCTTGCAAAGATTCCCTTTTCATCACAAGTATAGCATCAAACATTGGAAGGATATCTCTTAGTCTTCTTTGTTTCTTGTCCTTCCTCTTGTTGTGATGAAAGTTCTCATTCTTCTCCTTCTTCTTGAAGTTATTCCTGGTGTGAACTGTGAGAGCTTGATCTTCAGTTGCTCCCATCTTCTCTTCTCTTGTCACAAGTCAAGCTTCTTCTTGTGCACATTCTTCTCGGAGTCTGTTGAAAGAGATGAGCCTCATTCTTGCACAAATTCCTTGAATGAATGAGTTCCATGATATAGAGAGACCATTCAAGGTAGTCATTACAATTTCTCCTTATTTGACATTCTCTTCAACTGCTTCAAGTTGTTCTTTTATTTGAGAAACCCTTGTGAAGTAAGATTGTACAGTCTCAGAGTTGTATATCTTCACATTGTTCAATTGGTTCTTCATATTCATCTTCTGATTGATGTTCTTCCCTTCAAACATCTTTGTCAAAGCATCATATACTTCCTTCGGGGTCTTGAATGAAGACACATGAGGGATGAAGTGATCCTTAATAGAAACTACAATGATTCTCTTGGGATTATCCATGCTCCTCTTATGAGAAGCCTTAGCCTCATCTCCCTCTGGTTTTGGAACTTCTCCAGTGATGAACTGATCCAAATCATTTTCTTCAAGGATCAGGGAGATTATGTACTTCCATGCTTGGAAGTTATCAGCCCCTCCAAGCTTGTCTTCAAGCTGAGTATGGTGAGTCATCTTTTCAAATGAGAACCTCAAATGGAAATAACAAAGATTTAGATCTTATAGATTTGAGGTGTTTGACCTGGTTCTAGAGCTGGCTAACCTAGGGTTTGTTAGAGAAACTCTAATTTTCTAAACTTAAAAATGAAACTTCTTCAAATCTAAAACTGCTTCCACCAAAATATGCACCCTACCGAGGCGAGTTAGCTTAGCCCTCTTTTCTTGATGATCTATGGAGAGAACACCCTGAACTAGGAAGCCCTAGTTTATGTTGCCATACAACGCCTTTTTTCAGAGAGGCTCTGATACCATGTTAGTTTTTCTTAGATCTTATTAGCTTAGTTAGGATCTTTATCTGAAAGAATAACAAGTACAACAATATGCATAAGATAAGGCAGATACACAAGACACAAATATTTTCATCGGGGAGAGCATAAAGGAGAAAACCCTGCAAACTTCCTCAAAATAGTACAGTCACAAAGCCTATGTCATAAGATGATCAAACCCAATGATAAGAAGTATTCAACAACTATCTATCTCTCTTCCTTTCTCTCTCTCTCTCTCATGCGAACTTGAGAGTGTGTGAGGTGTGTAAAAATGAAAGAGAGCACCTCCCTATTTATACCCTTCAAGTGACTAACCAAATACATGACTGGGGCTGACTTGTCTCCCTAACAGGGCCAATTTCTCTTAGAGAGAATCCAAATACACATTACATGATGTTACACTAGGGACTATTGCCTCGACTTACAATATAGGTTGTACCTCAAGGTCTAGACACAATAAATACATCCCGCAAGGAGGTAAGAAAATATCCAATGGGGATACAACAACATACAATGATAATATACATAAGAATATCTTCTGAAGTTACAAATACATCAACATTAAAACAATAGGAAGAACTACAGAGTGAATCTGTCTGGTCTTGGGCTCTTTCCTTTGAGTGGAGAACTTGTCTTACCTCCTCTTCTATAATTTATTTTGTAATTTCATCATTCATTTCCTCTAATATTAGCCCAGGGAAGAGCCTTAAAAACTCCAATATTTAAGCTAGTGGGAATCCCTCAGGTTCTGTAAGAATAGCCCAAAAATCTTCTATAGTTGCTTGCGTTTTTATTGGAATGTTCGAATCAGAGTACCATGACCATTCGTGATTTCGATAATTGTGTTTATGCTCCCGTGATGTGAGATATATCTGTTAAAGAATTTTGTATTTTTGTCTCCCTCTACTATCCATAATGCCCTGCTTTTTAATCTCCACTTTTGTTCCTCCTTTGTCAACAATGACTCCTTTTTACGTTCTAATTGCTTTGAGATCCCTGCTTCTTCTGTAGTGAAGACCTCATCCTTGTTCTTCCTGCACAACTTCTTAATTTTCTTTTCCACCCCCTTGAGCTCTTCCTAAGAGAAAGTTTTATGCTTCTTGTCCCATTCCTTCGAGATATTTTTCGTCCATGCCAAATTGTCTACAAATTGTTGCATGAAAGAGAGATTTTGTGATTTTCTTAGGGGTTGCCAAGATTTCAGTATTAAGGTTTTATATTCTTCCTCATCAAGCCACATAGGGTTGAATTTGAATGGGGATGGAGGTTTTTTTTCCAGGATTTTAAATTTTAATGTGATTGGCATGTGGTCTTAAATTCCTCCTATTTCAATTATTGATTGTAGTACCAATTGTTCATTAACTAGATTTTCAGCCACCAGAAATTGTTCTAATCTCTTAGATATTTCCTGATCTCCTCCCTCCTATTTCTCCAGGATGGCTCCATTTTTAGTAGTACTAAATCTATAAGTCCTTTTTTCTAAAAAAAGTGCTAAAAATACACTCATAACATCGCTCCTTTCATTCTTCCCCCACACCTCACGCAAAGAAAGTGTTGGATTCAAGTCTCCCCCTAATATCACAATTGATTTCTCTAGAGCACCCGAGTTTCCAAAAGACTCCAAAAAAACCCTTCTATCATAGAATGACCCATAAACATTTAAAATCATGTAAGAGAGTCATGCCTTTGTGTCCTCCAATAGGGTCTCCAAAACAGACGCGAGACAAAGATCAAATTCAACTCTTGACTCCATGTCGTTAGTATGCCCCCGGAGTGTCCTTCCACATCAATAGTTTCCATCTTCCAATATTTTACACATTGAATAATCGCTTCTTTCACTTTTTTCCCTTCCAACATTGTCTCTTGGATTAACAATACCGTCGATTTTATATTGATTATCAGTCTCTCGAGGGTGATTTTCTTGGAGGCTCCCCCTAGCCCCCTCGCATTAAAGGATAGGATTATCATTACGAGCCCTTGCTAGGGGCCTTTTCCACTCTAAGAGCCTGGTTGATTGTTGTCTTCTTTCGTTGTTTAATGTCCATCGCTGCTTGTTTTTTAGCCTTGGAAAAGGATTTCCTTCCAACTTGTGCCTTCTTTATGGGATTGAGGGCTAACCCCCCCGAGGAGACCAATTCCCCCTCTTCCTTCTAGATATTTATTGATCTAATATCATATTCTTTTCTCTGTGCAGCTTGACTTTTTGTAGATATCGTTTCTGTTCTTCGGGGCGAATTAGGGGTATATGATGTTGACTTAATCCTATCAATCCCATCTATCTCCTCGTTTTTCTTTTTATTATTATTATCTAACAATAAATCATTTTTAACAAGGTGAATAGTGTTATTACCTTTAATGTACTGGGTTGGACTGTTGCCACATTGCATCCCACTTGCTCCTTTTTCATGGATTTGGCCTTTTTCTCATTCTACTATGTTGAGTGGTATGCCATCCACTGACTGGGCCTCCCATTTTTCCATGCATATCTCTTCTATGTTCCTTGTTTGCTCCTTTCCTCTGCCACCTTCCAAATTTCTGCCACCTTTTATCATTTTAGTAGGTATGATAGTGCTCTCCTTTTTTTACCTGTACATTTTTTAATCAATAAATTTCTTTTCGAATAGTACAATCCTTTTGTAGATTCTCTACCCTTCGGCAACTATAACCTCTAAACAATATCTTTCTAGTAGTCCAATATCCGAGTCCATATACTCTTGTGCATCACAATTATAATTTCCTCATATAGACATTCTCTCATATCCAATTCTACAAGTATTTCTGCACACGTTCAGTCGATTTGGACTCCCATTCTAACTCTAATGCGACAAACCTGCCTATCTTATCGCCAATTTCCTCCAGAACCGGTTTCAACTAGAACACCATTGCTAAACCTGGAAATATTACCCAGAACTACTGTTGATTATGTGATTCCTTCCTCACATTGAAATCCACCCGCCATTTTTTAAGAATTAATCCTAACGACCCCCACTGCCAATTACACTCTAAAAGATTTTGTCCATCCTCCTCCTTTCAAAGCTTGACTAAGAACCATACTCACAACAAAACATGGAATTTTGATGCGTAGCCCAGACAAGCATTCCAATTGGAATACATCCACTTCTATAATGTTTCTCTTCCTGACAACTTTCTGCAAAATCTTCCTACCAGAGCCAGGTTCAGATATGCCGAAAGTTGTTGCTATGAAGAGAAACTTCCTATGGCTTGGGGGTACCACAGCAGACAGTATGACACCAAAAATCAATCTTTCCCAATATGCAAGAACAGTAAGCAATTCTAGCACTAAGGGATATTGAATCGTACCTTATTTCGGACCGTTGAAGTAGATCCCCATTGAGATTTTCCAATGCAATTGCAATTACAATTTTCTCTCAACAACAACAAACAAAGCACGCATGATATATATAAATGTGTTAGAGCTATCCTAGCATATATAATCAACCTTGTATAAGCAATTAAATACATCCATGGATTCAATATTCATATTCAAAATGCACATGAATTGGACAGGAAAATATATTTCTATTAATAAATCAGAGATACAATAGTGACAAACTCTGTCGACATTTCTGCGAATTGGAGAAACCGAGTCCTCCACCTGGGCCTCCATCACTTCAATCCTCCATCTCTCGATAGCAAGCTCACAAAGCAAAGGAAATCTTGGGAAGAACACTATGTGCTCCAAGGGACAAAGGGATGCAGACTCAAGTATAAGCAAAGCTGAGGCAACAATGGACTATAGTTTCCTTGCTCTTCCATTTCTCCTCCTTCAATGCATCCAAGGGGTTCCTTATATAGCACTCCAAATAGGTAATGGAGGGTTGAATCCGAGCATTCTCAAGGAATTTGGAATGCCAAGAGTCAAGTTATTCAGACTCAAATGAGGAAAACTCCAAAAATATTTGTCATTTTGCACACATCCCGATGTACGTGGGTTTGAGGTCAAAAGATGCGTATACACGCGGGTATTGATTTAAAAGTCACGTATATGTATAAATAGGAAATTTTTGGGGGTGATATTGGAACATCAAAGCATAGTATAAGTCGATGGGGTCTAAGGAATCTG
Source organism: Pseudotsuga menziesii (assembly GCA_001517045.1). NCBI lineage: Eukaryota > Viridiplantae > Streptophyta > Pinopsida > Pinales > Pinaceae > Pseudotsuga > Pseudotsuga menziesii. Next base: position 605,271 of record LPNX011134276.1, read on the forward strand.
TAGAGGGACATGGAAGGCCATAAATGTGTGATCTACCTGGTGTGGTAATATCAGTTATAACAGATGCCCCCTAATGTGTGAGGTCAGAGGGGTAACATGATGTCCTAAATACATTATAAAATCCATCCCAGCAGTGGATTAATGAAGACCCAGGTGGAAGAATTAGCCACTCATTAGTACAATACAATCATCAATCTCCGCATGTGACTGCAAATACATGTAACAGTCCCGGATACATAAGAGTACAATGGCCATGAATAGGCATGATATACAAAGTGTCATGTGTTGTCATCGCCACGTACAATATACAATGGATCAAGATCTCCATAATGGATGAAGATATCTGATATACACTAGAAATATTGGAATCATGATCACAGATGTAGCATATATGGAATGATCACTGGAGCTGAAATCTCATGAATACTAGCTTGATAAAAGAGGTAGCATATATGGAATGCCACCAAGCTGGAAGGTCTTCTACACAAAACGCTACGAGTACATGTCCTAATATGTGAATAGATGTGTCGAGGTCGAACATAGTAGTCCATCGTCTGATTACTGGTCATTGATGTATACCGTTAACAGATGCGAGATAACCCACTGATAATGAAAATGGTAATCAAGGTACATAGTGGGAATCTAACAAGTGTGAATAGATGTGTTGAGGTTGAACACTTGAAAGAATCCATCGATTAGGGGACATTGATGTATTCCCAAAACTATCGATGGCGAGAGAACGTATGACTAATGACTGTAAGTCTCAAGGCACTCAAATGACTCTAGAATCCTATTCTAGAATAAATGATATGATGTTGATGGAATGGAATCCTTTGGAAGGAGAGCATTAAGGCATCCCCCATCAACCAACATGAGGTACTCAGTAAGGTTGTATAATGTGGAAGAACTCAATGAACAAGATGTGCATGAACCAGTAATAGTACCGAGAATGACTGACATGCAAAGTGAAGATAACTGAGGAATGACCGACTCGGGATTCAACTTCCTTCGAACAAGAGCATAAGGTAAGTGGTGACTGAAGGTAGGTAGCATGGACTCGATATGCAAACATCTCTGTGACACAGGAGGCATCAACAGAGGCTCCATGGGGACTGGAAGCTTAACCAGTTGATGGAGATAAACTCAGAGTGATGAGTACGACTCCTAAATTCAAACTAATAACCCAACCAATGGATGTGATATACAGTGCTCTGTTCGAAGGAGACACAACTCGACTGCAGCCAAAGATAACATATTTTCCCATCCGGGTTTTTATGTTTTTTTATTTTTTTGGACTTTTTTCAAAGATTTTGAAAAGCTTGAAAAAGAATAAAAGTGCTTTATAGTACATAGCTAGGAGGAGACGAGTGTCAGGGATAGGAAATCTAGTTCCACGCAGTGGAACATACCTATGCTCAATGCAAGGAAACATGTGCAGGATAACGACACTCGGGGAAAGGTCTCCTCCTAGTAAATGGGTGATCAAGCTGCAAAGGATATGTAGAAGGTTTTTCTTGGCTAGACATGAGACAAGATCGGGCTATATGGCTGATAACTTTGAAGCATGGAGCCGACATAAAGCTCAATAAGGCAAGCAAAACTCAGTATACGAGGGAGTCCCTATGGGGAAAATCCAGCATAAAGTTCAAGAGGAGTATGGAGATCTTGCTCAAGGACATGGAGGGACTAAAAAGGGACTCCCACAACCTAAAGGAGGCAACTTAGCATGGGCACCAAATGCAAAAAATGATCTAACTATGGCACCCATGTATAGGAAATCTCTGACATTCACACAATACCACTTCTAACAGCAACATGAAGGTTTTGTGATATCATGGAATGGGTTCGTACCTAAGGTTAAAATGAAATGGTCATAAGGTCATGCAAAATGTAGGAGGATGTGTAATCCTAACCTATATGCTAGTTCATACATTATACTTGTGATGGGCACGAACGGGTAAAATCCTTGGAGAGAGTGTACAAAAAATGGACCCTACATGACAACAATATTACTCCAAAACAACTGGAAACCATCAGTAAAGAGTCTAAACTATAGGATATAGGGAGGATTGACCATGGCAACCACATTCAAAGGAAACAATGCAGTGGATGATGGGACATAAGAAGGAATGTAAGGTGTAGACCCAACATTCACGTATCCACTAAGGGTGAACACTGGTGTTAAGACCGCAAGAAGGGAGTGAAAATCCCCCACAAATGGAGTAGAGAGTGGAATATAACCACTCCCAAATCTATGAACAAGGTAAGGGGTTGTGGTGCCCCCCAGTCCAACACCAGGGTCCGCACTCGGACATGGAGCGGGTGACGAGATACTAATAGTGATTTCAAGCATTCCAAACATAAAAGGACTCAAAATCAAGAGAATATAAATACACTCAAGTAACCGCGATCCCAAAATCCAACTAGCAAACAAAGAGCACACTCCTAATAAAATCTACAGCCAAAATACAAGCAAACCAAGAGGAAGGGATGTGAGCTCCCAAATGCAGTAGGCATGTCTCACCTAGGAGAGGGCCGAGACTCCCATACACTTCAAGCGGAGGTATGTAACCAATTATAGTGGCCCTTAGCTTCAACGTGTAAAGTGACTGTGCTGTCTGAGGGACTACCTGGCCAGGATACCTACAGAATAACCTCTGCAAGTACCCCCCGTGATACCTAGGTAAGGCAACTAAGGTCACCCCAATATAACCAATGCTCAGGCAGACAGTCGTAGGCAGGATCGACCGTATGGGAAGGGTAGCAAAGCCCGAAGCCTGAAAGCACAACTGGTACCCCAAGGGTGCACCAATCAATACCTAAAAGGCCCCCAGATACGAATACGATCCTGGAAATATCTTCGGCAATCACAAAAAGTGACCAGGGGTCATCCCAATCACAATCGCGTGCACTACCTCGTGCTTAACTCCTATGTAAGAGGAGCGTCATGAGAAACACTAATTATACCAAGGATTTCACACTCTCACCTGAACATACAACTAATTATTGTTGTTTAGTAGTATTGGATAATTGACTCACAATGAACTATTCCAAGACTCTAAATCCTAATCTTGTTGGTGAACCCTATAAAAGAAAAATGTGTAGTTCATTTTAATTAAGACTTTACTTTAATGGTTGTGATTACTCAAAGGGAAATGGTTGTACAACTAATGATATTATGACTCAACAATGAATTAAATGTGCACACCTAACACACAATGCCAAGTGCAATATTGTCAAATGAGAAATAGGGCATGCCACTACATGAGTTGCGAAAATGTTCATTCCCTTCCGAATGCCAATGCAATCCTTCCTATATGAAATCCTAAACACAACTCTCATGCAAGCAATCCAATGCAAGTACCTCCTTAAATCCATATGTGAGATGCAAGTAAGAATGCAACTATATAATTGTTTTGAAAATGAAATAAAAGTCATTAAAATTCTTAGTCTCTGCAGCAAGCATCAACCACAAGCCAAGCAAGACACTGAGACAAAAAAGACTAATGCACTAATGGAAAAACAAAAAAGGAGATAAATGACTAGAACTACTTTCAAAGAAAAATCAATGAAAAAGCGGTCTCTGGTCACGAAAGAAGCAGTCAACAGACACCATCAGAACCCAGGAAGACCCAGCCACACTCACAACCCACCCAACAACTTCCCATAACATCAAACTCAACCAAAAGGGAGGGTGTCCACGACTGTTCAAAGAACAATAGCGTATGTACGTGAATTTTGGCCAAAAACATGCATGTATAAGCGACTTTTGGCCAAAAACCTGCATGTAGACGCGACTTTTGGCCAAAAACCTGCGTATGTACGTGACTTTTAGCCAAAAACCTGCGTATATAGAGAAGAAAGTGGTAAAAAGTAGGCCAAGGGTCAAACCACTCTAGGGGAGTGTCAATGGATTAACATACTACTAAATGCGACACAGAAACGGGGAGAAACAGAGAGCAAGTCAAGCACATTATGCCCCCAAACCCCAAAGAAAAACAATTAGGAAATTCCCCAGTAGAGTTGCCAAGTTTGTTACGGAGATAAACTTCCTATGGCTTGGGGCTACCACAACAGACAGTATGGCACCAGAAATCAATCCTTCCTAATATGCAAGAACAGTAAGCAAGTCTAACACTAAGGGATATCGAATCATACCTTATTCTAGACAGTTGAAGTAGATCCCCGTTGATATTTTCCAATGCAATTGCAATTACAATTTTCTCTCAACAACAACAAACGAAGAAAGAATGATATATATAAATGTGTTAAAGATATCCTAGCATATATAATCAACCATGTATAAGCAATTAAATACATCCATGGATTCAATATTCATATTCAAAATGCACATGAATTGGATAGGAAAAGATATTTCTATTAGTAAATCAGAGATACAATAGTGACAAACTCTGTCGGCACTTTTGCGAACCAAAGAAACAGAGTCCTCCAACTGGGCCTCCACCACTTCAATTCTCCATCTCTCGATATCAAGCTCACAAAGCAAAGGCAAGCTTGGGAAGAACACTATGTGCTCCAAGGGACAAAGGGATGCAGACTCAAGTATAAACAAATATGAGGCAACAATGGACTATAGTTTCATTGCTCTTCAATTTCTCTTCCTTCAATGTATCCAAGGGGTTCCATATATAGCACTCCAAAGAGGTAATGAAGGGTCGAATCCGAGTGTTTTCAAGGCATTTGGAAGGTCAAGAGTCAAGTTATTTGGACTCAAATGAGGAAAAATCCAAAAATATTTGTCATTTTACACACATGCCGATGTATGCGGGTTTGAGGTCTAAAGCTACGTATACACACGGGTATTGCATTAAAAGTCACGTATATGTATAAAAAGGAAAATTTTGGGGATGATCTTGGAACATCAAAGCATAATATAAGTCCATGGGGTCCAAGGAGTTTGCAGAGGGACAAGGAAGGCCATAAATGTGTGATTTACCCGGTGTGGTAAATCAACTATAATAGTTGTTTTATCTATATATCTTTTTCAACTATTAGTTTTGCACATCCATTCTTCGATTGTATTCCTTTGGCTCTCCCGAGATTCTTTTCCTGTTGAGGTTTAAGTGTGGTGATGTCACTTACATTATGATTTGGAGTGTTGTCTGTTATGATTGTTTCGAGTGGCAGTGTCTTGCACCGTGTCACTATTTTCTCAGTTGCATTCAACATACCTCTCGTACTGTGAACTTCCCAGTCTGTGCATAATATAGGATCGTTTTGTGGGTCCTGATTACAGTCCACCTCATCAAAGTACATATTGACCTACTCGATCTTGTAACCTGTTGCTTTATGTACCTCCGACAGGGTTTCGCTACTGTGTGATCTTGTTTCATGATCGCACTTGTGCTCATTATGATGAAAGGGTATGATGCTGCATATTCACACTTCTTCACTTGTTTGTGAGTTATCACCTTTCTGCCATCCCTCATTTTGTTTATATATATAGTTAATGGACTCAATTAATTATCATATATTGAACTATGTTAGCAATTCTTTCGAAGCCTTCCATCACTAAAGGATGGGTGTCCCCTTTATCCCCCACCACCTTAAGCATACTTTAGATTATTTATTAGATTCATTCACCTTCAGCCTACTTTACATCATTTATTAGATTCATTTGAAGGGGACCCCTGTTACCACCCAGTCTACATAGGGTGCTAACTAGGTAGAAGACTTCGTCCAATAGGGACCTTCCAATACCCTCATCCAGATCAAGCAGTCTTTAACTCAGTTGTTGTACTTCGCACCTACTTTGTTATGGTCAAAGTGAGGTTGTTTGTAAAATTTTGACATCATTTACATGTGTAAAATGGATAGCCCAAGTGAGTCACTCATGCTATGGCATTTTTGGAGTGTTATTTTACCTAGTTGAAGATAGATCCTAGTGATAAGAGTTCAACATGATTTTTTCACTCACACCTTTGAAGCCAAATTAAGTTATAACATTGGTTCCTCGGGTTGGTGCCTATGTCCTTAGGGTCCAATGTCAAACTTATTTAGTATACCATGCTCCTAGTAGTCATGCATAACATATTTGATCCCTTGGAGAAGCAATTTGGAAATCAACTATGGAAATTGAGTTAAGGGGGTCAAAACTTGTTAAGGGGATATTCTTGGAACCTCCCCACTCAAGGAGGGGTGCATGCATGGTCCTCCCATCATTAATGGGAGTAAGGCGGTGCCCCATCCTCATCCTAGCAACATTGGGATCTCCTCCCAAAGGGTGGCACCCCTCTCTTGAGTTATCAATCAGTGGTGGCATTCGCTCTCAAGTGTGACAAATCATCTCTTACAAAGAAGGGTTCCCTACCCTAATTCTGGAATTAAATAAAGACATGAGAGCATATACTTGATTACATAAGATCCCTCTTAAGGAGGTGGCACATTGGAGGCCTAGTTATACCTATTCAACTCATCAAATGCTACAGTTCTCCTAGATGTGGCACACTAGTGACATGGAGGCCAAGTTAACTAAGACAAACTCCTAATTTTGCTTAAGGAGGGCACATTAGGGTTTTGGAGGATGAGTTAACTCAGATAATTTATAACTTTCCCCTAAATTTACTCATCCTCTTCAATGGTGGTGCATTTGAGCTCTTGTGCACACATGCCAAAGGCTTGGGATTGATATCCTAGATCTAATCATATCGGTGGCACTTGGGAGGCCAAGTTAGGCCTAGTTATCTGAGTTTGACTCCTATGTTTTCTCTAGTTGATTGGTAAAGGTGGTGTATTAGGGAATTGGATCCCTAGTCAAGTGATATAACTTACGAATTTGCTCTAGATGTCCACAACTGGTGCATATCAGGGATTATTAAGCTCAAATCACTTCACAAGTTGTGCATTAGGGTTTTGGAGCCCTTCCATGTGTCACCATCTCAAGGGGGTGAATTCTAGCCTCCTTAGGCTATTTAAAGAGGCCTCTCCACTTCGTTCCAGGGTTGGTTCTTATTGTTGTATTGTATTGAAGCTTTGCTCTTTGAGTTTGGAATAAAATTTCTTAAGACTTTGGAGGTTAGAAGGGCTTAGTTCCCTGATTGCGTGGATGCTATGTTTTACTGCTTATGTGAGGTAAGTTTGCTTAAAGTTTATATACATGTTTGCCTTGTTTTCCATTGGCCTTGGTAGGGGTATTACTGCCCAATAGGATAGAAAATAATATTATTGCTAGGATCTATTGTAGGTTATGGGAGAAGTAGCTAAGGTAGGCATATTTTCAGTTGTATAGATATGCTTGTGTTAACTTCTCTTTTGTAGTCTACACCTGGAAGCAGGAAAGAGGAATATTTCTCTTTGAATTTTTTTGTATGTCTCTATAAGGCTGAAGAGTTAGTTCCTCGACATTATTCTCGGATCTCCAAAGTGATATTCAAGGATTTTGTTCTCTCTTTATTAACTTGAATCTTCCTCTCTAACTCTTAAATCTCATTCTGGTTACTTATCTACTTGACTCCTAAATTTCATATTTGTCTTAAGTAGATATTGTTAATTACTAGTTTCTAAGTAAAAAATAATCTAGCTAAATTTCTAGCATCTAGTACTAGTACTTTTCTTTTTGTTTGACGGTGATGTATTTGCAACATTTGAATATCAGTATCTTGTTGATCTAATAATAATATTTGCAAGTTTTTAGCAACCCTGGAGGGGCGTCCAATTTTCCTGAAAATTAATGGCTCTGTCCTCTATCGCTTAGCCCTCTCTTTTGATCTAAAAAGCTTATATTTATCACCTTTTGTTACATGATAAATGAGATCTATGATTATCAAAATTGATATCAAATCACTAGATCTTATTTAATCACATAATCTTAGATTTGGAATATAACTCATATCTAGTTTAGATCTAAGATCAAAAGAATCTTCCGTGCATGCATTAAAATTCTCACAATTTCTACACATCGTTTCAAGGTAAATTGATTTCAACATATGCATGTTATTGTAACATAGTTGTAAATAGTTTTTCTTCGTGCTGCACTATAAGGAAAATCCCTTTTGCAGAGCTTATAATGGCTGCTACTCTAAAAAGTACCCAAGTGTTTGTTTATAGCAGAGGTGAGCATGTGGAGGTTTTAGAAGATTTTTTTTCGGTGCTTTTATACATAATAAATGCATTGGTGTGTACAAGACAACACTACACTAATGCTCCAAATAAACTAGCATAGATCTATTTTAAACCCAGATCTATCAAGCACCAAGAGGGATCCAATTTTTTGAGGTGTACATTTTTACCTTTAGATCCCTCCCAGTAATTGATAGATCTGGGTTTAAAATGGATATATGCTACTTTAATTTTTTATTTTTTTAATTTAAGTCATATGTAATTTATATTGTTCATTTTTTATTTATTTATGTCGACTAGCATAACATGACTAACGTGACAATATCTCCCCAATACTGAGTTGGAGAGCACCTCACTTCTCTCGGTGCAATCATGTGGCACTACGACTAGAAATACCATCAAACATGATTTTTTTTACAAACGGTGCATTTATATTAACAAATAGCATTGGGGAACCATGTAGTTGAAAGCATCAAAGTAGGATAAATGGATAGTCAAGAGGGATGGATCACAATATTTTTTTAATTTTTAATTTCCATCACCGGTGTCGTTGTTCTAATCAACCACGTTGGGTGGTATAGCCTAAGTCACACTGCTTTAGGGTTAAAAAATTCCAAACTAAAAACCATAGACTATATTACTTATTTTATTATTATTATTAATGGTGCATTATATATAAATGACATGTTGGTGCATTACAGTTTCGTTCTCACCGTAAGAGGGTTTAATAAAAAAATTACCTCATGAAAAAATCATTTTTACCATATTTATAGTGATTTTGAGCCCTGCAACAACAATGTTGTACATCCCCTGCTCAATCACATTTACATTTGTGCTCCACATGGTGGCATTGCATGCTTCCATTGGTTGCTAACTGGATTTTCAATTTTTCCAAACAATGGGTAAATTTTCAAATTTGACATGTTGGTATTTAGTTATTACTGAGAGCGAGGGGGGGGGGGGGGGAATCAGTAATTATGCAAATATGAACAATCTAACTTAAACACACTTTTGCATATTTAAACTTTTCAGCATTCACAACAATAATCACAATGACACACAAAATTCTTGAGAACAAATGCATATCTATAAATATGAGAGTAATTACATCAATATGAGATAACAATCACTAAATATGAGCACCCACTTACTTCAGGTGTTAACTTGATCTCAAGCACAATATGAGACCTACGAGAAACAACCTGCAACATCTTTTATCTATGGTAAGCACTAACCTATGATCTTGAGGCTCCGACTTGAACAATTATCAACATTTTTATGCAAACTACGGCTAGCAACTTCAAGCTTCGACCTATGGAAGAACTGTGCACTCTAGTTGTGGAAGTGATAACTTTCTTTTGTTCTCTAGCATCCACTGGAAGGAGGCTAGGAACCCCTAATTTTTACCTGTATCCACAAAAAGGATGTTGGTGCACCCTAATTGAATTTACCAACACCCATTGGAAGCAGGTTGTAACCCCCTGCTCCTTTCCCCATCCAACCTCCCTAATATGAAATGTGATTATATAGAAATATGGAAAGTAGAGAAATATATATTTCCTTCAAAATACACAACCATTGAAATATTTTGATCTACGTATGTGTACCTACGTCAGACAGTTTCCCAAAATATCACAAAACAATTCTGATCTACGTCTTCCTTTTCAATTTACATAATTGCCACAATACTTGATATGCGTCTTTGTATCTGCGTCAGATAGTTTCCCAAAATATGATGTGTGAGAAACAAACTTGATCTGTGTCTTCTCAACTGTTTTGCATTCTGTCTATAAAATACTTTTAGCTCAGTTATACTTGCTTTTCTGTGATTTGCATCTTATTGAGTAGAACCTTTCGCACATCCAAACTATGGGTATCCTTTTAGCCAATGTTTCTCATCTCGCACTGCAACTTTGCTACAAAAAGATATTAATTTAAGATCAACGAGCCATTGATACCAAAAAAACTTCCAAATCTTGTAAAGCAAATATCTCAAATCTTTATTTATACAAGTGTGCTTCACCTCATCCATATCTTTCTTATTTATAGTCATCTTAACTCAAGAGATGTGTCCACTTGGTGAAGTCTCTTAACTTCGGATAACATCCCATCAAATTGTGTCTTATGCAAGTTAGGACTTGCATCGACATGCCACTTTTCACAAGTCATCGTTGTAGTTTATAACACACACGTGACGATGCCTTAGTTGGACCTTTGCACACATCGGTTTGTTGCTTGGGTTTCTTTACAAAACTTTTCACCTCTTACCAACTTTCTTGTGGGAACATTACACAATATTATTTAACTTTATTCATGAATCTCACAAGAAATTTGTGCATTTTTGTTGTTTACAATATTCTTCCATGTGCATGAATATGTGTGCATTTGCAACCAATGTCATGGTGGTATAATTGCTCTTATGTGCCCTCCTCATTCTTTCATATGTATTTCTTCAAGCTCACTATGAAAGAGGTCTATTAGCAATATCATATGTTTCTCTTGACTCTTGGTCCATTGATTTAGACCCTTTGACATCAATGACAACATATATTCAACATGACATACATCACAGCCATGCCTCCCCGACACGCAAGTGTCTAGGTAAATTCTTTGTTACTTCATAATTTAATTTTTTAGCCGATTAAAATTGAAAATTAACCATTGTTTTCTCCTAAATTATAAAAATATAAAAAACCCTATGCGATGCGTTTGATCCATTCAACTCACAACGCAAGTCAGTGCACCATGTAAATTTATAGGGTGCACCGTACATAGTGCATTTTGGATAGACGCACACTACGAAAAATAGTGTGTTATAATTTCATAACGCATCGATAAAATACGTTTTCAAAAAAAAACTATCAACATAAACTGGTGTGTATACTAAATATGTGTGCATTGTTCAAACGATATGCTTTTGTGTTCCAAGTGCACCGCATAATTGAACTTTTTTTAAAAATGTTGCGCTATAATTTCATAACACGTCGATAAACTAGGTTTTAAAAAAACTATCAACATAAACCAATGTGTATTCTAAACCTGTGCGCACCATCGTTACGGTGCATTGACGTGTGCCAAGTGCAACACATAAATAAACATAAGTAAAACAATCATAATGTTAAGTGAATCATTTGGTTCGTTAACCTTTCCGCATTGATATCCTAGTGCACTGACATGTATCAAAAGCAACGTTCTCACATACAAACTTTTGTACTCACCAAGGGAGACTATGGTGCACTCTAAGAACAATTATACACCATTTATAGTATAATGGCACATCCACTACGCATTGGTTTTGGGGGTGCAAAACTAAAAAAAATAAAAAATAAAGCGTTTAATTGTGCTCTTTGATAAACTCACCACACTAATTGTTTGGTGTGTTGATGTATATCTTGTGCACCATTAAATGATATATTTTTTTAAAACTCATAAATGGATCCTATGGTGTACACACTAAACCCACTTGCACCATTGAGGTGGTGCACTGACATGTTCCAAGTACATCGCATAACCAAACACAATTTAAAAAAATAATTATGTTAAGTTGTGAAGTCCATTAACCTTTCCACAACAATGTCATAGTGCGTTGATGTGTAAATGGTGAATTGTTATCAATTAAAAAATTTCAAATTCACCAAGGACGGCTACGATGCACTCTAAGAACCCTTATGCACCATTTATAGTGCTATGACATATACACAATGCACCAGTTAAGGGGTGGAAAACTTTAACAATTTTAAAAAAATGTTTAACGGTGCGCTATGTTAAACTCTTCACATTGATTTTTCATTGTGCTGAAGTGTAGCCAACGCACTGTTAAAGCATAAAAGAATTTAACAAACTCACAAAGTACTTCGATGGTGCAATTTATGAACCTTTGTACACCATTTTTGGTGCACTGATGTTGAATAAGAACACCATCATCTGTCATTTAAAAAATTATAAAACACACAACGACACACTCTATTAATTCTTTTGCGCCATTAACAGTGCATGTGTGGTCCAAGAGCACCATTAGTGGTGCACAATAGTAACTAAGGTGCACTGCTAGTCAAACATTTTTTTAGAATTTTTATTATTTGATGTTATTAAATAACATGCTCTTTGAATGAAATATTTAATGCTTTTATATGTCTATTTATGACATTGATTAATGTTATGTGTGAAACGGAGATGTCAACGAGGAGAGGCTAATCAGTAACAACATGCACAAAGAGAGAGAGACAAATTTGTACCCTCACCCCATTGCTGTTCATACCTGAGACCTTGATGGTTGTTTTCCTCCTGAAGTTCTATCAAGAGGATACATCCCTCAAGGGAAGCTCCTCATTGTTGGTGCAATTGAACCAACGTTGGGATAATCTGAGAAATCATTTCATGTTGGTCCCAATTAGTGGTTCCATCCCATTGAGGAGGAAATTTATTTCATCATTGGGATGTCTAGGAGAGGGGAGGATTTTGCCCAATTCCTTGATGTCCCAACTGGTGATACAACAGAAGCTCATCTAGCTTACTCTCGAAGATGTGTCAGTGACCACGTCATCGATTCTGTTGGTTTTCCAGGTGTTTGGTGGAAAACTTTAGATTTATGCTTTCAGTTCAAAGGAGGTTGGGTGCCTCTCTCTTTTGCTTATGACGGTGGCACACTCACCCAATGATGGGTAGCACATTAGTTTCCCTCTATTGTATCATGTTGATTTTTTATTGTAGAGATTTAGATGCATTAGGTGGTCTGCCATTTTTTTTGCAGCAATCTTGTTTTTCTTTGGGTCGACGCCATGCACATATTGATGGGAGTGTCAACTTCCCTTTTGGTTCATATATTTTTTGTCTAATATTTTAGAGCTTTCCGATCACCAATCCATTATTTAAGCATCACCCTCCTATGTTGATGATGGAGGTGCGTATGCACATATGGGGGGAGATGACGCCCAAGAGAGGAAACTTGAGTTCCTGTCTAGGATATCTTCATAGATGCTCGAGATGCTATGTAGTGAGGATGACCATGCATTAGAGATTGTGGCATATCCATACATGGGCTTGGACTAGAGAGTGTGCCACACCATCTTCTTCATCTAGGATGAGCCATCATATTAGAGAGGTAATATTAGATTTATGCTTAAATTAATATTGTTGCATTTTATTCTCTTTATACTTAATGCAAATGAAATATATTATAAATTGTTGTTTTTTTTCCTTGGAAAAAAAGCGTAATTTTATTTCATCAGTCAAGAACAAAATTACATTCTGTAGATTCACATAAATGTGAATTGTTTTTTCAAAGTTTGGATCTTTTGATGAGACTTATGAGTCTTCTTTCAAAATTTCAGAAAATGTTCTAGCATATTGCTGCTAATTACAACAAAGTTATACATGAAATATGTTGTCCGAGTAGAAAAATATTTGATGATATGAAAACTGTATAGAATCCAAAAGTATAACCAAGTGAATACCATATGCTTGTAATAACAAAAAAGATTGAATGCAGAAACAATGAAAAAAATTATGTTGTTAATTAGTCTATGTAGGGCCTGTGGGAGTATTCCTGGGTCAGGCCCTCCCTGAACTCCTTCACTTTCCAGGTCCCCAGTGCCTTTTGTAGCCCCTCTTTAGAGGCTTGGTCTGCCTTTTGGTTATTTTCCCTATAAACATGACGGCAAGAAAACGAGTCAAAACCATGAAGGACCTCCCTTATTGAAGATAATAAATTGGCAAGTCTAAGATTCCTGCATTGTTGTATGCCCCTTGTCCAATTAATCACATTCATAGAGTCACCAAAGGCATTAATATTTCTGCATCTTTTCTCTGCTGCAAAAATTAAGAGAAGTTTGAGGTTCATAATTTCTGCAAAGTTGTTTGTATCCTCCCCTAAACCAATAGCAAGTTCAAAGGAGTGAGAGTCTGATAGAAATAAGAGAGCTCCTCCCACACATAGATCATTCTGTGCCGCCCCATCAAAGAAACCCCATGGATTCTCCTTATCAATCTCCAAATCAAGAACCTCTCTCTGTTTTGCAGCCTGAATGTGCTGAGGGAAGGCTGTAAAGATGCCAATAGTCATTGCACTAGTGATTTCAGGAGTGCATGCTTTATATTGGAAAATAAGAGAGTTACGGGCCAACCAACACCCCCATATTATCAGAAGAGGCAGGGATTTGTATCTTTTCTAAGCTGTTGTAGCCCACCAGGTCTCCCATGCTTGGTTCACATATAATCCCTCCCACCAATAGGGAATGCCCAGTAATCTTGAACATTCCAACCACGCCTTTTTCATGTAAGGGAAATTGAGGAAAAGATGTGTGCATGATTCCAAATCCGACTTGCATAGGACACACCAACCAGGCACCTGAAAGCTTCTTTTTTAAATATTGTCCCAAGTAGGGGCCTTGTTTTCCAAAACACACCACATAAAGAGTTGGGTCTTTGGTGGGAATTTGAGTTTCCATAGTTTCTTCCACCACTAGAACCCTTCCCTTTGGATACCACCTACACTAAGCTTAATGTAGCCTGCTTTGGGAGTGTAGATACCCAGTCAATCAATGTCCCAGACAAGTTCATCATCCCTCTCTCTAAGAAGGATTTGTACTCAGTTTAATTCACCTAAATATAGCTCCAAGATCCTCTCATCCCATTCATCCAATCCGAAAGAGGAATCCCTCCTCCAATTCTGGGCCCAAATCCCTCTATGTGTCAGGTCGGCTAGTTGAAAGAGAAAAAATATCACCTTCTTCTCGAGCTCCTCTATCACGTGTCCTAGAAGAATGTGTTTTTTAACACTGCCCAATTGAAGGGTCCTCTCCAATAGGCTTAACTTCCTGCCATTACCAACATTCCAAGCCAAATTTGATTCCAAAATATGGAATGAATTAACCAACACCTTCCATATTACTGACCCTCCCCTATGAGTCTTCCTTGGATTCCTAATCCAATCCTCAATGGAATCAAGTAATATATATTTATGAGTTATCACCTAGGTCCAAATATTGTTCGTTTTTTTGATTTGCCATCCACCTTTTGCTGCCAGGGCCTATGCAAAGAGGAAAATATTTTTTAAACCCCAACCTCCCATCCATTTTGGCACATCAATCCTTTTCTAACTAACCCAAGGGGTTACCTGGGTTGCCTTCTTCCCACTCCATAAGAATCTGATACACGTCCAACGAGCTGCTTCCAAAATGCCTTTTGGAATCCAAGAAAGAGACATCCAATAAACATGAATTGCCTCTAAGACTGACTTTATCAGCACCAATATTCTAGCTTTTGAAAGCCACTTGTGGCTCCACACTTTTAGCCTCTTTTCCAACTTTTCCAAAAGCCACTTCCAATCCAACGTTTTATAATTATTTGGTTTTAGGTGAAAACCCAAATATTTTAAGCCAGAATCCAATCCAGTATGATTAAAAGGGAAGATTTTGTTGAGTTCCAACCGCTTCTCTTCCCTCAGAAGGTGAGTGGAAAGGGTTGACTTTCCTACATTTATATCCATCTTAGTAGCCTTTGAGATCAGGTCCAAAATATCCCTTAGAGTGTGTGCATCCCTCACAAAGACTGAACAAAATATTAGAACATCATCCACAAAGAGGAGATGAGTGATAGATAGGTTCTGTGAAATTTGGATACCCTTCAAAGTTCCTTGTATGTTGGCCTCCTTTAATGCCTTGCTCAGACCCTCTACAACTAGCAAGAACAAAAGGGGAGACAAGGGACAACCCTATCTTATCCCTCTTTGAGCATGAAAAAAAGGGGAGGCCACCCCATTAATCAATATTAAAAAGGAAACAATAGTTATACAACTCATTATCCACCTGATAAAACCAATACCAAAACCAAGGTGGGTCAGAAGCATACGAATATACAACCAACTTACTTTATCATAGGATTTGGAGAGGTCAATTTTCAAGGCCGCCCCTTTAAGGTTCTTTGTTTTCAAGCCATGGATTTCTTCTTGATCTACCCCAATAGCTTCATGTATTTTTCTTCCTTCCAGGAAGCCAAACTGTTCTTTTGTGATATGGGTAGAAAGGATGACCTTGAGCCTTTTAGCAATAACCTTGGAAACTACCTTGTAAATACAGTTGCAGAGGGAGATGGGTCGAAAGTCATTCATGGTAGTTGGGTTGTCGATTTTTGGAATAAGAGGAATGAAGGTAGAGTTAAAACTAGCAGGGATCCTCCCCGAAACTCTGGTATCTTCGACCACTTTCATCAAGTCCAAGCCAAGCAAGTCAAAGAGCTCCAGAAAGAATTCAATTGACCAACCATCTGGCCCTAGGCTCTTGTATTTTTGAAAGTTGTGCAGCACTTCCTTCAGTTCCTCTTATGACACTTCTTCCATCAAAACCCTGTTATCCTCCTCATCCATAAACATCGGAAACATCTGAGCAACTCTGATGACTTCTGCAATAGAGGCCTGATTAGGAGCTGTAAAAAGGGCCTTGAAATGTTCTACTCCAATCCTCGCCTTCTCCACGAAGGAGGAACGTTCTATACCTAAAACATTGGTCAAGCTCCAGATAGTATTAGATTCCTTCCTTCCTTTAGCATAGGCATGGAAAAATTTGGTGTTATCATCCCCACATTCCAGCCAGGTCGCCCTGCTCTTCAATCTCCAAGTTTCCTCCTTTTTCCAAAAGGAGAAGGTTCCTTTTCCCTTCCAAGCGTACCAAATCCTCCTTTGCCTCCAAATTCTGAAACCCCCCTCCATCCCCTTCATAAATCCAGAGAAGTTCTGTTTCCACCTGCTTTAATTTAGCATCCTCCCTCTGCCTTTTCACCATAGACCACTCCTTGATGGCACCCTTTAAACTTTTTATATTGTCAACAAACTATAAGGAAATAGAACAGGGGCTCTTTGGAGTAAACAGGTTCCACCTCGAATTGATTAAAGTCCTGAAGCACTCATCTCTGAGCCAGATCTTATTGAACTTTAAGGGGCTCGAGGGATTTAGAGGCCCTCTTTTCAGTTGCAGAAAAATGGGAAAGTGATCAGAGGCTCCTCCACTTCCCACCCATTGCCTAAGTTGAAAGAGCCTATCCACTAATTGTTCGGCCACTAGGAAATGATCAATCCTCTTAGCCACTCTGTCATCCCCACATCTATTACTCCTCCAAGAAGGCTTGATTTTGATAGGCTCAATATCCAACAAACTATTCTCCACCAGTTTTCGAGTGAAATAACCAGTCAAAATATCTGCACGAGCATGAGGCTCCCAAACCTCTGAATGACCCAGAGAGAAATTGAGATCTCCACCCAAAATCACCAAGTCCCCATGCAGTAAGGGGTTATTGAACAAAGAATCCCAGAAGGGGATCCTATTGAGATAAGGCCCATAAATATTGAAAACAGTAAAAATCTCTCCTAACTCCAACACCAGAAAATTTAGCCCAAGAACCGACTCCATTCCCCAAGAGTTCAGGGCTTTCACAGTTCTTTCATTCCACCCCACTACCAATCCACTAGAACAACCCCTAGCATCCAGAGTCTTAAAGATCCACTTCGGAAACCAACATTCCAACCTTTCTTTAATAAGTACTCCTACTCCTAAAGTCTCTTGTAACATGATAAAATCCGGGTGCTCAAGAGTAACCACCCATTTGAGGGCTGATCGTTTATGGGGACCAACAAGACCCTGTCAATTAATAGACATAATCTTCATCTACAACCCTTTTCCTAGGCTCGCACCGCTCTAAGTGCCCATTCAATTAACAGTTGTTTTCCTTCTTGAAGATCCTTTTTTTCCTTGGATTGAGCCTTAGCTAAAAAATATTTTCTACCCCTTCCATCTTTACCTTGGTTCCTTCCCTTCCCCAACCCTCCCAAGGCTTTCGTAGCACTATATCTAAGAAAATAACTAGAATCCGAAGACTCTGGTGGGGAAAGGTAAGGGTCATTTTCTGAAACAATGGTATCAGGGTCTAGAGTGAGCAGGATGCCCTCCGTGGAGGCGGTAGGTAAGATAGTAAGGGGGGAGGAGGAGCGAGGAAGGTGAGGAGACAATGATAGATTCTTTAGACCCTCCACCGTAATAATCCGGAAACCAATAGATTCTTTAGACCCTCCACCATAATAATCCGGATACCAATAGGTGGTTGGCCTTCAATTCAATGAAACAAAAGTAGTCTCACTTGTCATATTAAATAGTAGCCCAAATCTGAAAGGGGAGATCTCTACTCGCTTAGCGCATGTCTTCCCAAATCATAGTCGAGAGAACAATTGCATTAGCAAACGTTGCCAATCCACCAGAAGATGTCATTGATACAGCTCGATGATTGGTGGTAGCTTCAATAGGTTAACGCTAGTCATGACTAGAGTCCTCTTCACTGTAAATTATACACATAGACCAACACATTAAGTGAGCTACGTTGGCAGCGACAAGAGCAATGCTCACAACAACGGGATAGGAACAAGGGTAACGGTTCTAAAACACATGAAAAAAAACTACACACCCAACACACTCTAATTACTCTCACACACAAAAAAAATCAATCTACTTTCACGCATCCATCTAACCTACTCTCCTACAACAACAAATTACTCTCACATTTATCTCATCTTCCTTGGCCATCCCTGAGGCAGCTATGGCAAGACCCGCTCTAATACCAAATACGAAAATATGAGAGCAGGCATTGCACAATAATACACATGAATAATATTTCTTATTACACAATCACACTCACATACAATATGTATTATTGTTGTGCTACATTAATGAAGCTTTGATTATAAAAACCCATATCAAGATAAGATGATAAAGTTGACAATGTGAAGTGCACTTATATAATTCTCATTAATAATTAATTTAAAATGGCAATATAATTATAAATGTCGTAAATATATTTTATAAAAATAAAACAATATAATAATTAAAATATATATAAAAAAATAATTATTATATAATCAAAACCTATAAGAATTTCATTTAAAAAAAATTACAGAGATAAAATAAGCAGAGTTAATATTACAATAATTAGGATGTTAATTATCCCCCAAAAAGTTATAAAAAATAAGCAGAATTAATATTACAATAATTACGTAGTAAGGCATTTCAACAAGTGGAAACTACTCTCCGAATTTAATGCTTTTTTGTTTTTCATCCGTCGATATTTTTGTCTGACGATTCGGATAATCTCCATCGTTGATCAGCTTAGGTGCACAGTGGCACATGTCCTATCACCATAAAAGAATGCCGTATTGTTGGAGGCGTAGCAACAATGGCAGATCGTGGAGCAGATTAAATCTCACTTCGAATCTCTCGCTTCCAAGCGCTACATGAAGCCTCTCTGCAGCGAAACAAGCTCTGATGAGCATCATGATATTGAGGATGATCCATGTGATAGCATCTCTCCGGAGCTCAAGAAATACCAAGAATTCAAATTCCGCTCTAGGGTACACTATTCTGTCACACTAATTAATTAAAACTACATAATATTGTGAATGAATGAATGAATTTAGAAGAGAAGAGTAACGTAGCGTTATATATGATTTCAACTTTTATTTTGTTGAACAGTCGATATTTGTATGCCAAAATAGAGAGAGTTTGCTCGAAGAGTTTGTGGAACCCGCCTATTACAAGGACTTGAATTCCGTGGACAGATTGCATCACCATGTGAGTATTTTCTCATTATTTTTTCTCCTTTTTCCTTTGTTGGAATTGGGTAAATTTAAATTATGGAATTGACAGGGAATTTAATGCAATATATTTGTAGACTGGAGATGTGTTCATTAAGCTTGATTGCAATGGCAGATTGTATTCCCGTTTGGAATCCCAAGAGGCGAGTGGATTAACTGAACGTATCCCTGTTCGTAGCAACTCGGCTACCAATGACTGGATTCCTGCTCCTGGAGACGATCAAGAAATGGTAACGTCTAGAGCTTAAGTAATGTTTAGTTGTATTTTGTGCTTAAACGAGGACCTGTTCTACACCTTAATGGCGGTCGTCTCGATGTTACCAGTGAAAAAATCTGAGATTTGGACCCCATTTTTTATTCCTATGACTGCTAGATCCGAGGTCAGGTGGATCTATGTTTGTTTTATGAAAAAGAAAAAAGAAAAAAAAAACTTGTTGTGGTTGCGATCCTTGTAAAATTTGATGATAATGATGCAGTGCTGGTGATGGCTTGTTTCGTCGAAGGAGCAATTGATCCATTGATTTAGTGTATTTGTTATCAAAGCTTCTGAAAGATAATGTTGGCTTGAATTGCGATTCGCAAGGAGAGCAATGCGTTGTGATTGTACATATTTGGGAAAATTTGTGAATTTTTTTAATAAATTTATTTGCAGCATGATCGTGAACTTATTGGTTTCACCCCATGATATGGTTTACCTATTGGTTTTATTTGGGAAGAATCCAAATGAGGATATGAAATAAAAATTTCCAAGTAATTTATTAGATTATGTTTCACTAAGACCAAGTTTTTTATGATCTACAAGGTGGTTTATCTCTTATGGAACTATGGATTTCGGATGATATAGCCCTTCTCAGCAAGATAGACTCGGCGCTAAATGGAAACATATTATGACAATTCTCTAAACATCGATGATTTTCCAGGATAAACGAGATTATATGAAATGATTCCAGGCTTTTTCAAATATTAAAATCTCTATAACTCTCTCTTCAAATAATCCCTTGAACATGTTGCCATCAAAAATGTTAAACTTGGAGCCCTATTAATGACAATCAAACGGGTAAAAGGATCAAAAACTTAGTCAAACCATTGATGGTTTTGTCCATAAGTTATTAAAGTAACATCCATGCTATCACCAAATGCAACAATATGATCTATTATGTCTTGTATATCAGTCAAGACATGCTTACTACAATATATGCTTAATGCATATAATAATTACTTAAATATATTCTCTTTGTTTTGTCTCATATATCTTTGTTAAACCTTCCTTGCAACTGTCCTTTCACCTTAGAAGCTCGCTTGCCTGTACCTATACAGAGTTTCGGGCCCGAAACCCTTGAGTAAAAGCAAATAAAACTATATTTATAGCTATATATATGTTGAATTAGGTGAAATGCAATATGTACTTCCGGGATGTTAGGTTGAAATCGAAGGGTTAGTAAAGCGCGCATGCATTTGACTTGTTGTTAGAGGAGCTCCGTGCAGCCGAAACTCCACTTTTCAAATCGTCAAACCACTTTTCTTGGATTTCAATATTAAGATGACGAATGTTCGGGAAAGTGATATTTGTGTGAGATTTAAAGTCCTGGTGGTATTAAATTAACCTCTTTCTCAATTTTGGATAAGTTTTCTTGTAGTCCTAGCCATATTTATTTTCCCAATTTTGTTTGGGAAAGTGATATTTGTGTGAGATTTAAATTCCTGGTGGTATTAAATTAACCTCTTTCTCAATTTTGGATAAGTTTTCTTGTAGTCCTAGCCATATTTATTTTCCCAATTTTTTGTTGGGAGCTTGTGCAACATTGACTATAGGGTATGGTATGCACTTCAACAGGCAGAAGTAGGTTAAAGTTCTTTTTGGTAGATTATTGAGATTCTTTTATGGTTTTCAAGGGATTTTGGAGGATTCTTATTGCATGTTGATCACATTGGGCCGGAAAATCATGCTTTGAAACTTAAAATTTATATAAAGAATCCAACTAAATTGCATGAAACATGGAAATATGTACTAGTTTTGGAAACATGAATGATTAAAAATGCAATGCTCCCAAATGGGTATGTCGAGGGGAACACAATATATATATATATATAGATTGTAGAATTTGGGTTTTTAGACTTCTTATGGGTTTTACGTCCCTTATGGGATCTTGGGCATTTCCAAGAAGTTTCTTAGGAATTTCCACATTTTCATGAGTTTATAGTACTAGTACATGGTAAACTTAGGAGTTTATTCCAATAGAGGAATCCAACATGCATGCACATTATAATGTATATTTGATTCTACCAAATTGATGGGATATGTGGAGTCTTGATTTCACCTCCTACAAAGGAGAAGCCTCCAACCTCCATCCTTTTTACAAATTTAGAAGCCAATACATTTCAAGATGGCTTGGATTTCTTCTCTGCTTCATCAATAAGATCCTTGAATGCAGATGTCAATTGTATTAAGGGATGTAGTAGAAACCTAGGGATGAGCAGCCTCTATCCTCCATCCTTTTCACAAACTTGGAAACAATACATTCAGGAAGATTGGTTTTCTTCTATTCTTCATTAGTAAGATCCTTAAAAGCAACTGACACCTATACTAAGGGATGTGATAGGGGATGTACATTGGAGCATACAAAACGAGGGTTTTGAGCTATTTTCTCTCATGGAAATAAACTATTAAAAAGATGAAAGAGTAATTTTTTTCATTCTCTCTAATAAAAAATGGGTAGATTTTTATATTGAAAGGGGGTTGTTGGAAAACTAGAGAGCTTCTAAAGTAGAAGGAGTTAAAAAGTCCTTAGTGAGATTGGTAAGGGCATTGAAACTCGGTGGTAAACCTACATCAAAATTTTGGAAAAAAACAAAAAGACAATTAATATTATAAGATTTAATAAATAAGCATTCTATTTTTAGTATTCCTTTACATCATTTCAAGCTAACTCCTAATTCTCCCTTCTCCCTAACTACTTTTCTACTTTTCATGTGCAGGATCTACTTCTCAACAAGCTACAAATTGCTTGTTGTAATCTACATATCAATGTTCTATTTTGCATTAACATATATGTACTCGCATCAAAACATTATAATGTAAGAGGATCAAAATGTATATGAATTCATTTGAATAGTCAAAACAATTTGACAAAAAAAATTAGAATTGCTTGGCTTTTATTTTTGTAGAGCTACTAAATTCTTAAATGAAAGGATATATGAATCAAATTATAATTTTTTCATAATATTATAAATCTTATTTTTTATTATGAATTTAATTTACCTTTTTCTAGATATATCCAACAATTCTAAGTTTTTCTTTATATTTTTTGAGATATTTTCCAATGATGTCCATTAACCTACCCTCTTTTTTTATATTATTAGAATTTGGACAATTTTAAGTTTTTCTTTATATTTTTTGAGATATTTTCCAATGATGTCCATTAACCAACCCTCTTTTTTTTGGGTGAGATTCAAAATGTTATTAATTTCATATTAATGATCCACATTTAAAGAATGTATAAATAAATTATTTATTGTTTCTCTTTATAAATTTGAAATATTTTTATTTTGGTGTCTCGCTTGGCGGTGACCTTAAAAATAGATTATTATTATTATTATTATTATTAAAAAAGATAGATCCATAAATTTATGCAATGTTACTTGATTGTAACATAGGAACTACAAAAACTCACAATCCATTCTCATTTGGATGAGCCAAGAATACTTTTGAAATGCCGATAATGTAATGGCCAATTATGTGAAGAATATAATGTCTTGTTGTATATATCCACATCTCCTTGCTTAGCTTGCAACAAGGCGTTCTTTTTTTTTTCAAGAAGAAAAAACCTGTCCTTGTTATTCATAACGAATCAAAGGGCATTAGTACATTCAACCACATCATCGGGACACATATACATGGCTGCCCACCCGGAGTACCCAGCCAGGGGGAAAGGCACAAAAACCAAAAAATAACCCATCAGAAAACTGTCTCATCATGTGATGAAGACTGTCCGATCATTCACATCAACCGAGAGCCAAAGAGACTCTGAACAATGTTCTAAAGTGAAACACTCTGTCTATCAAAAAATAGTTGCAGGGAAGGGGAAATAACCCTTCAGTAACTCAGAAAAAACATCAATGTATCCAGTGAATCACTAAGAGAGGTAAAAACCTCTATACAAGCTCAAAAGAGCTGATAATAAACTTGAGAGACCACTGAGATTCTCAATATATTCCATCATACAGCCTTTTCCCTGATAAAAGGTGAGTGCCTTTTTAGAAAGGCGGTCAGCTGTCTTATTGTGCTCTCGATAGATGTGAGTGAAGGACAGATCCTAGAAGCTAGTGGCTAGCTTTTTAGTCTCCCTACACCAATGAACAAGTTCAGGTGGGGAGAGAGCAGTCGATTCCTTAGCCCAATTGATGATTACTTATGAATCACTGTACACGTGGGCTAGGGGGATCCCCATCATATGAGAAATGTGCAAGAGTGCCTAGAGGCTGAGCAGCTCCGCTTTGGTATTAGTGCCATATCCGACCCCCAGCGAAAACTCCAAAAAGTGTGTGTCATTAAGAAAGATACAGAGGCCAACACCAGCAGTCAAATTTTTAGAAGCACCATCTATAAAACCACAGGGAAAAAACTTGGCTGGAGGTTTCCCAATATGTCTGCTTCGGCCTTTTTTGGATACAGTCCCAAGAAATGGTGCCTGAACAGTCGATAAGATTTGCTGGATGATGCCGTGAATATTTCTTTTTTTCCCTTCGAATACAGCCAAATTGCACGCTTTCCATACAATCCACATCATATTGAAGGGGAGCAGAAAGAGAGGCGAGCTCTTAGGAAACTTGCCTAACCAGTCATTGAAAAAATCAACTGTAGGAACCCCTGAAATACAAGCTGGAAGATTGTAATACTCACTAATAAAATCTGCCACTGAATTCCAAACCAAACAGTAAGAGAAGAGGTGTTCCACAGATTCCTCATTTGACCAACAGAGCGGGCAGATACCAGGTCCTGAAAACCCTCTTCTCTGCAGGTTGTCCCAAGTGAGAATTCTGTTTTGAAGGGTAAGCCATATGAAGCATGAGATCTTGCGAGGGAGGGCCTTATGCCATATATGAAGACCATCAACCACAGAGGTCGAGCGAGGGGAGGAGCGAACGATGCAGTCATAGGCATCCTTGGCAGTAATAGTGTCCCTGCTTTTATTATATATCCATACAAGTTTGTTAGGCCTGTTCGATAGACGAATGCCTGCTCCAGAAAGTCCATAAATAAAAGCATTCCAAGTTGACACAAAGGAGCCACCAAGATCAAGTTCATCAGCAGAATACCAATAATGTTGCGCATTAGACAGAGAGTTGTGAACATGAGCTAAAGAGCAGATATTTAAATCTTCCAGATACGACCTCAGTTCTTCAGGGAGAGTAAAAGGCGCATGCGATCCCACTATCGGATCAATCCCCAGTAAAATACTTTCACCATTGCCCACCTGCTACGCCAAGTGCATACCTAGCCAGGGAATTACCTGTAAGAAACCCCTCCAAATTAAAGAGACATTGCGAGTGCTGAAAGATTTATTCCTGAGCCATTCAACAACAGTCAAACCTTTCAAATATTTAGTTTGGAGGACCTGGAACCATAATCCTTTGGAGTGGAGGGCTCTCCAAAACACATTTAGACGCAAAGCTTGATTAAAACAGGAGAGATTTTTAATTCCCCAGCCCCCATATTCTTTGGGCCAAGAAAGGTCTTGCCAATTTGCCAGATGATACTTGAAAGAAATATCAGAGGATCCCCACAGGAAGTTGAACATAGTACTTCTGAGCTTCTGGAGAATAGAACCTGGGAGAGGAGCTAAGCCCATCCAATAGACCGGAATGCTTGATAGTACAGCATTGACAAGGACCAGTCTCCCTCCAAGAGACAGGTGTTTATAAGTCCAGTGATTTATCCTCTTTTCAAATTTTTGTAATAGCCAGAACCAGTCAGTCACTCTATAACTCATCGACTTCAAGTGAAAACCCAAGTAAGTTAGACCAGACTGTAAAGGAAGCATCTTATAAGGCAGAGCGACCCTAAAATCATTAAGATTGCCATCATTAAAGTTGTGGTAGAGAAAGCATGATTTATCAATATTAATCCTCATACCTGAGGCTTTACAAAAGGAGTCAAGGAGGACCTCAAAATCCAACCAGTCCTGTAGGGTTCCAGAGCCCATGAGTATAACATCATCCACGAAGAGGAGGTGGGATAGAGCAAGGGAAGGCGAGAGTTTGATGCCCCGAATGAGACCATTAGTTCTAGCATCCTTTATGAGTAAGCTAAGACCCTCTATGACCAAGATGAAGAGAAGAGGAGATAAAGGACAGCCTTGCTGTATACCCCGAGAAGCAGTAAAGAAATTGGAAGGAGTCCCATTAACCAAGACCGCAAAGTTTGCAGTAGAAATGCAGCTCATAATCCAATTGACAGTAACGAGGGGTGCACCAATTTGTATTAAAATAAGTCTTACATAAGTCCAATCAACACGATCAAAGGCCTTTGTGAGATCCAGCTTGAGTACAAAAGCACAGGTATTGTTGATTTTGACTGTGTGAAGGACCTCCTGGACAATTCCAACGGGCTCAGAGATTTGGCAATCTTTGAGGAAGCCAAATTGCTCTTGTGAGATACCCTGATCAAGAAAGGGCTTGAGCCTACCAGCAATGACTTTGGCGATGAGCTTATAGAGAAGATTACATAAGGAAATGGGTCTGAAGTCAGCAAAAGTACGAGGCTTGTCCTTTTTCGGGATAAGAGATAGAAAGGTGGAGTTCAGGGAGGGGGGAATGTACCCAGAAATCCTGGTTGTATCCACCAAATGACATAAAATGGGGCCTAATAGATCGTAAAAGTGCAAATAAAATTCCACCGGCCACCCATCTGGACCCGGGCTACGATCTTTTTTGAAAGACTTAAGGGAGAGTTCTATCTCCTTCGGAGTGACTTGGGTTGAGAGGCATGACGAGTGATCAGAGGGAATCAACCTGGGGAAGAGAGAGATCACTTTGAGTTGGTGGTCTAGACAGGTAAGCCCCTCGTCCTTAAAGATATTCTCAAAGTAAGATTTTCCAAGTTCCTTTAAAGGGCCCTCTTCATCAATGATATTACCATCATCGTCTTCTAGCGACCAGATCATGTTTTGAGTCCTCCTGCCTGAGGCAATCATATGAAAGAATTTAGTGTTAGAGTCACCCTGTAAGGCCCATTTAAGTCTACTCTTAAGTTTCCAGGTGAGCTGAAAATGGTCCAATATCCTCTGTCTCTCTGCACTAAGGTGTGATAGGTGTGCAATTTGATCCTTAGTGAGAATACCTTTGGCAAGGATAGACTCGATGGCCTGGTCTAGGTTGAAAGAAACCGAATCCAGACTTGCAGATTTTACCTTGAACCAAAGCTTAGAAGCATGCTTGAGGTTTCGCAGAGTCTGGCAGAGATCCTCAATGCCAGTAAAATTAATCACATTCGAGTTGAGGGACCACCAGTTGTGAAACCAGGCAATGAACTCATGGTTCTCCAGCCACGAGTGATTGAATTTGAAGGGGTAGTTGAAGGGACCTTTAGAAGAGTTCCATTTGAAGAGAATAGGAAAATGGTCAAAGATAAGGGAGCATTTGATCCAGGTTCTGAAGGTCCCTAAGGTGGGAATCAGTTCTTTGGAGATAAGGAATCGGTCAAGGCGTTTACATATGCCCTCCTCACCAGCATGGCCATTGTGCCATGTTGGGCCAATCGAAGGGGGGGCTACATCCATGAGGCCAGCTGCTTCAAAGAGGGCTAGAAAGTGCTTTGAGTGATGGTCCAGAGAGGCCTTACAGCCCCAAATCTCCGAAGGATGGAGGGTGAGATTGAGATCTCTCGCCAACACTAAGTGTGGAAGATTTAAAAGACCACCACGGAGGGCCTTTTCCCAGAAAATAACCCTGTCCTTGTAAGGGCCATAGACGTTCAAAATATGGATAGGGTTCGGAAGGCCACGAAAGGAGGCATGGAGTAAGATACTGGCACAAGTGTGAAAAGCCCTACATTTTACATTTAATGGATTCCAGGTAGAGAGGAGGCCTCCTGAAAGACCCCGAGCACTGATGGCACAGTATTCCCAGGAGGGGAGTAATTTCGAGATGGCAAACAGGGCCGGCACATCACTACACATAGTTTCCTGAAGTAAGATAAGGTCCGGGTTCAGGGAGTTGAAAAGAGCACGGAGACTGAGAGTCTTGGGCCTGCCTCCAAGGCCACGGATGTTGAGGGAGAGAATGATCATTAAGTCGAATCCAGTGGGGGTGGACTCGCTCTAAGACCCTGAGAAGGAAAACCATTGTCAGTTTCCTTTAATCGATCTGAAAGTGGAATGTACGGAGGAGAACCCGAAGAAAGATCAACGCGAGGCTCCCTTTTCCCCTTAGGCTTTCTGACGGTAACGTTGGCAAACCTGATAGAGTTTAGATGGAGGATGGAGGGGGAGTTAGGGGTTGAAGCTGTGAAAATGGAAAGGGATTTCTTGAGAGAGGGGTCCGAAAAAGAGGGGGAGGAGGTGGGACTAGGGTGAGGGGGGGCAAGGATAGGAGGAGGGGCCAGAGGGTTTGAGTTGGAAGGAGAAGGACCCGAAGGGGGGGAACAAGAAGTGAGGGGAGGAAAATCCACCAAAGAGTCAAGTGCCAGCGAAACCGAAGGAATGCTCTCAACAGGAGCAGCCGAGGACAAAGGAAAGGATATAGGGGAGCCCATCAAGTCTGCAGAAGAAACCAATGGAGATCCCGGGGAAGGGGGGACCTGTGCATGGATACCGGGGGACAGAGGTACAGTGACTTTTTTATGTGACATAATCAAGCTATCAACTGCCTCTAAAAAGGAGTCAGGAACATTATCAATAAGAGCTGAGGAATCATTAAAAGTACCTGAAGGAGTATGGAGTGACTCCAAATGGCGTTCCGAAAGCGAGGGCGATCGATACTTGCTAAAGTCCGAGAGACTACCATCAGAGAACCTTTGCGGGCATGAGTTCCTGAGGTGGCCAACAGAGCGGCAGCTGCTATAGCGAAAAGGAACATGTAGGTAGTCGAGCCTTTGTATCAACAGGCGCTCATTACACAGTAGTTTGACTTCTGCAGGCAGTCCGCGAGATATATCCATCTCAACTAAAATCTGAGCTATCCGCTTATCATAAACTTGCAGGAAATCATCTTCCACGGAGACAAATCTCCCTATAGTATTTCCAATCCCCTCCAGGATATATTTGCTCCACAGAGGAAACGGGAGTTGCGGCAAGAGTACCCATAAGTGCCGTTGGTTGATTTTCTCCTTCAGGGGGTCAAAATTTGTGTGCCATTGGCCAAGCACCAATGAACCTTTCCCAACACGCCATAAACCTTCCAAAACCCTGGTGCAATGTTCAGGATCGAGAAAAACAAATACAATCCATCCTTTAGATAGAAGGCTAATTGTCGGGATGTAATCGAATAAAGGCTTCCAGTTCTCGGAGGCCCATGTAACCCAAGACGACTTATCCATCTTCCAATACTCCAGACGCCCTATCATAGCACGAGAACAGCGAGTTGAGACACGATTGAGAAAAATATCATGCCCCAGAACAAAACGATAACGTTCTGCTGTAGCCTTTATATATTTAGTTTTACGTTTCCGGCGGAATCGTGGCTTATCCCCAGTGTCAGCCATCCCAAGGAAATACAAAGTCAACCACAAGGCCAAGAGAGAAAACCTAGATAACCGCCCAGTAAGAAACCCCAGGTACAAGTACGTGAGGACCAAACCATGTGACAGAAGAGCAGACCACTACAACCCCCAGTCGAACCCTGACTAAAAAAGAAAAGGATAAGACCAAAGTCCATAAAATGAAAGGACACCAGGAAGTGAATGTCAACGACAGCAGAAACCGGAGGTAGAAGGTGGCGTAAGCAAAGCCCAAGGGAGAAATGCCACAGACAAACCTAGGTGTGAAACCACAAGTCAACCCTGAACCCTAAAAATCCGGAGCAGAGAAACCCATGCAAAGGTGGTGGGTAAGACGTAAAAAATACAACGTCAACCTGAGGCCGCGGCGGGAGCGATGCCCTTCCCACTTTTTTGTTAATGCTTGGTTGGTACTAGTCCTCCATTGAAGGGGAGGGACTCCAAGCCAGGCCGCTAAACCCCAAAACCACCGACCTGTGCAAAAACTCCAGCGAGGAGGCAGAACAAAGAGACAGACCCCTGCAAGATAAGGAACCCAGCAAAGAAAAGTGCAATAATACAAGGGCAAACCGTGAAACAGCCACTGCAAAATCAGTCTTAGCAGGGAACAAAGCCACCAAAAGAGCCTCCACAAGAAATATCCCGCTCTTAGAAGCGGTACCACATGCGCCATACCTAACAAGGCGTTCTTTTATTACACCCCTGGATACAATTGCTAGTTAGATTGTAAATTATCTCCTCGTCCTATCTCATCATCCCTTGTCCTATTTCTTCACTCTTTATGATAAAAGACCGGTCTTTTACTGCAAAAATGAACAGATCAGATAACCCAATCCTGCAAAAGCGATTTAAGTACATGCAAGTTATCACAACCTTTTTTTTTCCAACCTTCATAGACTTCTCATCAGTTGGCGTCGGCCTTGATTTTACAGCTATTTTTATTTTCGTTCTTGGGAAGCCCATTTCCTGAAGCATCGACGGCTGTAAGTTTTCTTTCAATTGAATTTGTCTACAAAGCCTATTTCCTGAAGCTGTAAGTTTTTTTTCCTTTTAATTGAATTTCGCTTAAGAAGCCCATTTCCAGAAATATTAACGGCTGTAAGTTTTTTTTCAATTGAATTTCTCCTAAAAATACCCATTTAAAAAAAATCCATTTTGTGAGGTTGTAAGTTCTTTTCCTTCAATTAAATTTCGTATGGGAAGCCCATTTCCAAAAGCGTTGAGCGCTGTAAACTTGTCTTCAATTGAATTTCGTAAAGCCCATTTGCTGAAGCTGTAAGTGGCTTCCTATTTGAGAAGGGTTGGCTCTGTCCACCATTAGATAATTTGTGCTCAATTCTATGTACACGGTTGATGATTCCACTTCACAGGTAATTCTTTTTACCCCCACAATTAGTTAGTTTTCCCAAAGACTGTAGTGAGTTTTTAATTTAAGAAGTCTTGTTTAGAGGCAGATTGTGTCTCAGTTCCTTTATTTGTATTTGTTTCACCCTCTGTCACAATTTTTACAAAGGATAAATTTCTAGGTTCATTTCCCAGACTACTCCGACGGTTGCCAATTTGTGCCAATTTGTTTGGCTACCGGCATGTCATTATTATTAAGCTTAAGCTTGGATATGCCCCGTAATCTTGAGAAACCATCCCACAATTTTGTACCTCGACTTTGCTTATTACAGTCCCTGCAAGGCTCAATCTACGAGTTCGCACTGGTGTATGGAGTTCGTATGGAGATTCTTTCATTTTCTGCGCTTGTAACTGCGCTAGTTCTGCTTCTTTCCTTGCCAACGCCTTCTTCAAACTGTCTACCTGTTCTATTTCTGCTTCTTTCCTTACGGACGCCGCTTTCTTCAAACTGGCTACCTGTTCTTTAAGCTCACGAACTTCTCCACTTTCTTTATTCAAACGAGCAGCACCCAGTTCAACAGATGCCACTCTTTCAACAAACTTAAGGGTGCTTATTGTCTCTGCATATGAATCCAGTTCAAGACTTATGTGCACAAACATCAGGGTCTTTGCCTTTACCCCTAAGGAATCTTGAAGCAACTCAGTCAATTTGCTATTTCGATATGGCACATGGGGGGCTCTTTTGTGCCAATGCTGAAAGGGACTTGTTGATGTATTGCGCCTCCTTCAAACGATCTCCAGTTACTTCAGATTTATCCACCCTCTCACTTCCAGCAAGATCTACCAAACTAAGGTAGCTATGAATGTTGCACCCAGAAACACGATCTGTACCTTGCACATGCACAGTCAATACACTATGAGAACAACTGTTGCGGTCATTCAGTGCAGTATAGCTAACAACACGATTCTTTTGGCATAAATTCATCAAATCCAAAACATCAGAGTTTGCTTTAACAGACATAAGTATGGCATCCGGTACATTAAATCCATTATGACCATAATTTCGAATATCTAATTTCTTGTTTGAGGCATATGTTCCCAGAAGATCCCTCACTTGTTCGTTGTATATCTCTATCATTTGAACAGAAACATCATACATCATCAAATATTTCCTCTTTTGAGATAACTCAAAGAGGTCACTGAGTGCTCGATAGTTCACTCCCATATCCCTTTCAGAAGCACCTGTTGGACCGCTCATGGTGTGGGTCTTTCCAGATCCTGTTTGACCATATGCAAAAATGCAGACATTGTAACCATCCATTACAGATCGGATCAATGGCTTTGTATCCATGTAAATATCCTCTTGGGTAGCAGATGGCCCAAAAACCTGGTTAAAATTGAATATCCTCAGCACATCTTTGCCCATTTTCGATGTATTGACGAGGAGGGATCCATCTTCCCCAATAAATTCCACTGCACTTTGAGCGTCATTCCCTGAAAATGGTA
This sequence comes from Pseudotsuga menziesii, assembly GCA_001517045.1. Lineage (NCBI taxonomy): Eukaryota > Viridiplantae > Streptophyta > Pinopsida > Pinales > Pinaceae > Pseudotsuga > Pseudotsuga menziesii. Next base: position 637,544 of record LPNX011134276.1, read on the forward strand.
CGTCTTTTGTGGGTGCAGCCTTTGAAGGTCTTAATGAAATCATAATGAAATGGGTTTTTTATAGAATGTAGAGGTTAGTTTTTTCTAGTGCACCATATAATTTCTTTTTAAAATGATTAAGAATTTAAAACTTATGGAAAAAAATAATAACAACATGTTTTTTGATTTAAGGAGTTAGGACACAATAGAAATTTTAAAAAAATAGGAAAATATAATATTTTTTAATAAAAATTACATATTTAGAATCTGCAGAAAAAATGTTATTTATGTTTAAGATTTCGTAAAAAATGATTGTGTGTAGCATACTGTAACGAGTGCGTAAACAACGACTTCTTCAGAAACTAGAAGAAAGGCCCAATTAGCTATGGTTTATCATATACCATAGCACATCTTTGGTATTACTGAAGCAAACTCCAAACCATACACATAGGATTATTGGTGACATGCAAGCAAGTGTATTGGCATGTTTAAATTCAAATTACATTTCCCGCCCCTATAGAATTGGAAAACGTGTGCACGCTATAGAACTACAAAACGCATGTGCGTTATAGAGCTACAAAATGTGTGCGCGTTATGTAGAGCAAAAAATATAGCACTATATCCAATACATTAAATATATGGTTAATAGTTTAGAGGGGGTGTGGAAGGGTCAAGTTCCGAGAAGGATGTTGAAAGTTCAAGCAGGGATGGTTAATAGTTGAGAGGGGGTGGAGAAGGGTCAAGGGCCTAAGAGGATGTTGGAAGTTCGAGTGGGGATGGTTAATAGTTGAGAGGGGGTGGAAAAGGGTCAAGGGCCTAGGAGGATGTTATAAGTTTGAGTGAGTATGGTTAATAGTTGAAAGGGGGTGGGAAAGGGTCAAGGTCCTAGGGAGATGTTGTAAATTCAAGTGGAGAAATATGAATGAAATGGGAGCATTATGGGTTACAAGGGTGAATGGGAGTGGGAATTGAGAGCACTATTAGGAGGAGAAGCGATGTTGAAGACATATAGGGTTAGAAGCAGTATAGGAGACTTGAATGATGAAGGGGGATAAGGTGGAGGGGAGGAAGTGGGTGATGGTTTGATGAGAGAGGATTGGTGAATGAAAGGGTGGATATGGGGTATTAGAGGAGGGATAGGATTTGTTGGAGGAGAGAGGAAAATGAGGGGGAAGTCGAAGAGATGGGAATGAGATGCGATAAAACAAAGAATATGGGTCATAATGAGGTAGGGGGTTGAGGAGAAGGTATACATTGAAAATAGAGAGAGAGAGAGAGAGAAAGAGAGAGAGAGAGAGAATTTGAGAGAGAGAGAGGATATGGTAGAGGGATAATGGCACAAAGGGCTACTAATTAATGAAGAAGGGAGGGATAGATTGATATAGGGAGGTAAATAAAAGGTGGAGAGAGAGGGAGAGACAAAGGGAGTTTGTGAGAGAAGGAGGACACACACACACACACACACTCATAGATAGAGAGAGAGTGGGGGGGATGGGGGAGCGACAGAGGGAGTTTGTGAGAGAAGGAGGACACACGTACACACACACTCATAGATAGAGAGAGAGTGGGGGGGATGGGGGAGCAACAGAGGGA
>LPNX011134276.1:639237-659852 GCA_001517045.1 Pseudotsuga menziesii
GAAGTGAGGGAAGGACACACACACACATAGAGATATAGAGAGAGGTAGGAGCGACACACACATACACACAGAGACTGAGATTTTATGGGATGGAAGGAGGGAGGGGTGAGTGACAAAGAGAGAGGGGGGAGGGGTGAATGATAGAGAGAGTGATATGGAGGGAGGGGTAGTGAGGGAGGTATATAGAAGGTGGAGAGAGACTATGAGAGAGGGAGGGTGAGGGAGTGGCACACACATAGATATAGATAGAGAGAAGGGGGAGGGACACACACACACACGCAAATTGCATGGGAGAGAGGGGGGGAGGGGTAAGCGATAGAGAGAGAGGGGGAGGGGTGAGTGATAGAGAGAGAGTGGTGGATGGATGGATAGTGAGGGAGATATAAATAAGGTGGAGATAGGCTGTGAGAGAGGGGGAATGAGGGAGACACACACACACACACATAGAGAGAGAGATATTGTGGGAGAGAGAGGGGAGGGATGAGAAACAACGAGAGAGGGGGGAGGGGGGAGCAATAGTAAGAGTGATGTAGGGAGGGATAATGAGGGAGGTATAAATAAGGTGGAGAGATGTTCTAAGAGATGGGAAGTGAGGTTCAATCAACTCAAAATGATGGAAAAGGAGATGGGTTCAATCTTATATGAAATACATATTCTATAATTTCTAGAGCTATCAAAGTGTCAAGATGATTAAGGAATTTGTTATATAGGCTTCAATTGTTCCACATTGAATTTTATCTAATATTGTTCTATGAATGCAACCTAATATGATATTAAAACTCTACATAAATAGAAACACAATCCTAACGCTATGTAAAGAATCTATTGCGACCGTTAACAACTTTCTTTTAGATAGTTTTTACACAATGTTTTGATGGCTCCCCTAGAAAATTTAAATTTAGCGTAGGTCATCGGTTTTTTTTATCTAAGTGCAAAAGAGGTGATTTGTGTACTTGCTCTTACTCATATTTCTCATTAATGATTATGCAACAAGATAGAGTTGTCATAATATACATAACTCATTTATTTCCACAATCTCATTTGTTCTTGGAATTGGTGCAATCTTGGCGGGTAGTTCTTACCCTAAGGAATTGGTAAGAGAACTTGTTGGTCTTTGCTTTGTTGAGGAGAGAACAACAATGCTTTTTGATGTTGTTGTGTCCAACATTGTTAATCTCTTCAAGTCTATTGAGGAGTGGAACATTGTGGTTCTTATTATTGTTGATAATGGAAGAATGATATTGTTTCCTATAAGAGGATGGATGTTTCCATGGTTGTGGAGCCAAGACTTGTATTAGTCATTATTGAGGAGTTGGAGGATACCAAGTTTTGAGAGGGATCATTGATAGTTCATTCATTTGATTAATGCCTAATAATTGAAATGCAAAGATGTTAATAATACATACTTGGAGGTGACTTATGTGACTATCATGGCCTCCTTTAGATGATAAAACATAAGCATTCCCCATTTTCCTCTGCTTCAAAAATGTTAGTCATTGATTCATGTCATATTTTTTTGAGTCTATTCATGTGCCATAACAACAATTTAAACATCAATGGATTGATCTAGTATGCATTTAATATTTCAACCAGCTATACCTTCAAGAACAAAGAGACTATGTGTGTTGTTATATCGTGGCATATAATTTTTTCTAGGTATAGGGATAGTATTGGTAGATTCATCCTTATTCAATTCTCTTGTGAGTGCTTTTCACATGAAATGTTGAAAATAAGTTAAACTCTAACATACGCATATAACCATTCGAAAAATATGCATAAAATATTTTTTTTTAACATCATAAGTCATAAACCATTCTCTATCATATATGAACCAAGGACTTCACGCATCTCATCCAACTCGTTTTATGGTTCTTTGACTTAAAGATGATACCTTAAACCCCACAAAAATACAAGTTAATACTTTGAAAATAACCTTAAAGATTTATCCTAAACCTTTATGAAATATGAATCCAAAAACTTAGCTTAAAAAGTATTTTACAACGATCCTTCCGCCATAGACCTTCCGCAACGGACCTTCCTCAATGGACCCTTTCGCAACAGACCTTTCCACAACGAACCTTGGTGCAATCTTGGTCAGTGAGTATGGTTAATAGTTGAGAGGGGGTGGGGAAGGGTCAAGATCCTAGGAGCATGTTGTAAATTCAAGTGAAGAAACATGAATGAAATGGGAGCATTATGGGTTACAAGGGTGAAGGGGAGTGGGGATTGAGAGCACTATTAGGAGGAGAAGCAGTGTTGAAGACATATAGGGTTAGAAGCAGTACGTGAGACTTGAGTGATGAAGGGGGATAAGGTGGAGGGGAGGAAGTGGGTGATGGTTTGACGAGAGAGAGGTTTGGTGAATGGAAGGGTGGATATGGAGTATTAGAGGAGGAATAGGATTTGCTGGAGGAGAGAGGGGAAGGAGGGGGAAGTTGAAGAGATGAGAATGAGATTCGATAAAACAGAGAATAGGGGTCATAATTAGGTAGGGGTTGAGGAGAAGGGATAAGTTGAAAACATAAAGGAAGGGAGTATAATAAATTCTCTAATTATTGTTGTGTACTATATATTTAGCAGATGTTTGCACATTCAATGAGGTGGTACTACCTTCTCCTGTTTAGGATGATGAGGAGATGTAGGATCCCAATGTGACACAGTTGGCTAGACCTGGCCTCCAGTGCATGCCTGATGATAAGTATTGACAATACATGGAGAACATGTTATTGACATTGTTAGCCAAACAGGGGGTTCAACCTATACACGTGCACGACATTATGTGACAACCTTACCTCGTAGAGTTATAGATGATGGTTCCTCATGAAATGAGGAACTTGATGTAGCATTATATTGTTGGTTCATCCATCCATTTAGATGCTAGGAGGGATAACTATTCCTCATCTGATGAGGTCGAAGATCCTCCACCTCCTCCTCCTCTTCCACCTCCTCGTCTATTATCTCCTTTTGATTGTCAAGACAACGTAGCCTTGAAATCTCATGCAACTCCTCCTCCTCCATCATATCTGACATCTCATTCACCTCCTCCTCCATCAGCTCCTTCTGATTATCGAGATGACATAGCCTTGACATCTCATCCACCTCCTCCTCCATCAACTCTGGCATTTCATCCACCTCCTGCTCCACTTACTCCTCCATCATCTTCAATATCTCATCCACCTCCTCCTCCATCAACTCCTTCATCTCATCATCTACCCCACCTCTCCCACCACATCCATCTCCTCATATACTCCTATTGGACTGAACAACGTTTCCTCCTCATCGGCCAGACCATCCACCACTTCCTTCTCTAGTCGCCTCATTCGTAGGTACAATGATCACAGAAGGGTATGATTAAACCTCATGGACCTATATATGTTGATTTTCATGCTTGTTTTTTTCCTGGAAGTGGTACTGGTGCCTTTGGATCTATTGGTGGAAGTGCAGATGCCTATGGATTTTCTAGTGGAGGTGTTGATGCTTTTGGTTCTGCTAGTGGAGGTGTCGATGCTTCTAGATCTGGTTGGAGAGGTATGGATGCCTCTGGTTTCAAAGGTGGACTAGATATGTTATAACACTTATTGGATTGGAGATATATATTTGGCATGTATCATTGGTTTGATGTTCACACACACACACACACACACACACACACACACACACACACACACACACACATATCATGTGGTTCACATTCCTATAAGATAGAGGGATCGCTACGTCCATGGTAATAATTCTCAAGGGACCCACTCAAAGGGGCCTCATCTTGTCGGTTCTAGGCCATTTGGGAGCCTAACCCCGAAGGACTCAAATAATTGAACCTTCGATTATATACTGCATTTTTCATGTTGATGTTTATTTATATGTTGACGGTGATGTGTGTCTTAGGCCAAGTTAGATTATGTTTGTTAGATGTGTGTGATGGTTATGTTATATAATGCAACTTGTGTTTTGTTAGATGTTAGTATTAGATGTGTGTGATGTATTAGATGATGTAAGTTAATGTTTATGATGCTACGTTAGATGATGTTAATTATTTTCAAATGTAATTACTAGAAATTGATCTTATATGATGTTAGATGATAGTAGGTGAATGTTCATTTTGCACATGAGTGTTTCCAAGTGTTCAGTCATTGTGTGCAAGCTTATGAATTTGCACTATGTAGAAATTTAGAAGTGACCGACACGTTTCGGGTGGAACCTCCACCCATCATCATGATCATTCAAAGCTATGGCACAATAGAAAAGAGGAGGGTAGTAGAGTATATATAGAAAATTAAAAACTACCCGTTAATTATAAAAATTATAGATAAAATTGTTTGGGGATACACCTAACAAAAATAAGGTTGACAAAAGAAAATAATATAATAAAATAAATAAATTCCTTTATTAATATATAAGGATTTTTTTATTATTTTTTATATTTTTCTTATAAACTTAGATTGAGAAAAGTCAAAGGTTAAAAAGAATAAAAGAAATAAAAAATGATGGAAAAAATTATTCAAATGTCTATTAATTTAAATATAGTAGTTGAAAAGATTCAAATGAGTAAAAAGAAGGGTTAATTGGATAATTAATAAGTAGTTGTTTAGTTTAAAATTTAGTTAGACTCTAAAATAAAAAATACAATAAAAATATATATAAATAATTAAATATAAAGGGAAAAATTGAAAGGGGAATAAAAAGAGGGAATTAGGGGTTTGACTTAATGAAAGAAATTTTAAAAGCCTAAAAGGGGGGGTTAATTGAGAAAATATAGATAGGTAAGCATTCATAACATATAACTTAATAAATACGGGAGATGTAGAGAAGTTGGTGGTAGGTGTTAAAGACACTCCTAAGTTGAATGGTCACTGGTTCGAAACCCCGCGGATCCCAAAACTCCAACCATGTTAAGGGTTGGTGCGGTCCAGGATGGGTGCGATCCTTGGGTGATTTTGATGGCTTAGATGCCCCTGGTTCGTGGTTTCTTAGCCAAAGGAAAACCCTACAAATCAAGGGTACCCCGAGCCAACAAAAAAAAACATATAAATTAATAAATTAATAAAAATAAAAATAAAAATAATAAAATCTAGGTGAAAAAGTAAGAAAGAAAGTGTAGTGAATAAATGAGTAAGGTATCAATGGTGAGTAAGTTGATGGATCAAAGGTCTCCAAGAATGACTTACTTTATAGCCATCTTCTCGATTAAAGTTGTTAGGATGTTTTTCAATTTCGATGGCTTCTCTAATGAGTCTTGATGGATAATCAGAAGTGAAGGCAAGGTTTTTAGTTTGATTGAAGCAAATGTGATGTTTAGATTTGAAAGAGTGTTCAACGATTGCAGATTTGTTAACTTGATTGTGATTGGTATCAACGATGTGTCCTTTGAGACAGGTTTGAATGGATCTACTTGTTTGTCCAATGTAGGATTTCCCACATGAACAAGGAATTTGGTAGATGCTCTGGGATAGGAAGGGCTTGGATTTATATTTAGTGCTCCTAACTAATTGCTTAAGCGTCTTATGGGTTTTAAATATGGTTTTGATGTTCTTTTTAATTAACAGTTTAGAAATGCGATATTTGATTCCATGAATATAGGGTAAAGAGAGAATTGAAAGGGGTGGTGGCAAAGGGTTTGCGAGGTTTGGGCTTCACATGTAGGACTTGTTGAATTTTTTTGTTAACAAGGTATATAAAGTACCCATTGGTCATGAGGGATTTAGTAAGGTGCGCTCTTTCTTGATTAAGATGTTGGGGGTCCGATATTTGAGCTGCTCTTGTGATCAAAGTTTTGAGGACAACTGATTTTTTAGAAAGGTGGTGATGGGAGTGGGTGTGGAGGTAGTAATCGGTGTGGGTCTTTTTCCGATACACTTGATAAGAGAGAGATCCACCTTGTTGTTGGGTGACTAAGACATCAAGAAAGGGAATGGAGTCATCTTTGCTCATAGATGTGTACTATCAAAAATAAATTCCTCCAATTTAATATTGTGTATAAACATTATGCATTTTAAATTGTAAAAAAGCATCATGCATATTAATTTTAAAAAAATGTGAGGTTTTTATTAAAACACATCAATAATATCTTCTTCCTTACAATGCAGTTACTATTGTATTGTTACAACAAATGTAAACAATTTTGTGAACTTATATTATAAAATATAATAGTGATTTCACATGTAATTATATCTTAATTATATTTAAATTATATAACTTTAAAAATTATTTTAATTATAAAATGCATTCCATTTCCCTATAACGAATATTTGTTTATATTAATTTATCGTGAACCTATAATTTGCATTTAATGCATCTTAATGTCACATGTAATTAAACTAAAAGTATAGATAATCATTTGAATAATATCATGAAATTGAACTTATAATATAAAATCTCATTTGAAATATAAGAAAATGAACTTTTATGCTTCAAATACCACACTAATGCAAAGTATAAGTGTCTAAGTATAATATATTCATGAAATCCACATTGTTATTCAACTCAGAGTAGTTGAAATTACAACAAACAATAAATATGATTAACATCAATGATAATTTGCAATCTAATTAGTTGGTTTTGATCGAACTGTAATAATACAATAAATTAAATGATAAAAACCACACTAGAATGAATTAAATGAAAAACAACAAAGATCATATATAACTTTGGACAATCACATATAATCATTCCATACAATCACAAATATCTTGATAGACAAACACATTTCACATTAGATTGATTGTTACCAACTCAAATTGTTTAAAAACATATGGTAATCAAATTTCCATTTCCACTATCATAGTGTGAGAAACAAACATTATAATTAAAGAATTAAAGATAACATTAATAAAATGATATATTAAAACTGTAAATGAAGAAATAAAACATGTACATATCACTCTCAGTTGCAATCACCCTCATTATCTTCCTCGCTTGGCATGATAACATTGTTGTTCTAAAAAATATGTTTTGATCTAGGTTTGTGTCTTAATACGAACCACCAAACCGTATCCAACACATCCAAGTAGAAAACCACTTTGTTGTAGTGTTTTAGGAAAACATAAGGATCCTTAGTTTCATTCCACATCCTTCTAAAGTTGATACATATCATCTCACTATCACGATATTCCTTTACGTTATTCTTGTTGAATGTGTCCCACCACTTACACCTACAATAAAAAAAATGGAAAGATGAAAAGTCCAATTGAATGATCTCTTGTATCTTTTTGACATCACCCAACTTCCCCCTATTCGGTTTTGATCGTGACGGCTAGTTGTTACTAGAAATGGCAATGTAGCGGACACACACTAACTTCCCTAGTTTAGACAACCTAAATTATAATAAGCAATGTACATAAATACGATATTAATTTTCTATAAATTCTTGTAATTCAAATGCAAATATAAAAGAAAGATAAACCTGGTAATCAGACGATTGTCCTCGTTTCATCCCTTCACTCTACCTTTCCATGTTAAACCCGCATAGAAGTCCTGTCAAGATTAAAAGACAAATGCAAGCAACAAGAACATATGCTAGTAGGCAATGAAGAAAGCACCAATAGTTATAAACAGATTATTATGAGAAAGGAGAATATTTGTTGTATTAATAAAACAAGAGAAGGATAGAATTACAACTGCGTCTTGGAATTAAAAGCTTCCTTCTAATGATCAAATACCTCAAAGAGTCAACTTGCTTCAAAGGGACAACAAAGACTCAACAGTACTCTAGCAACATTCCACTAGCATCTACCTATTATTCCTTCTAATGCCTCACCCATGGGGGGTGAGCTTTTATTGATAATCCAAAAGGGATAGAGGGGATTTGAGAGATAATGAGACAAGGTTAGGGTGAGATCCTAATAGGTAAGGAATTCAGTTGAGATCCATCCTATTAATTTGAGATAGGAATCCACAAGGGATTCTTTCTAGAAGCTCCTTGAACCTTCTTTTTTCCAGTCGCACAAACAATGTAGATCATGGCTAAAAAAATACAATGTAGATCCATGCCAAAAGACTCAAATTTAGACATAGCTACCATACATACACTATAGATCTATGTCATAATGACCCAAACTTTAGCATAGCCACCGGACATACATTGTGGATCTATGTAATGATATGTACACAAAATACTCCATCGCAACCTGGGGAAGGCAGATGATACAAGTACATGCCTAAAGAAAACCCAAGGCCTTCATCCAAACCCAAACTATATATTTCTATCCATGTGAATAGATGTTTTGTTGTCGAACATGGTAGAAACCACTTGATTATTGGTCTTTGTGGTATACCATTAACATGTGTGAGGGAAATCACCATTGATATCAATGATTCCCAAGGTACCGTAATACATTTATTCGAGTGTGAATTAATGAGATGAATTCGAACACTTGGTGGAATCTTCCAATCAGAGGTCAATGATGCAATGCCAATGTTGAAAGCAAGGATATCTTCCATTGAGGCATGCAAGTCCAAGGCACTAACTGGTTTCTAAGTCTAATTCTTGGATGATGCGTTGAATTCGACAAGAATAGACTCATTATGAGGAAACTGTGTTGGTGAGATATGTCTTGACGACGTCTCAAACCCTAAATGTGGGTCCATATTCAGGAGAGTAAAGCTCACGATTTCTACTCGTAGGAGGGCCATGATATTTCACTCAACGAAACAAGAACACAGGATTTTGAAGTGATTTTGAGTATATAGTGAATTTGGGATTGACTCAAGGATGGTTGACACAAAGGAAGGAAAGATGACTGCAAAGGTTGACTTGGGTGACAAAATTCCCTTGAACATTAATCACATGACAAGTGACCTGACATCATTGACTCAACAAGGGAGAGACCAATACATAACACAAAAAATGGTTGATGCATTCTTCATATTACCCCAAAGGAGTAAGGCAACTTATGGAAATGGTATGACTCGAGGACGGGTTGATTACCCAACTCTTCGAATGAGATGGAAACAAGTGTCATGTTCAAGGGTGACGAGAAGCTGCCATTAATACAGATTCAAATGCATTCCACTTTCCCACATTTTCCCCATCATGATTGATGAGTACGCTTTTGTTTTTTAATGAGCTTGAGGAGGATCACAAATGCTCGGTATAAATCATCCTTCGGATAGGTACAATCTCACATATTTTATGAACCTAAGAAAGGAGGGGTTCGGTCCTAAAAAGGGTCCTTCTATGTGTAGTTTTAACGAGTCCTAAAGAAGGAAAAAACACTAATTCTTCATGTTTAAAGAATTTGAAAAGATCTAAAGAAGACTCCAATAAGATCTTTTCCGTAAATTTAGTCCCCTTCGCTTGAAAAATGATAAAAGTATATGAAGGAGAACTCCTATATTCAATGGTTGACTAGAGTATACCTTTTTTGTAAATAGTCCAAATGGTTCAAAAAATGGGTAAACTATCACCAAATGGACGTCATTTCAAGTACTTTTAAAAGCAAGAAAGAGACAAGTTCATTTGGAAATCTTTTCATGTTTTGGGAGTTTGAAAAGAATTGAAAGGAGACTCCAAGGGACTTCCTTTTTCATATACTTTTACGAGCCCGAAAAAAGTTATGAAATTATACTCGGTAACTTATTCTCATGTATTTAGGTGCACGAGAAAGAATAAAGACTAAGATCGACACTTTTTCTACTTGGTTTTAACGAGCACGGCTATGGTATCAAAAGAACTCATAACCTTTTTCATGTTTTAAATACAAAGCACGAAAAATTAAAAGTAAGCTCAAAACCTTTTTCATGTTTTTAATTGAGCATGAAGAAGAAAAAGTAAACTCAACATTGTCTTACTTTTTTTAACGACCTTGAAGAATGCTCAGGGTATCTGCTTCATTTTTTAAACGAGCTTGCAATAGAGAATGAACAATGCTCGAGACAATTGTTTCTTTTTTTTAGAGAGCTTAAAGTCGAAAATAAATTGTGCTCAGAATGAGCCCCATTAACAGGTATCTTACCAACATGATGTCCAGAGGTTAGTACTTTGAGTGATACCCATCAATAGGTTTTTGCCAAACATGACGTCTAGAGGTAATTTGGACTGTTTCCCCAACATTATCAACAAAAGCTAGTGGTTTAACTCCAATGTGATGTCCAAAGGATGGAAACATGGGCCTCAAGCTTCATTTCATCTGCCTACTCTTTTGCTTCTTGGTTACTACTAGGAAAAGGTTCACCAGATACAGAGGAAGAAAGAGGATCGAGTGACAAAAGAGATGAAATGAAGGTTCTGTTAAATATTGTAACTTTGGAAAATATTTCAGTTGTACTATTTGTATTCTTCCTTCAGGAGATGTCACTGATGTAATTGGTCATGTAAGAGTCATTGAACGAATCAATGTAAACCTCTATATGTAATTCAAGTCAGTAGTATCCATGACTCATTATAACAAATATTATTTGTGTGTCTTGCTAGATAAGTCATCCCAGTTAGGTTTTAGATCAAGTCAAGATATAAATATAAATAGGGAGGCGCCTCCTTCATTTGTACTCACCTCACTCAAGCAAGTTTGCTAGAGAGAGAAGAAGAAGTGCACCAGAAAGAGAGAGGAGAAGCTATCTTGGGGTTTTACACTGTCTTGGTTGAGTTCTATACTAAAGAAGTTTTGCGGGCTTTTCTCCCTTATGGCTTCCCTGAGGAAAATCTTTGTGTTCTTTGTGTTGCTGTGATTGTTGTTCTTTTTGTGATCCTACTATTGTAAATTGTTTTAGAATATCATCTAAGCAATTAAGAAAAATTAACACGATATTAGATCCACCCTAAAAGAATACATTGTACAACTAGGGTTTGTTATTCCGAACAATTCCCTCGATAGATCAACCAAAAAAGAGGGCTCACTCAAATCTCCCTAGGAGGGCGAATCTTTTTGTGAAAATAGAGTTGAATTCCGAGCAGTTTCATTTTTGGGTTCGACACTGTTGTCGGAAAGAACTAGGGCTTCTGTTTTCTTGAGTTTCCATCATCAATATTAGAAAAAACAAGATACAGGCTAACTCACCTTGTGGAGGCACATATTTGCCACCACTTAACCCTACAAGTGATCTCAACTGAAAAATTAGGCTTTTTCCATCAAACCCTAGGTCATCCCGAAGAAGGTCAGCTAGAAGAAGTCTTCTCCATGTAAGTATTTTTTCTTCTATTTACATTTGAAGATCCCATTCTATTAAAGATGACAAACAATACCAAGTTGGAAGAAAATATTGAGGATGCTAAGAACTTCAGAGCATGGAAGTATAAGATCATGCTCATCCTAGAAGAGAATGATATAGAAGGCTTCATAAAGGAGGATGTTGCAGAACCAGAAGGAGATGAAACAAAGGCCAAGTACATGAAGGATATGCTCAAGTCTAAGAGGATTATAGTTGACTCCATCAAAGATAACTTGATCCCTCAAGTATCTTCAAGGAGAACACCAAAGGAAATGTTTGATGCCCTATCCAGTGTATTTGAAGTAATAAATATCAATAAGAAGACAACCTTGAGAAATCAACTCAAAAGTGTGAAGGTTTAGAAGTTAGAGACCATGAAATCATACTTCACAAGAGTATCCCAAATCAAGGAGCAGTTGGAATCTATTGGTGACATGATAGAAGAAGCAGAAGTTATAATGAACACCTTGAATGGTCTTCCGAGAGATTGGGAACTTTTATTCGATGAATATGCTCCAAAAGAAAGTTGACCAACTTCCCGTAGTTATGGGAAGAATGTGTTCAAGAAGAAGAAAGAAGAACAGTTGGAGAAGAGAAGCTAAATGAAAATAAAGATAAAGCTTTGGTAGTCCATACTAAAGGCAAGAACAAGAGTAAGAGTTGTGATCATCCTCCTAGGAAAATTCAAGGGTTTAAGAAGAATAAGAAGTTCAAAGAGGACTTCTCAAGTTATGAATGCTTCACTTGCCAAAAGATGGGACACATCTCCATAAACTATCCCCTGAGGGCAGAACAAATCAAGAAGAAGAACAAAAGATTACAGGCTCGTGTAGCTAAATATAATGATCAAGAATACGAGGAAAGAACGAAAGAAGATGAAGATTCTTGTGAAGAATATGTTTTGATTTCAGCACTCACAAGTTCAGTTTCACCTAGTAGTGATACTTGTCTAGTAGATAGCGGTGCCTCCAAGCACATGACAAGTTACAATGATGCACTCTCTTGTCTTGTACATAAGGATTCCCCACACAAAGTGATGCTTGGAGATGATTATCAATATCCCATCAAAGGGATGGGAGAAGCCTCTTATAAGTTGGAATCCAAAAAGTCCATGAATATGAAGGATGCCATGTATGTCCCAGGATTAAAGAAGAATCTCATTTATATCTCAGCCTTAGATAAGAAAGGTTTCAGAGTTACTTTTGTAGATGGTGAAGTCCTCATGTGGACAAAAGGAAAAGCTATACATGATGCAGTGGTGATTAGAGTTGAAAAAGGATGACTCTACAAATTAAAGGGGCATGCAGACTCAACGTTAATGACTAGGACCATAAGCCTGTGTCAATTGTGGCACAAAATACTTGCTCATATAAATTAAAAAGCATTTCCAATTGTGAGCAAGGTGGTAACAGGTTTACCAGAGATTATGGTAAATCATGAAGGAGTGTGCAAAGGATGTGCACAAGGAAAGAATACAAAGAACCCTTATCCAAACAATGATGGTAAAGCGAAATGGATTCTATACATTGTTCACTCGGATGTATACACACCAATGCAAGCTAATTCATTAAGCGGATATGTTTACTATGCTTCCTTCATTGATGACTACTCCCGCAAAACTTGGATCTATTTCTTGAAGAAGAAAGATGATGTGTTTGAAAAGTTCAGGGAATTTAAGGCTCTTGTAGAAAACCTCTCTGAAAAGAGGATCAAGACCTTAAGATTAGATAATGGAGGTGAGTTCACATCAAGTGAATTCAATGATTACTGTAAAGAAGCTGGGATTAAGAGGGAGTTCACCATTCCCTATAATACACAACAAAATGGTGTGGTGAAAATGAAGAATAGATCTATCATGGAAGTTGTAAAATCCATGATCCATGATCAAGATATACCTATGTACCCGTGGGAAGAAGAAACTAGAACAATAGTATATGTACAAAATAGAATCTCCCACAGTGCCCTTTGGAATAAGACTCCAGAAGATATGTTTACCAAAGAAAATCCTGAAGTCCTCAAAATATTTGGTTGTCTGGTATACACACACATTCCTAGGAGAAAAGATCAAAGTTGGATCCTTCAAGAAACAAGGGATTGTTTGTAGGATATGGTGAGCAATCAAAGGCTCACCAAATCTATATCCCAAGATACCGTTAAATTGAACTAAGGAAGATGTCACTTTTGACGAAGATACAAATTTCAGAAAATAAAGGAAAGATAAGGAAGTCGAAGAGGAGCATGAAGCTCCTAGAGTTGTAGAAGTTTCCAAACCAGTAAAAAATGAGTAGGAAGAACATATACCTGAGGATCATAACATGACAGAACCTCAAAGAACATAGGAGTTTCCAAGTGGGATGATCTCACGCAAAAGAAGACGTTGTTAGGAACAAGAAGTAGTTGAATAAGTAGAAAGATATGGTGTCCCAGAAGGAACCATCAAAGAAAGTAAGAAGCCAAAGTCATACCCCAATTATGTGGATTTGATGTGCAATCTCGTTGACAAAGAATCTACAGATTTGAAGAAGCAACAAAGCAGAAGGAATAGGTAGATTCCATGGTCAAGGAATAGCAATCCATTATAAAGAATGATGTATGGTAAGTAGTACCAAGATCGAATAACAAGTCAGTTGTATCCTCAAAATGGATCTACAAAACAAAGCATTTAGCATACGACAATATAGAGAAGTACAAGGGAAGATTCGTAGTTCACAGATTCTCTCAGAAGGAAGGAATCGACTATGAGGAGACCTTTGCACCACTAGCAAGGTACACCCATGATCAAAGCAACCCATTTGATTTTTTAATGAGCTTGAAACATAAATAAACTATGCTCAAAGTTGATTCATCCCCAACATGATGTACAAAGGTTAGGAATGTGCCCCGCTAGGCTTCCCCATGATGGGAAGAAGCTATCAGTTTACTAACGACTTAACTCTGACATGATGTCTAGAGTCGAGAGACATGGTCGACGGACGGGGAGGAACCACAAGGACAAGTGAAACATTTAGGGAAGTCTGGTGATTGGGAGTCACATGATGATTAGGTGTAACAAAAGAAAGTTGATAAATGGTTACTATGTTTCCATGATGAGGAAAATACATCACTTGAAAGAGTGTGGACACTATAGCTTTCATGTCATAGACATAATCTCGTCCAATGAGTAGATTAAAATCTAAGTGACTTTAGACTACCATAACATCAGTGCAGACAGTTTCCCCTTCTAAGGTGATAGATAACCAAGGAAGGATCCCTAAAGGTCCAGTGGGTCTTCTATTAAAATATGATATCTGGTTGGTGGCTAGCACAAGATGTGGAGAACCTATAGCTTGCTAAGTAGTTGAGGATAAAATACTAGCATAAGCCCCTTCATCAACAATAATGCAAAGTATGTTCTTGTGGGAAACTCCTGCAAATATTTGGAAAGGAACACTTGAAGGGACACAAGGTTCTATTAGACTACTCTAGTCAAAGGAAATAACATCAGTACTTGGAGAGGGTTTTCTTGAAATGGACATGATTTCCCCTTGTCTAAAACAATATGATGACTAAGAAAACACCAATGGTTTTCAGTTCACTCTCAACTGAAAGAGTAGGATGAGATGAATATCGTGTCAAAGTGATTACTTTAGTATTAGCACTCTCCAATTAAAGAGTGGGATTGGGTAGAGATGACATCGAATCGACCACTTAAACTTCACTCTTTCAAGGAACAGTGGAATGAGCTGCTTGTTCTTCACTCTCTAAGGAAAGAGCGGGATCGACCGAGGATGGAGCTAGATCGATCACTTGATCAACCAATGGTGGGTAAAGAAACAACTTACAATATCTTGTTGGAAGTGTTGCTGAGGGACAATAATATCTTCCAATAACTGCGAAGCTTCATCCATGCTAGGACAAAGGTAAGTAAGGTGCATGTACTTACATAACAAGCAAGGATTCCTGACTTTACCTTTCTAACTCTTAACCATAGAGTCACCAGTTGATGGGGCATCATCAACATGATGACCTTAGGCCAACGACACAGGATGTTGGGAGAACTTAGCCCACACTTCTAAATCTTTAGAAAGACCATGACAGTCCTGAAAAAGGTGGTCATCCTTGCAAATCCTGTAAGGGAATTTGGGATTACGAGGTATTTAAGAAGGTTAAGGACCATCAAAAGCAACTAGTGGATGCTTGGTCACTTTCTTACTTTTATTCTTCTCAATCTTCCTTTTATTCATCTTCGTATCCACCTGATTACTAGCATTACAACTTTCAACATGTGAGAAAGAAGAAAGGGAAGAAGACACATATGGTGAAGATGGAAAATGATCAACTTGAGGTTGGTGTTTTCGTGATGGAGAGTTAACATTTAAAACATTAGGTGCATCCGAGATCACTATATAGAATAACCATATTGGTAATCCTATAGTCAATTCAGGAAGATTCAAAGTAGTAATTAAGGGAGTAATGAAGGGAGGACCAACATTTCCAAATGAAGAAAAACAAAAGGTTCCCATTGAGAAGGGATCTCTTTGTTAGTAGTCCTAAAAAACATAGTAATAACCACACACACCAGCTAAATGATGAGATGTTATGCTACCGTTAAATACACCAATCATACCTATGGTCCTCCAAGATAAAGCACATAGTAAAATCCTACACCATCTAAAAGAATCAAACAAACTCGTGAATAGGTGGGGGATCCTCACAAAAGTGTCAAGTTGTCACAACTCACGATATACAAAAGGGTCGAACAGTGATACTCGACCCAATATTTCAGAGCACTCATAAAGGAGGATTATGACCGTACCCTTTACCATATTACCCAAATAATTGACAATACATGCATAGTAATATCCCCGAGTGTTATGCTCGATGTATTGCAACAACAACACTGTCAAATGGTTAACTTAGTTGGTTTCATAATTCTATGAGGGTCTCTTGATATACTCAAGGTACATGAGAGCTCAAACCCGTATTAGTGTTGTCTAGTGCACAACCATTTGAAAGGGGCCTCAATGATATACTCTAGGTACATGTAAGAACCACATAGTTCCCAGGATGCAACACAGGCAAATAATGATAGCTCCTATGTTTAACAACACTAAAACACTTCTCCAATCTATCACACAATGTTGCTAAGAATTTTAAATTACTAGACACTTAATTTTATCTTATGATGGTTAAGTGGACATAATAAAGTTTCAACAAACTTAAAATCAATTGAAGGAAATGAAGATGCAATCTTTCACTTCGATGAATACTATACTTTGAGAGGGAAGAAAATCTCTTACTTTCCAAAATGCAAAAATGTTTTACTTGTTTCCTGTTTGTTCAACAATACTAAAAAAGAGTTCTCCAAGTTATGAAGAGAAAGATCCTACCAATGTTTCCATTCAAAATTCAAAGCAAAGAAAAGAACACTCAAAGATTCTTTTAAGACTCAAATGCCTATGAGGCTTGAATTTTTTTTCTTTTATATGAATGAAAGATACTAAAAAAGACTTAAATCAAACTAATATAAAAAGTAAAAAAAATTCAAGTATTTTCAATTTAGTGAAAAAGAAAAAAGAAAGACTTTTCTTTGAATTACTATGAAAAGAAAAATATCAATCTACTTCTACAAAAATGAGTAGCTAAAGAGATGAGAAATAAGGCTCACTATGCACACCAAACTTTTTGAAGCCCACCAAAGTAACTCAAACACCACACAAAAGATCCCAAAAAGGCTAAAAAAACCTTAATATGGGACAAAGTGATTGTAGGATACACGATCCTTGCCCCCTCGGGCCTTGATGGTTTTTTTTTTAATTTGATGTCTATTTTAATCCAATATAATGCAAAAACTCCCCAAAAACGCACAGAAGACATGCACTCAAAGGAGGTCTCAAATTCTTCCAAATAAGGCAAAAAATGGAATTGATAGCCAATTGTAGGGTGCAAAACAAAACTACCAAAAGCAGAGCCAAACCTAATCATCAACTCAATAAAAAACCTGAGTAGAAAAACAAGCAAAGCCCTAATTTTCACATAGTGTCACAAACTGCAGGTAAGCACCAACGTGACAATCTATAGTGTTGCAGGAAGAATATAGGCCCAGGTGCGACAATTTCACTCTATAACTAAAGGAACAGTGCGACAGACAAAATATGGGTTTTAAAAAAACATGGATTCCAATAAAACTTAGAGAGTTAAGGGTTGATATTTTCAGATGGTGTTCGTTGTCAAGTTAAAATAATCTAGCTCTTTTCGAAATAACATATATATTACATTTCAAAGTTGTCTCCAATACTCATGTTTCAAAAGATCCAGTGGAGAAAAAGTCATGAGTTATACTACATAACCTGCCCTACAATCTAACAACATTCTAGTAGTGGCAAGGTCACCAAATTCTTTACTTTTAAGTCCAGCCGAGTTAACATGAGTGATTATGTTCCAAGATTGTCTAAGTGCAAGCAAATTTATGTTTTTGTGGCTATAACTCTCAATTCAACGAAGAGCTCTAGGCATAGGGTTCTATTTGATGATGAATAAATTGTCCAAATCTAAGCAAGTTTATATTTATGTGGAGAAAACTACCCATTCAGAGCATAGGGTTTCATATGATGAATAATCTAAACCATTAAGAATTATATTTCTAGCTTTTACAAAAACAAAATTTAGATTTTATAAAACTTGGAATTATGTTTCTTGAATCGTTATAGTTTTGATGCTATGTTGCACAAGTTTCTAGAACGCGGAAACGTAGAGAACGATGCCTCTAGAAGTTTTCCCCAAATTTGCAGGTGTTGGAATATAATCCGTCGGGATTATACAACATGTAAATAGTGTAAATATAT
This sequence comes from Pseudotsuga menziesii, assembly GCA_001517045.1. Classification (NCBI taxonomy): domain Eukaryota; kingdom Viridiplantae; phylum Streptophyta; class Pinopsida; order Pinales; family Pinaceae; genus Pseudotsuga; species Pseudotsuga menziesii. The sequence goes on from LPNX011134276.1 coordinate 657,204, forward strand.
TCGGAATGTGAATAGTCATGTAGGAATATGAATAGGCTGGTCGGAATCTCAACCACCGCCTGAAATGTATAAATGAATGCATTAGCATTGGAATAATATAGAATCGAGAGTTATTACCTATCAGTGGTATCAAAGCGGGTTCCTGCCATAAATCCTGGCTGCATTTCAGTCGTGGTCCCTCCTGGCTGCCAGACTGCTCACTCATTTTCCTCAGTTTGCAGATTACATGCATTGGTGCATGCGCTGGCTGCTCTAACGTTCATGAGTGATGCGCTCTCTCTACTCCGCTCAGCCCCATTCTGCTCTCACTCCACTGCTTGTTGAGTTGTTGAGATATTCTCCACGCTTGCGTTGAAAGGGCCATGCGCTACTCTTATCTCGTCAACAATCCCATAGCCTCCATGTGAAATCATAGTGTGAATAATGCGATTTCTCACTGCTTGTTGAGATATTCTCTGCATTTTTTTGTGGCTGCCTTCAATTCTGTTATTGTGCGTGCTCTCATTCTACTGCTATAGATTCATCCACAGTGTTGAGGACCGACGCACACTTGTCTACACCTTGATTCTCTTCCCCACGATGGCGTGAACAATCCTTGTATCGAGAGTAAGGTGAAACCCTAATTTATGAATTGAGAATCGTAAACTGTGTTGTCTGAAAGTAAAAGTCGAGCAGTTGGTTGGCTATTGCATTCTTTTTATGATGGAAGGGGTTCATGCGCCCCCTTGAAGATTTTCTATTGTCTTCACGCTTCTGGTACACAGCGAAGATGAGAGTTACTGGGAATCGAACTCTTCACCTCTTCGTTCAGTGAGAGGACCCTAGAACTGCGAGGTATTTGCATTAATTTTCTCTATATTTCACAGCGTCTGCAGGTCGCAAGTTCCAGTCTCATAGAGGCCTCCGTAAAATCTGAAGGATATACATCAGAGTTGATTACATTGTTGGTACTGGTGCATGGTATGAAGCGTGCTGCTGAAGGCTGCGTTCTATCTTGTAGGCTACGTGCGTTGAAGGCTGCATTGGAGGTAAAACTTTGGTGACCGTTGGGAATACCTAACCCTAAATTAACCCTAGATTTTTGCGTGAAGTCTATGGTTGGTTGCTGTGTATTGATGAATCGTGACTGCTATCGTGACTAATATCGTGAATCGTGACTATATGCTGCATTGTGATTGATATCATATATTGAAGACTGATTACAATGTGCAAATAATGTATGCTGCGTATCTTTTATGCTGGAGAAATAATGTGCGCTGAAGAAATAATGTATGCTGCATTGTGACTGATATACTGTGTGTATTGAAGACTGATATATATCCTACATATATTGTGCGTGGAGCTTCCTTGAAGACTGTTGCTGGTTGAGCGTTGTGCATGAAGACTATGTATTATTGCAATTCTGCATGTGTTAAAGACTGCTTGGTGCTGCGTTGAAGACTGCTGAAGGCTGCGTTGAAGACTACGTGACTGCTCGTGCAATTGAGAATATTGCCACTGTGCAATTTTTCTGCTGCTACAAGTTCTTGAAGCTACCTGCGTGGAGTCTTTTGGGTGTGTTGACCAAAGAACTCATTTCTCTGGGTGCTGCTACAAGTTTGTTCCAAGATAATGTATTGAGGTATTATTGTAATTTTTCATAAGAAGATTTGAATTGTCCATGTAAACAACACTCTAAAGTAAATTACATGGAGATGCGTTGAAAGCATTCTAATCCTGTGTTTCTTTGAGAGCTGTGCCTCTCCCTCACCATCACCAGTGGTGAATTATTTGCTTATGAACTTATTGACAGCATATTTTCTCTGTAAATGAACTTATTGTAAATCACCTTGGCAGAGACTGTAGACCTGCAAGGTTATTGTTTTTCTCTTTGTCATATTAAGTTCATTATTGTAAATTACACCAGCAGTTGCAAAAGATGCAATCTATAGCATCTAAGAGAGGTAGAGGAAGAAGAAACTTCAGAGGCAAAGGGGGCAAAAACAACTCCAGAAAAAGATCAAAGTGCAAGCGTTGTGGAAAGACTGGACACACATCAGATCAGTGCTGGGCTTCGTGGGACTCCATCAAAGGCAGACATAACCAGAAGAAAGATGACAATAAAAACCAAGATGCTAGTAAATCTTCTGATTCTGCTCATTGTATTGTTGCACATTGTAATCTTGGAATTAATGAAATGACTTCACTTTCATCTTACAAAGATTGTTGGCTGCTTGATACTGGTGCAACATCACACATCACCTTTATGAAAGATTGTTTTGAAGAACTTAATGAAACAATAAATGGCATAGTGTACTTTGCAGATAAGTCAAGTCTTAAACCAAAGGGAGTGGGCACCATTCGACTGAAGATGCCTAGATTCCCTGATTTCTTGTTGAAGAATGTTCTCTATCTTCTAGAGTTGCAGAGAAGCCCGTTGTCCTTGGTGGAGATTCGACAGCGAGGCCATTCCATCCACATGTTTGATGGAATCGTAGAAATAAGAAAGTCCTCTGACAACCAAATCATCATGACTGGATACGAAGATGGGAAGCTGCTGAAGCTAAAGGGTTCAGAACTATGCCTACCTCTCTCAGCATGGAGAAGGTAATTTGTCATCTAGTTCATTGTGGCATGCAAGATTTGGTCATCTAAATTATAACAGTCTTC
>LPNX011134276.1:661172-709358 GCA_001517045.1 Pseudotsuga menziesii
AGTAAAAAGATCAGTTGTGTATCTTGTGGTGTACGTAGATGATCTTTTGATGACAGGGAACAATGAGAGCTATATAGCATCCATAAAGAAAGATTTGAAAAAGATCTTTGAAATGACAGATATGTGACATCTACACTATTACTTAGGAATTGAAGTCACTCAACATCCTAAGTACATATTCCTATCTCAGAAAAAATATGTTGGAGAACTACTAAACAAATTTTGCATGACAGAATGCAACCCTATCTCTACTCCAATGGAACAGAAAATGAAGCTCACATCAAGCGAAGGAAAAGAATTTGAGGATGCGACCAAGTATCGACAACTTGTAGGGAGTCTTATCTACCTTACAACAACTAGACCAGATATTTCTTATGTTGTTGGCATGCTTTCAAGGTTCATGCATAAACCTTGTTAAGGACACTGGTCAGCTGCAAAAAGAGTTCTAAGATACTTGAAGGGGACTCAAGACGTTGGACTCAAGTACTCTAAAGTGGATGACTTCAAACTTATTGGGTACTCAGACTCAGATTTTGATGGCGATAAGGAGACAGGAGTATCAACTTCTGAATACACTATGAGTCTTGGATCAGCAGCGGTCTCATGGAGATCACGCAAACAGTCAGTTCCAGCAGACTCAACAACAGAAGCAGAATATGTGGCTGCAGCTGACGCAACAAAAGAAATAGTATGGCTCAGGAAGACACTTGAAGATTTGCAAGAAAAACAAGAGAACTCCACTCCATTATTAATCGACAATACTTCTGCAATCAAGCTGGCTAAGAATCCTAGATTCCATGATCGAACCAAACATATCAACACAAAGTATCATTTGATTCGACATCATGTAGAGGCCACGACAGTCCATCTTCGACATTGTTCCACAAATGATCAAGTTGCAGACATCTTCACCAAAGCGCTTGGACGAGAAAAGTTTGAAAGATTCAGAAACATGCTCGGACTTACTAACACCCCTTCGGATTAAGGGGGGGATTATTGGAATATAATCTGTCGGGATTATACAACATGTAAATAGTGTAAATATATTCGGAATGTGAATAGTCATGTAGGAATATGAATAGGCTGGTCGGAATCTCAACCACCGCCTGAAATGTATAAATGAATGCATTAGCATTGGAATAATATAAAATCGGGAGTTATTACCTATCAGCAGGAAACTACAGGTTGGGAACGTCAATAGTATATATTAAAAAATATAAAAATATAAAATAAAATAATTAAAAAAACTTGAGAAGAGAAGAAAATAAACATTAACACAAACCAAATGACTTAACTTATCCCTTGTATTATGGTTGTAACTAGAACCTCTTCGCAGCTGGAAATGACAATAAAATTAAGATTATGATCCAGGTCATTGATTATATAAGGTAAACTCCTTTTAAAGTTAAAAGTTACATTCCCTATATTTGTGGCTATATCTATAGAGTAAGTTTTTAGTTTTGTGTCAACTATAACTAAAATTTATTAGAATATTATATGTTTACAAGACATTCTATACTATGGTATTTGCAAATATTTATAAATATCCAAATTTAAATTATTATAAAATAAAAAATCAAGATTATTTTTATTTAAATGTAATATATGAATTTAAATTTAAAGTAAGATTTAAAACAATTTCAAATTAGTTAAAAGTTATTTTTGTTCATAAACTAAATAGTAAAAATAAAAATAAAAAATTCTTTTATTTAATTATAGAGATTTGGGGTGGACTACAACCAACCTATGTTTTTTCATCTACGAACAAGGATGAGACAAGCCTACTCTCGAGATTGATTTTATGGCAGTCGTTCAAAGTTCAAAATAAACAATTATAAAATAAAAGAATATAAAAACTAATTGGTAGCTAGCTAATGAATGGATAACCAAAAGTTCATGGGAGATAACTAGAAGAATGTGAGATAAAAAAGAAAAAGAACATAAAAAATCGTAGAACCAAATTGTCTTCCATTTTAACTATTTCTTAACTATTTGATTCCTATCGACATGATCCAGCGTCAAACTATGTGGATGTGCTAGTATATAAAACGTCAAAATAGATTTACATTTATTATTGATTAGCGGTAGGGATGAATGAATACCCTAGCGCTAGCAGTAGACAAAGATCAGTGCACCGACTCAACAAGATAGAACGAAAAAGACTTTTATTGCAACTTAGTTTTCTAGAGAAAAAATTCAAAGTCAACCACGTATATGTAGGATCGCCATGAAATAGGGATGTTGTTAACAACCAACATGGCCATCATAAATGGGTGAAAGTTCCAGGTGACAAGAAAAGTTCCCAAGTTCCGGGTTTTAGAGGGTAAAAGTTCCCAATAAGTTCCGAACAATCTGGAACTGTTTCTGCTGGATTAGAAAAGTTCTCTACAAGTTTCCTAAAAAACAGAAGCGATTCCCATGCTACATAGTTTTTATGTGATCTGTTTTCTAGTTCTTTTAAATAATGCAACAAATTTTTATTTTTTTTTGTGCATAGATTTACAATATCAAAAATATATAAATTATCTTAAATTATAGTGTTTTCTTTGAACTGCATTCTAAGATTTATGTGCCGACAATTGTTAAATATATTTTCCAGAGTTTCACAATGTCCATTTTCCTTGCCATCGTTTCAAATTAAACTAGAATTCATTTCCAGGACATAAAGTTTAAATCACTGCAATTAAAAATAAGTAACCTTGCAATCAATATTGAGAGCTCTCAAAGAATTTTATGAGCTAGTGATTTTATCATAAAATAAGTAACCTTGCAATATTGAGAGCTCTCAAACAATTTTATGAGCTAGTGATTTTATCATGTAATTGTGGACAAGCGGCAAGAATTGCAAAGCAAAACAAATATTTGCTAGATGAAAGTCCAATCGTTCCCTGATTCAGTGCAATCTACAATGGATATTGCGAAAAACTTTAATTTACTGCTACCACAACTCAGCGATTAGCTATTTTGTATCCTACTTTAATATCAAGTTCTTGTGGTTTCAATACTTGCCAGATTTATTATTTAAACCCCTAAAACATGGGTTAAAGAATTTGGTTAGAGGCAGTTTCAATACTTGCCAGGTTTATTATTTAAACCCCCAAAACATGGGTTAAAGAATTTGGTCAGAGGCAGAACGCTACAACCAAGGATGGTAATGTGAATGCCTCCTTTTAGCATTTGGATGAGTTTGCTCATGAAGGGAAGGTGAGATGCATTGAAATGGATGCATCACAGTTTGTTAAACTTAATTTTGTTTTGCTTTGCTTTGGCTTTTCTGAATCATGTTCCCTTTTCTCACATTGTCAAACTCATCCTTCTCCACTAGTTAAATACCAAACTTTCTCTATTATCAAAGTCAATGTTCTTCCTTCCCTAGTATTTTCATAACCAACGTATCACTGTAAACATCACATTCTTCACCACATCTTTGAGACGCCCTTGGAAACAACTTTCAGCAAAGAATTAACATAAAAATAGAACATTGTGGGACTTTATATCACAATGTAAGATGAGATTTCCAAAGTATTCTTGTGAGTATACTATCTGCAATTGATTACAACTATCTTCAATCCAACTCGTAGTCATGGCCTTCATTGATATACTTATCACGAAACCATTAACCATTTATTCATACATCAAACTTATTTTTGGATCATAGAGACAATAACCCAGTGGACCACTGTATCCAATTTAACAACCAAGGAGATCACTGCAGCCTCTTTTGAAACTTGGAGGAGATCATTGTAGCCAGTGCAGCACTTCACACTCTTTAGATTCATCCAAAACTGACCAAAATTAACAGTTGCTGGAAGCTTCCCTTATAAACTGTTCAACGAGGTTATTTGAATATAAAAGATGAACAAACATAACCAATGAAGAAGTTTTAAGGACTAGCTGTTGATCACGAACTAATTTCCTCCGTTGATTCGCACTCCTCATCATACATAGCAGGGTATCCAAAATAGTTTTGGTGTATGAATACATGGTTAATGGTTCCCTCAAAAGTATCCTTGGAGTACATCACCAGGAATTGGAATGTAAAGGAAACAGTGGGTATAGATTACTGTATTGCATCTGATATAAAGCTCTACAATGTTCTTTTCAATGCCAACCTTTTGCTCAAAGTTGCATATTTGGATCACGAAGATATCAAATAGAAAGGAAGTCACATGTCCGTAAGAAACATTAAGTTCCTCTGCCCTTGAGATATTGACAAGAATGCCCATTGATAATGTGATGTTTACAGCTATAGTATGTTGGTTATGGGGATGATGGGCAAGGAAGAACATTGACTTTCACAACAGAGAAGCAGATCAAGCAAATTCTACTTTCACAATCAATATTTAAACAAGTGTATAAGAGTGAGTTTGGAAAATCTAATAAAAGGGAACATGACAGAGGAATACCAAAGCATAAAAAAAAAAGAGTTTACCTGCACTGTGGTGTACCCAATTCAATGCATCTTGTAGTCCCTCTCCGAGCAAAGTCATCCAGATGTTAGAAGGAAGAGTCGACATAGACTGCGGTGCATCCAATTCAATGCATCTTGTAGTCTCTCTATTGTTGAAGAGAGTAATTTCACCCGTAGTTAGGTTAGAGAGTTAGGTAACCCACGGCGGTATTTACCTAACTGTGGTATTCACCCACAGTATTATTGTTTTGTATTTCCTATTTAAACAGCTCTGAATAATGAGAAGGCAATCATCTGCCGGTACTGTTTCTGTTGCTCCATTATTTTCTTTCACATGGTATCTTTCATTGTTGGGATAAGCCTTTTCTGAGAGTGGAAAGCACTCTACGGAGCTCAAAAGCCATTTGGAACAAAGATCTCATTTCTTTGTTAGCTTCGCTGCATTCTCCCGGTGGCAGCTTCGAACACAGCAGATCCGCTCCATGGCATAGTCCTATTTCTGTTTCTCCCAGATCTGCACAATTTGAACACAGCAGATCCGCTCCACATTTGACCGATCGCAGTGTACATTCAGATCGAGACCACCAGAAGGCAAATCATCTGCCCGTACTGTTTCTGTTGCTCCATTCTTTTCTTTCACATGGTATCAGAGCTGTTTAAATAGGAAATACAAAACAATAATACTGTGGGTGAATACCACAGTTAGGTAAATACCACAGTGGGTTACGTAACTCTCTAACCTAACTACGGGTGAGATTACTCTCTTCAGATTATTCTCTTCAACATCTATGAGCAAAGTAATCCGGAAGGTAGAAGAAACTGTTGACATTACTGGTGCTGCATTTCGTTTATCTGTTGACACGCCTATGCAGCTCTATGCCTCTGACCAATCTTCTTTAACTTATGCTTTGGAGGTTCAAATGATATATACATAAGTATTCAAACTGTCAAAACCTCCACTTAAGAAAGTACACAAAATACTCTGTTGGGTTGTGCTCTACCCTTTGAAACCCTATGGACTGAAAGTGTTGAAAACCATGATGATATTGGGAAGGGCTCTTCTTTCCAGGCCAAGCCTCACGACATCTCTTCTAACGGAAGAGCTCCTTTCTCTACAACGCGGTCTGAGCTTCAGCGCGCCTTCAATGGCAGAGGGTTTCACGGCCGGAGATTTCTCCGAGTAGTTTTGATCCCATGACCTCCAACACCAGTCCTTCGCAGCAAACGTCTTATTTCGATCATACCCACTGCCCAATCCTTTGTCGACGTTGGATCCCTCTACCAACTGGAACAATAATAGACCTCAAAGAGAGATGATTGTGCTGGAGAGCTGTGGCTACGAGCCCTATAAAGGCAATTCCACCAGGCATGATGAAATCATTGATTACTATGTTAAAACAATACTCCTCGGGTTCCTTCAAACCCTAGAAGAGCCAAAAATCTTGATCTGGCAGATTCAATGTGAAATCAAAGCTGGAATTTCCATTTATCACCTTAGATTTGTTCGCTCAAAGTCAGTTTCCCCAGTCAAGATGAAAATGTTAATTCCCCTGATAAAACCCTCCCCCAGATCGGGTTCCTCCCTAAAAGAGTCAAAAATCATGGCTGGGCAGATTTAATACGAAATCATCGCTGGAATTTCTACTTTTTTCCTTAGATTTGTCCTATTGAGACAGATAAAGTTCCAATCAATCAATTGTTCAGGAAGTTCAAATCAGTGGGCCGTGGTTTATGGATGGATACAAAGGATTTTTGCGCCGAGAGGCGCATTCTACAGCCCGGTATGAGGTAGAAGTGTAATTCCGTGCTCAACGTGGAGATGACACGTGTCACATAAAAAAGTTGGCTTATATATCTATATATATATACAAGTCAGCTTAATAATTAATAATCTTATATATATATATATAGTTATTTATTTATTTATTTGTAAGTAAATCAAAACACCTATACACACTTCAAAACAATACGTACAAGCTGGACCTTCGAAATAAGGCTGAGAGCAATTACAGATTTGTCTCAGGTATGCGAATGCGTATAATTTAACTTTCTATATCAAGTATGCATATGAGAAACAACATAATCAATTGCCATAAAAACAACATAATAAGCATAAACAACATAATCAATTGCCATAAAAACACACAATTATGAAGTAGTTTACCATATTACCATTCTTCCAAAGCTACAGTAAATAAGTTAAAACCTACCAGGAAGGGATTTCAATCTTGTAAAATACTATAGCTAAAATGAGTTTATTCAGTAAAACATAGACAAGAAATTATTCTTCCCAGGATCGAATCCCGCAAAGAAAGAAATCCAACACAAAAATTGTGTTCTCATAGACACGCGATCCAATAACATTAATCTATAATAGGCTGAGTTAAGGCCATAAGTAGTGCTATTTGTGTGCGCCAGAGTTCACATCTCAACCACAATAAGCCCAGGAACGAATCCTGTAGAGGGTATTTTCCTCCAGAATCTTTATAAACAACATTAACTACGTTATATGCTTTGTTTTGGCATCTGGATTTTCCCTTCTGCAATTTTCACTTCTAATAATGCAACAATTATGAACTGATCTCCAGCTTAGATCCAGCAAAGCACATTATCTCTTTATCTGCAATCTGCGATTTTCACTTCAAGAGAAATTATATAAATTTGTTTATCTCTTTATATACAGTCTTTTTCTGTCAAGAAAAAGACTGTATAATTGAATTACTGTATAAGAAGTATGTTTTCTTTGAATGACTTCTTGGATTTGCTTCTTTGTATCGAGGTGGCATCTAATTAGAATTTGTCTGAGGTGACTTCTTGGATTTGTCTCAGGTATGCGAATGTGTATAATTTAAGGGTTTGCACCTCGAAATATTTGATCCCTCTCGGCGCATGATAGAGCCGGGTAAAGCTGGATCTAAGCTGGTTATTGCACTGTGCGGTGGACCTTAAGTTGTATGATTAAAAAATATAAGAAAATAGAACATGAAGAGTATAATCATTACCATTGATATGAGGGACAAAAGATAGTTATGAAAATAATAAAAGAAATTGCGTTGATCACTGCCAGGTTATGTAAGAACAAAAATACTACAAGTAATGAGAGAGGTATTTTTACCACTGAAGATGCTTTGAAAGTTAAGGATCTAGCATTAAAGAAGCCAAATATTTTAGGAAAGAGAAAGAGAAATGGATGGGGGTTTTTGTTTTTATCTCCTTCTTTCACACACCATGTTTTATGGGCATTATTAATTGAGTTATTACATGTTTTTTACACTAATAAAAATGTGTTTATATTCAAATAATGTTAATTTTAATTTTAGCTTGTTTGTTTGTGAAGTATTGTTACTTGTAGCGATTGTTTCTTCTATTTCCCTTAGCATATATGAATATAAATTTGTTTTATATGTTGGGTTGTTTGATCTAATTTTTAACCAAATTCTATATTAATTCTGTATTAGAAGTTTTAGATTTTTTTTTGTTTTTCTATGGGTAATTTTGGTTAGAAACGTTTCATTGTGCATGGTTTTATTGATTGGTGTTTTTTATCTATATAAACTTTTTTAAGGAGCTATAACTCTATCAAATGCCAATATAGATCCATCTTGAATTTGGATCTACCAAGCATCTATAGGGATCCAATTTCTTGAAGTGTATTTTTTTTTTAATCTTAAATTTTTGACATGTAAAGAATTTTGATCCCTTTGGTGCTTGGTAAATCTAAGTTTAACATGGATTTTTTAATCACTTATTTGGCCTAGATCTACTAAGTATCGAGAGGGATCCAATTTCTTGAAGTGTAAATTTTTTTTAAACTTAAATTTTTCACATGTTTAAAAAAATTTACATGTAAAGAATTTTGATTATCTTATAATTATCTATAATTTTTTATTACGGAGTGTTATACTTTAGATTGCAAATTTAGTATCACTAAATATATTTTAAAAATAAATGAACTAAAAGTAAAATGAAAAAATTTAAGCAAATAAATCACCATCCACACAATGAACAAAAGATGTACCATGGAAACACTCAATACAAACAAAACCCAACTAAAAGGAAGGGCAACTTTTAGGGGCAAAATTTCCCCAATTGAGAATTTTTTGGGTTTTTTTTTCAAAAAAAGAATTAGCTATTTTCTCTAATGTGAACCTATATTTACATAAAATGTGTTTTTTTTTATTGTAACGTTTGTCAAAATTTACAAATTTTAGTAGTATATTGTATGTTTCATACTTAACATTAGCCTACTTATCTATATATATGATTTTTTCAACCCAAAATAATCCCCTAGAATATTATACTTAGGTATATTACTATCATCCTTAAAAAAATACTGTGAAGGTGAGGCTTATGCTTTGCACTTTTCTTATCAGATACTGAATGCACTATTGAGTTGCACTGGACTTTATGGCTAGTATGGCTACTATAGGATCTTCTACTTCTTTTGTTTTACTTCAATATTTCACTCATAAATTATGTGCTCAAGTATGAAACAATAAACAATACAATAAGAATGGAGCCCCTTCTTTTCCTTGTGTCCAATATTTAACATAGCTTCATAGCCATATAAAGTTAGGGTTTTTGTATGCCTTAAATCCCAATTAGTGTTAGGGTTTTGGACCTGTTAGAATCTTCTTGAAAGTCTATAAGTGACTAGCTCCACATGTGTGAGTAAGTCAGTTGACATAGCATCCACTCGATATCATGGTGGTCAACATGATATGTATACTTGTGGGAGGGATAACTTTCAAGAACAAACATCAAGTGGTGATTTTTGCACCATTGGAAAGCCATCAATGTGTAGAACAATGTCGAGAGACTATAGGATATGCTTCCAAAATTTTGACCCCAAAAATCTTCATTTAAGGCCTCAAATAGGATTTGCAAGGTTTTGGAACCCAAATCCCTTGTAATGTCCCTATTTAATATTTTTTATTAAATGACCATTTTTTTCACTTTTTCCCCAATTTTGACCCTTGACTAGTTTTGATGTCTAGATCTCCAAATTGACCCAAATGCTCCTAAATATTTTGAGAAGGTATATGACTGATATTACGACTTGAATATGATGTTCAGAGATGATTTATGACTCTCCAATTACTTCTACAAACTTGTTTAATATTCTGTTCAAGGTAGAAGTCTTTACTAGCATATTGGGGCTCCAATTCCCCCCGGGTAAATGTGAGAAATGGCTTCTCAAATGCTCCCAAACCCACTCGAATTTCTGAACAGAGGAAGAGGATGTTTAAGGGAAATTTTTTAGGTCTCATATGCATCATTATTCAGTTTATACAAGCTGTTATGACCCTCTCCCAAACAGCTACAAAATCACTAATTCGACCCTTAGGGAAATGGCACTGAATCTTCTCCAAATGCAATTAAACTGAGTAAAATGGCTTCAAATGCTTAATTTATGAACATGAAACTTTTAATACACATAAATGACATTCCATTCATCATAAATATATTAGAGAGGCATTCTTCCTTTCGAAATAATCAGCATTTCCATAGCATACATCAATGTAGTGGGGAAATGGTCATTGTTTGCTCATTAATAATCACTTTTCCATACACCCATTTGATATTTTGACCTGAGACTTTCTGAGAATGAATAACATAGCATATTGATCTTATTACAATTAGTAATGGACAATGAAAATCTCTATCAATTTGAAATCATTAGAATTACAATGGTTCACAACAAGATAGTGGGGAAATGACACTATTTCTTCATTGTTTAACATTTTTGCATGAAATATTTTGGTATTTTGACCTGAGATTATTCTAAAATTAAAATATAGAGCATTTAAATTAGAAAATAAAATATTGGGTCATTATAAGCTTCCGTAAAGAGATCAATAGCTCACCCAAAGCGCAATACCTCCATGAGCAAGAATTTGCAATAAAAACTGGAAATGGTTGAGAGAAAGTGCTGCAATAGAAGGAACCACGAAATTATCTATAGCTTATACCTACAAATAAAACTCCATTAAATCTCCATGAAATACCTGTGTGGCCTCTCCAAACACCAACTTGGATGGGAATCTTTCACCATCGAAATTGGCTAAGGCAAGAAAACTAGTCATCCACTAGCTCTCACAATTTCTCAAATGATCAAGAGCCCTTCTCTTGGTTGATTCCTGTTTTTTATAAACATACTTATCCTTCTAAGGTTACCAATCCATCTACAAACTCAATCCAATTCTAATTTGGGTGTGGGCTCAAGATTTGCCATGTGTCCTCCCTTTCCTAGCCTTCCAGCTTCCCCCAATTTGAGTAGGAACCCGTTGAGCTTCTCCAACTCACATGAGCGCCCTCTTGGATGCTCTATTTCAACCTGAAATTTCATATATGTCATATTCCAACCTTCATATATGATTGATGTCATAGGTGGCATAGCATCTTCATCATTGTTGTCATAGAGCTAGGGAATCTAGTCCAAGTGTCTCACTAGCTCCAAAATGCCTCTTCCTCTTCCACTCCAATTCGACCTGAATTTATTAATTCCAAGTATATTGACCTTCCAACTCATCCCAAGACCCTTGGGATTCTTTTGGATTCGAAATGACAAGAGGAGGATGCCATGTGGCATAGAAAATCTAGCTTGTGTGGGTCCCACATTCTCCATGTTTCTTCATGATCAATTGCCACTTTGATTTTCCCTTGTATTTATTTATTTAACTCCTTTATTAAATATTTATTCCATTCTAATTTTTAAACATCATTTATTGTCCCCCTTATTCCAAATCCCAAAGCTTCCACCCCTAACCTAGGAAACTAGTAATTTTCCTCCTTGGCAATTATTTGACCCTTAGCATCAATTTGAAAAACTCTCATGAATATGGAAAATGTGATTAGGCCATTGTGACCCAATTCAAAATTTGGGACATGACAAATCCTCCCTTCCCAATATTGCTTGTCCTCAAGCAATTTCAAACATGGGTGTTGAAGAACCTGCTTTTTGTATGATTCTTTGAAGTTGCACCTGAGTTGTCCAACTTTGAGTCTTTGAGATTCCATGAAGATTTTAGAGAGGAAACACCATGCTTGTTGCTGCACTACTCTGATTAAAATCACTTTATTAAGTGGGGAATCCATCTCCCATAATGCTTGTTTCCCAAAAATTTGAAATCAATGGGACTAAAAACTATCCCAGGGTTCCATTGCTTGTATTGCACTCCAACAATTAAGAGTGCTCTCCAACCCAGACCATTAGGAAAAAGAATTATGGGATCGCATTTTCTTGTATGCATTATTCCAAACATCATGAGTACATAATATATATCAATAAAGTACATAACGACATAATAAAAATGTACATCAAGGAGGTGCCTCATAAAAAAATCATGAAAGTACTTATACCTCCAAGTAAGTAGACCACCATTTGCCAAGTGCATACAAGCTTCAAGTGACCAATAAAATCTGCTCCAACGACATAGGTGAGGATCACATGCCCTATAATGTTGCTCCAAAAGGATGTGATATGCATCAAAATATTCATCCATGTATTCTTTCATCCAAGAAGTGAATGAAGAATCTCCACTCAAATATGGACCAAACAATGAGCAAAAAAACACAGGAGACTTCAAATGACTCAAAGAAGTCTCACCCATACATCCATGAATGAGAGAATCATAAAGATATAAAAAAGTATGTGGATGGCAACAAAAATGTTCTCCAATCATAAATATATTCACCCCAGTTTTGGATGAAGTTCCTTTAACATCAAATGAGCCAAGTGTTGAGCAAGAAAAACCATGAGTCTTCAAGTGACTCAAATGCATATCATAGGTGCATCCATGTAGATGTACATCATCATAAAGTAACAAAGGATGCTGCCACAAATGTGAATAAGAATGTGCTCCAACCATGTCATCATAAAAAGTAAATCTAGGAGTTCCATACTTCTCATGTGGCACCATAAAAAAGAACCCTTTCACCCATACTTCATTGAGACTAATGCTGCAAAACATGGAATTGTAGGATGTATGAGAATGAAATAACTCACCCAAATGATCAAAAAGTATAGACGTTTCATCATGGGAAGGATCCATATGGGTAGTATCATGCAGCTCCTTCAAAAGTGTGAAACCTTTGTCATAGATTGGTTCCAATGTAGAGGAATCATGCTCTTCTTTAAAAATTTCATAACCTTCATTAAGAGACAATTCAAGTTCCTTTTGCACCACATCAAGTGTTTGGATCTCTTCAAGTTCATATTCAAACACATCAAGCACATTCAAATTTCCACATTTATCATGATCCACCATGTCATGAGAATCCTCCAAACAATCTACCATTTGACTGTCTGAAACATAGGAGGAAAAACAAGTGTCTTGCAACTTTTCAAGAAGTTGCTCATTGTGAATTGTGAGCTTATGAATATCTTCATTATTCTTCAAGTAGGATTCATGTAACCTTTCACTAAGCTCAATGAAATTTTTTCTATGAAAAATTAAAGACATGAAATTACCTTTGATGTTGCACATTGCTCTTTGAATATTCTCCATGTCTTCAAGGAAGGATGGCTCCTCCAAGGAAGTAGCTCTCCAACAAGAATTTGATACCAATTCTTGAGTGTCATGGATTATTCTAAGGGACTCTTGGATACTCTTTTGATTCATATTTAAGGGCCCTTCAATAAAATGAGGCTCTTGCAAATGAATCTCCTCATCTTCTTCTTTCTTGATTGGACCAACTTCATGAAGCTCAAGTGGTGATGGGGAAGTTGATCTTGTTTCTTATTCAACCGCTATAAGGTCTTCATTTTCATGTTTAATGGAAGTTTGGCTTGCAGCAACACTTTCAAAGTGATCTCTATGTCACCAACATAGAGGTGTGAGCACCCATCATTAGGTGATCCTTCATAGTTCAAGCATCCATCAATAGATGCTCTTTGTTTCATTTCCAAGGTAGAATGTGTCTCAAAATGATCTTCAATATTTTCAATAGAAACTTATTCATACTCATGTGATGTATTTTCATCTTTTTCAGAGTCACTTGGGACTGATTTTCGATCCTCTTCATGTACTACTTCTTCTACTTCACCTATTTCAGAACTAGGTGGTTCATGGGTCTCCTCCTTTTGCTCCTTCAAGCAAGCTGATGCATTTCCCCCCTTGGTTTTCTTAAAATCAATATATTTCCTCCAACCTTGGATAGCCAAAAATTTGAATCCTTTCATAATATTCTTAGTCATGTCTTCAAATATAGGTTCCAAAATTTTTATATGCTCCTCACCATCATATGAGGTTCTCTTATCATCCCTAGTCGCAGTTTCCTCTTCAACAAAAATACTTTTGGGTTTCAATATCTAATGGTGGTCCCTAAATCATTGTCCTCGTAAATATCAGACCACTTCAGGTGCCAATATCATGCTCTGATACCAATGCAATGTCCCTTTTTAATATTTTTTATTAAATGACCAATTTTTCACTTTTTTCCCAATTTCAACCCTTGACTAGTTTTGATGTCTAGATCTCCAAATTGACCCAAATGCTCCTAAATATTCTGAGAAGGTATATGAATGATATTAATACTTGAATATGATGTCCATGTATTATTTACGACCCTCCAGTTACTTCTGCAAACTTGTTTAATATTCTGGTCAAGGTAGGAGCCTTTATTAGCAAATTGGGGCTCCAATTCCCCTGGGTAAATACGAGAAATTGATTCTCAAATGCTTCTAAACCCACTCAAATTTTTGAACAGATGAAGAGGATGTTTAAGGAAAATTTTTAAGGTCTCATATGCATCATTATTCATTTATACAATCTATTGTGACCCTCTCCCAAACAACTACAAAATCACTAATTCGACCCTTGGGGAAATGGCACTGAATCTTCTCCAAATGCAATTAAACTAAGTAAAATGGATTCAAATGCTTAAGTTCTGAACATGAAAATTTTAATACACATATATGACAGTCCATTCATCATAAATATATCAGAGAGGCATTCTTCCATTTGAAATAATCAACATTTCCATAGCATACATCAATGTAGTGGGGAAATGGTCATTGTTTTCTCATTAATAATCACTTTTCCATACAACCATTTGATATTTTGACCTGATAATTTATAAGAATGAATAATAGATAATATTTAGCTTATTACAATCAGTAATAGAAAATGAAAATCTCTCCCAATTCGAAATCATTAGCATTACAATGGTTCACAACAAGATAGTGGGGAAATGACACTATTTCTTCATTGTTTAACATTTTTGCATGGAATATTTTGGTATTTCGACCTTAGAGTATTCTGAATTTGAAAAAATATAATTTACATCAGAACATAAAATAATTGGGCGTTATAAGCTTCCCCAGAGAGATCAATATCTCACCCAAAGCACAATTCCTCCATGAGCAAGAATATGCCATAAAAACTAGAAATGGTTGAGAGAAAGTGCTGCAATAGAAGGAACCACAAGCTTCCCTATAGCTTACAATTGTAAATAAAACTCCATTAAAGCTCCATGAAATACCTAAGTGGACTCTCCAAACACCAACTTGGATGAGAATCTTTCACCCTCAAAATTGGCTAAGGCAAGAAAACTAGTCATCCACTAGCTCTCACAATTCACAAATGACAATTTCTCAAATGATAAAAATCCCTTCTCTTGGTTGATTCCTATATTTCATAAACATTCTTAGCCTTCTAATTTTACCAATCCATCCACAAACTCAAGCCAATTCGAATTTGGGTGTGGGATCAAGATTTGCCATGTGTCCTCCCTTTCCTAGCCTTCCATCTTCCCCCAATTTGAGTAGGAACCCATTGAGCTTCTCCAAATCACATGAACGCCCTCTTGGGTGCTCTATTTCGACCTTACATGTTATATATGTCATATTTCAGCCTTCATATCTGATTTGTGTCACAGGTTTCATAGCATCTTCATCATTGTTGTCATAGAGCTAGGGAATCTAGTCCAAGTGTCTCACTAGCTCCAAAATGTCTCTTCCTTTTCCATGGGAGTTACTCTTCCACTCCAATTAGACATAAATTGATTCATGCTAAGTATATTGACCTTCCAACTCATCCCAAGACCCTTGGTCTTCTTATGGATTCGAAATGACAAGAGGAGGATGCCATGTGGCATAGAAAATCTAGCTTGTGTGGGTCCCACATTCTCCATGTGTCTTCATGATCAAATGCCACTTTGATTTTACCTTGTATTTATTTATTTAGCTCCTTTATTAAATATTTATGCCATTCTAATGTTCAAACATAATTTATTGTCCCCCTTATTCCAAATCCCATAGCTTCCACCCCCAACCTAGGAAACTAGTAATTTTCCTCCTTGGCTATTATTTGACCCTTAGCATCAATTTGAAAAACTGTCATTAATATGGAAAATGTGATTAGGCCATTGTGACCCAATGAAAAATTTGGGACATGACAAATCCTCCCTTCCCATTATTGCTTGTCCTCAAGCAATTTCAAACGTGGGTGTTTAAGAACCTGCTTTTTGTATGATTCTTTGAAGTTGCCCTTGAGTTGTCCAACTTTGAGTCTTTGAGATTCCATGAAGATTTTAGAGAGGAACCACCATGCTTGCTGCTGCACTAATCTGATTAAAATCACTTTATTAAGTGGGGAATGCATCTCCCATACTGTTTGTTTCCCCAAAAATTTGAAATCAGTGGGACTAAAAACTATCCCAAGGTTCCATTGCTTGTATTGTACTCCCACAATTAAGAGTGCTCTCCAACCCATACCATTAGGAAAGAGAATTACGAGATCCCATTTTCTTGTATGCATTATTCCAAACATCATGAGTACATAATATATATCAACAAATTACATAACAACATAATAAAAATGTACATCAAGGAGGTGCCTCATCAAAAAACCATGAAAGTGCTTATACCTCCAAGTAAGTAGACCACCATTTGCCAAGTGCATACAAGCTTCAAGTTACCAATAAAATCTGCTCCAATGACATAGGTGAGGATCCCATGTCCTATAATGATGCTCCAAAAGGATGTGATATGCATCAAAATATTCAGCCATGTATTCTTTCATCCAAGAAGTGAATGAAGAATCTCCACTCAAATCTGAACCAAATAATGAGCAAAAAAACAAGGAGACTTCAAATGACTCAAAGAAGTCTAGCCCATACATCCATGAATGAGAGAATCATAAATATATAACAAAGTATGTGGATGGCAACAAAATTTTTCTCCAATCATTAATCTATTCACCCCAGTGTTGGATTAAGTTCCTCCAACATCAAATGAACCAAGTGTTGAGCAAGAAAAAACATGAGTCTTCAAGTTACTCAAATACATATCATAGCTGCATCCATGTAAATGTGCATAATCATAAAGTAACAAAGGATGTTGCTGAAAATGTGAATAAGAATGTGCTCCAACCATGTCATCATAAAAATTAAATCTAGGAGTTCCATACTCCTCATGTGGTACCATCAAAAAGAACCTTTTCACCCATACTTCATTGAGACTGATGCTGCAAAACATGGAATTGTAGGATGTAGGAGAATGAACTAAGTCACCCAAATGATAAAAAAGTACAGAAGTTTCATCATGGGAAGGATCCATATGGGCAGTATCATGCATCTCCTTCAAAAGTGTGAAACCTTTGTCATAGATTGGTTCCAATGTAGAGGAATCATGCTCTTCTTTAAAATTGCATAACCTTCATCAAGAGACAATTCAAGTTCCTCTTCCACCACATCAAGTGTTCAGATCTATTCAAGTTCATCTTCAAAAAAATCAAGCACATTCAGATTTCCACATTCTCATGATCCACCATGTCATGAGAATACTCCAAACAATCTACCATTTGACAATCTGAAACATAGGAGGAAAAACAAGTGTCTTGCGACTTTTCAAGAAGTTGCTCATTGTGAATTGTGAGATTATGAATATATTCATTATTCTTCGAGTAGGATTCATGTAACCATTCACTAAGTTCAATGGAATTTTTTCTATCAAAAAGCAAAGACATGAAATTACCTTTGATGTTGCACATTGCTCTTTGAATCTTCTCCATGTCTTCAAGGAAGGATGGCTCCTCCAAGGAAGTAGCTCTCCAACAAGAATTTGATACCAATGCTGAACTGCCATGGAGTATTCTAAGGGACTCTTGGATCTTATTTTAATTCATATTTAAGGACCCTTCAAGAAAATGAGGCTCGTGCAAATGAATCTCCTCATCTTCTTCCTTCTCACTTGGACCAACTTCATGAAGCTCAAGTGGTGATGGGGAAGTTGATCTTGTTTCTTCTTCAACTGCTACAAGGTATTCATTTTCATGTTTAATTGAAGTTTGGATTGTAGAAACAATTTCAAAAGTGATATCTATGTCACCAACATACAGGTGTGATCACCCATCAGTAGGTACTCCTTCATAGTTCAAGCATCCATCAGTATATGCTCTTTATTTCATTTCCAAGGTAGAATGTGTCTCAAAATGACATTCAATATTTTCAATAAAAGCTTATTCATACTCATGTGATGTATCTTCATCTTTTTCAGAGTCACTTGGGACTGAATTTCGATCCTCTTCATGTACTACTTCTTCTACTTCACCTATTTTAGAACTAGATGGTTCATGGGTCTCCTCCTTTTGCTCCTTCAAGCAAGCTAATGCATTTTCCCCCTTTGTTTTCTTAAAATAAATATATTTCCTACAACGTTGGATAGCCAACAATTCATATCCTTTCATAATATTCTTGGTCATGTATTCAAATATAGGTTCCATAATTTTTAGATGCTCCTCGCCATCATATGAGGTTCCCTTATCATCCCTAGTCATAGTTTCCTCTTCAACAAAAGCACTTTTGGGTTCCAATATCTAATAGTGGCCTCTAAATTCTTGTCCTCATAAATATCAGACCACACCAGGTTCCAATATCATTCTTTGATACCACTATAATGTCCCTTTTAATATTTTTTATTAAATGACCAATTTTTCACTTTTTTCCCAATTTCGACCCTTGACTAGTTTTGATGTCTAGATCTCCAAAATTGACCCAAATGCTCCCAAATATTCTGAGAAGGTATATGAATGATATTAAAAATTTAATATCATGTTCAGGGATGATTTATGACCCTCCAATTACTTTTGAAAACTTTTTTAATATTCTGGTCAAGGTAGGAGTCTTTACTAGCAAATTGGGGCTCCAATTCCCCCTGGGTAAATGCGAGAAATGGCTTCTCAAATGTCCCCAAACCCACTCGAAATTCTGAACAGAGGAAGAGGATGTTTAAGGGAAATTTTTAAGGTCTCATATTCATCATTTTCATTTTGTACAATATGTTATGACCCTCTCCCAAACAACTACAAAATCACTAATTTGGCCCTTGGGGAAATGGCACCGAATCTTCTCCAAATGCAATTAAACTGAGTAAAATGGATTCAAATACTTAAGTTCTGAACATGAAACTTGTAATACACATAAATTACAGTCCATTAATTATAAATATATCAGATATTCATTCTTCCATTCGAAATAATCAACATTTCCATAGCATACATCAATGTAGTAGGGAAATGGTCATTGTTTGCTCATTAATAATCACTTTTCCCTACAAACATTTGATATTTCTACCTGAGACTTTTTGAGAATCAATAAAAAATAATATTGAGCTTAATACAATCAGTAATGTACAATGAAAATCTCTCCCAATTCGAAATCATTGGCATTACAATGGTTCACAACAAGGTAGTGGGGAAATGGAACTATTTCTTCATTGTTTAGCATTTTTTAATGGAATATTTTGGTATTTTGACCTGAGAGTATTCTGAACTTGAAATACAGATAATTTACATCATAACATAAAATAAAGGGTAGTTAAAATCTTCCCCAAATATATCAATAGCTCACCCAAAGCGCAATCCCTCAATCAGCAAGAATATGCAATAAAAAATGGAAATGGTTGAGAGAAAGTGCTGCAATAGAAGGAACCACAAGATTTCCTGTAGCTTACACCTGCAAATACAACTCCATTAAATCTCCATGAAAGACCTGAGTGGCCTCTGCAAACACCAACTTGGATGGGAATCTTTGAATCTTGAAATTGGCTAAGGCAAGAAAACTAGTCATCCATTGGCTCTCACAATTCACAATGACAATTTCTCAAATGATTAAAATCCCTTCTCTTGGTTGATTCCTGTATTTTATAAAAATCCTTATCCTTCTAAGGTTACCAATCCACAAATTCAAGCCAATTCGAATTTGGGTGTGGGCTCAATATTTGCCATGTGTCCTCCCTTTCCTAGCCTTCCATCTTCCCCCAATTTCAGTAGGAACCCATTGAGCTTCTCCAACTCACATGAGCACCCTCTTGGATGCTCTATTTCGATCAAAAATGTCAGATATGTCAGATTTCAGCCTTCAGATATTATTTGTGTCATAGGTGTCATAGCATCTTCATCATTGTTGTCATAGAGCTAGGGAATCTAGTCCAAGTGTCTCACTAGCTCCAAACTGCCTCTTCCTCTTCCATGGGAGTTAATCTTCCACTCCAATTCGACCTTAATTGATTCATGCCAAGTATATTGACCTTCCAACTCATCCTAAGACCCTTGGGCTTCTTATGGATTCGAAATGACAAGAGGAGGATGACATGTGGCATAGAAAATCTAGCTTGTGTGGGTACCACATTCTCCATGTGTCTTCATGATCAATTGCCACTTTGATTTTCCCTTGTATTTATTTTTTTAGCTCCTTTATTAAATGTTTATGCCATTCTAATGTTCAAACATCGTTTATTTTCCTCCTTATTCCAAATCCCAAAGCTTTCACCCCCAACCTAGGAAACTAGTAATTTTCCTCCTTGGCAATTATTTGACCCTTAGCATCAATTTGACAAAATCTCATGAATATGGAAAATGTGATTAGGACATTGTGACCCAATGCAAAATTTGGGACATGACATCATCAAAGTAGGACTTGCCCCTAAAATGGGCCTCATAAACCAATAACTCAATTTTGTCCACTCAATAATTTAAAAAAAAATACTTCTTATATTTACAAGGTCATATCTATAATCATACCCACTCAAGAATTTGATCCCAGGTCTCCACGTTAATACAAGCTCGATCACCTTGCTACTTGTTGATAGACAACATTTTTTCCACCCAATAAATACCAAGATATATGAAAATATATATCATGATCCATTACAGATAATTTTTTATACCAATTCCAATTGCTTCCACCTACATCCAAAGTATCACCTTTGCAAAAGACAACTAGTACTGTTATGAGTGTTTGGAAAAAGGAATGTCACATCTTCCAATCTCATATCTCCATTAAACTACATCTATCTTATCTTAGAAAGAGAGTGCCCCACCTTTTGGGAGTTTTTTCCTTATGCTCGTATTCCAACTCAAGTCTTCATTGAAATGCAACCATAACTATTTAGGGTCTTGTGTTACTTCCAACAATTCTCTACCGAAGTTAATTTATGGTTGTGTTTTTCTTTTCCTTTTGAGAAAAAAATATTAATAAGTCTCTATATGAAAATATAACACCTTGTTTTTAATCCACACAAATATGTAATGGGGATATGAGTTGTTTTATGTATATTATTCATAAAACATCTCAATAATCATAATAATATATTTTTAAGGTCACAACTAAGCCAAACACCAATTTGGTGGATGAGATTCCCTTGTTTGTGAGACAAGGGACCCCTCTCTGTGCAACAATGTAACTGCTAAAGTTTACAGAGGTGTACATGCACTATCCCCTTTAGATTTCAATCTATGACCTCCTAGGAGGAAAAACATGTTCTTAACCGTTAGGCTTACTCAAATTGTACATTTAAATAGTAAAGGATCATGTTTTCTAATATAGATTTAAATTAATTTGATATAAAAATTATATATGAAATCTTTTTATAGAGAACGAAATCAATTTCTTTTTACCAGAAGAAAAATAGTTATTCCTTGATATTCATTAATAGAATCAAAGGTAAATTGTTACATCACAATGATATCAAATATCATATTAGAGTAGAAGCAAAAGGTAGTTTTGTGGGATTGTACAATGCAAGAAGGAGAGATCATTCTGAGAACTCTAAAGGAAGAAACACTAGCCAACTTAAACAAAATAGATCATCTAATCAAGTCTAAGGAAAAAACATAAAGAGCCCACATTAGTGTATCCAAGGAAGCACTCGAGGAAGTGTACTAATATCAATACCCTCCAGGGAGAAACAATGTCAACCTCAAGACATCCAAAAACAATGATAAAAGACTCAACCATCCATACACGAAAAAAAATAAATCCAAAGGTTGAAGAGTAGGAGGTACAAGCTTACTCTAGAAGAGTTGAAGCTTATCCTCCTTAATAGTTATTTCCTCATAGTATTCAGTGAAGGAAAGTAGGCCAACAACCATGGGGAGCGCTTCCTTAAATAAAATGTCCACCCTCTTATTGTGTTCTCTAAATACATAATGAAAGTCTAAAGTGTGAAAGTAGCTCTTCAAATCCACAATGTTGTCACACCAGGCATCCAAGTCGAGGGAAGAGAGAGTTATCTTATCATTATCCTAAATAATGATAACTGATAAGTCCCCATATACATGAAGAGAGGAAATGCCAATTTATTTTGCAAAAAATAGTAGGGCCCAAAGTGCCAATAATTCCGCTCTGGTGTTGGTGTTTATCCCACATCCCATCTTGATGCAAAAAGAATGATACTGGATGATCAAAAGGAAGATACCAGCTCCTCCATACTTATTTTTTGCAGCCCCATCGAAAAATCTTGATGGGTAAGTGTTCAGTCATTGTGTGCAAGCTTATGAATTTGCAATGTGTAGAAATTTAGAAGTGACTGACACGTTTCGGGTGGAACCTCCACCCATCATCATGACCATTCAAAGCTATGGCACAATAGAAAAGAAGAGGGTAGTAGAGTATATATACAAAATTAAAAACTACCCGTTAATTATAAAAATTATAGATAAAATTGTTTAGGGATACAAATAAGGTTGACAAATGAAAATAATATAATAAAATAAATAAATTCCTTTATTAATATATAAGTTTTTTTTTTATTTAATAAATTTTTATATTTTTCTTATAAACTTAGACGGAGAAAAGTCAAAGGTTAAAAAGAATAAAAGAAATAAAAAATGATGGAAAAAATTATTCAAATGTCTATAAATTTAAATATAGTAGTTGAAAAGATTCAAATGAGTAAAAAGAAGGGGTTAGTTGGATAATTAACAAGTAGTTGTTTAGTTTGAAATTTAGTTAGACTCTAAAATAAAAAATAAAATAAAAATATATATAAATAATTAAATATAAAGGGAAAAATTGAAAGGGGAATAAAAAGAGGGAATTAGGGGTTTGACTTAATGAAAGAAATTTTAAAAACTTAAAAGGGGGGGTTAATTGAGAAAATATAGATAGGTAAGCATTCATAACATATAAATTAATAAATCCAGGAGATGTAGAGAAGTTGGCGGCGAGTGTTAAAGACACTCCTAAGTTGAATGGTCATTGGTTCGAAACCCTGCAAATACCAAAACTCCAACCATGTTAAGGGTTGGTGCGGTCCAGGATGGTTGTGATCCCCGGGTGATTTTGATGGCTCAGATGCCCCTGGTTCATGGTTTCTTAGCCAAAGGAAAACCCTGCATGTCAAGGGTACCCCGAACCAACAAAAAAAAACATATAAATTAATAAATTAATAAAAATAAAAATTAAAAATAATAAAATCTAGGTGAAAAAGTAAGAAAGAAAGTGTAGTGAATAAATGAGTAAGGTATCAATGGTGAGTAAGTTGATGGACCAAAGGTCTCCAAGAATGACTTACTTTATAGCCATCTTCTTGATTAAAGTTGTTAGGATGCTTTTCAATTTCGATGGCTTCTCTAATGAGTCTTGATGAATAATCAGAAGTGAAGGCAAGGTTTTTAGTTTGATTGAAGCAAATGTGATGTTTAGATTTGAAAGAGTGTTCAACGATTACAAATTTGTTAACTTGATTGTGATTGGTATCAACGATGTGTCCTTTGAGACAGGTTTGAATGGATCTACCTGTTTGTCCAATGTAGTATTTCCCACATGAACAAGGAATTTGGTAGATGCTCTGGGATAGGAAGGGCTTGGATTTATATTTAGTGCTCCTAACTAATTGCTTAAGCGTCTTATGGGTTTTAAATATGGTTTTGATGTTCTTTTTAATTAAAAGTTTAGAAATGCAATATTTGATGCCATGAATATAGGGTAAAGAGAGAATTGAAAGGGGTGGTGGGGGAGGGTTTGCGAGGTTTGGGCTTTAGATGTAGGACTTGTTGAATTTTTTTGTTAACGAGGTATATAAAGTACCCATTGGTCATGAGGGATTTAGTAAGGTGTGCTCTTTCTTGATTAACATGTTGGGGGTTCGATATTCGAACTACTCTTGTGATCAAAGTTTTGAGGACAACTAATTTTTTAGAAGGGTGGTGATGGGAGTGGGTGTGGAGGTAGCGATTGGTGTGGGTCTTTCTCCGATACACTTAATAAGAGAGAGATCCACCTTGTTGTCGGGTGACCAAGACATCAAGAAAGGGAATGGAGTCATCTTTGCTTATAGATGTGTACTATCAAAAACAAATTCCTCCAATTTAATATTGTGTATAAACATTATGCATTTTAAATTGTAAATAAGCATCATGCATATTAATTTTAAAAAAATGTGAGAGGTTTTTATTAAAACACATCAATAATATCTTCTTCCTTACAATGCAGTTACTATCGTATTGTTACAACAAATGTAAACAATTTTGTGAACTTATATTATAAAATATAATAGTGATTTCACATGTAATTATATCTTAATTATATTTAAATTATATAATTTTAAAAATTATTTTAATTATAAAATGCATTCCATTTCCCTATAACGAATATTTGTTTATACTAATTTATCGTGAACCTATAATTTGCATTTAATGCATCTTAATGTCACATGTAATTAAACTAAAAGTATAGATAATCATTTGAATAATATCATGAAATTGAACTTATAATATAAAATCTCATTTGAAATATAAGAAAATGAACTTTTATGCTTCAAATACCACACTAATGCAAAGTATAAGTGTCTAAGTATAATATATTCATGAAATCCACATTGTTATTCAACTCAGAGTAGTTGAAATTACAACAAACAATAAATATGATTAACATCAATGATAATTTGTAATCTAATTAGTTGGTTTTGATCCAATTGTAATAATACAATAAATTAAATGGTAAAAACCACACTAGAATGAATTAAATGAAAAACAACAAAGATCATATCTAACTTTGGACAACCACATATAATCATTCCATACAATCACAAATATCTTGATAGACAAACACATTTCACATCAGATTGATTGATACCAACTCAAATTGTTTAAAAACATATGGTAATCAAATTTCCATTTCCACTGTCATAGTGTGAGAAAGAAACATTATAATTAAAGAATTAAAGATAACATTAATAAAATGATATATTAAAACTGTAAATGAAGAAATAAAACATGTACATATCACTCTCAGTTGGAATCACCCTCATTATCTTCCTCGCTTGGCATGATAACATTGTTGTTCTAAAAAATATGTTTTGATCTAGGTTTGTGTCTTAATATGAACCACCAAACCCTATCCAACAAATCCAAGTATAAAAACACTTTGTTGTAGTGTTTTAGGAAAACATAAGGATCCTTAGTTTCATTCCACATCCTTCTAGAGTTGATACATATCATCCCACTATCACGATATTCCTTTACGTTATTATTGTCGAATGTGTCCCACCACATACACCTACAATAAAAAAAAATGGAAAGATGAAAAGTCCAGTTGAATGATCTCTTGTATCTTTCTAACATCACCCAACTTTCCCCTATTCGGTTTTGATCGTGATGGCTAGTTGTTACTGGAAATGGCAGTGTAGTGGACACACACTAACTTCCCTAGTTTAGACAACCTAAATTATAATAAGCAATGTACATAAATACAATATTAATTTTCTATAAATTCTTGTAATTCAAATGCAAATATAAAAGAAAGATAAACCTGGTAATCAGGCGATTGTCCTCGTTTCATCCCTTCACTCTACCTTTCCATGTTAAACCCGCATAGAAGTCCTGTCAAGATTAAAAGACAAATGCAAGCAACAAGAACATATGCTAGTAGGCAACGAAAAAAGCACCAATAGTTATAAATAGATTATTATGAGAAAGGAGAATATTTGTTGTATTAATAAAACAAGAGAAGGATAGAATTACAACTGCGTCTTGGAATTAAAAGCTTCCTTCTAATGATCAAATACCTCAAAGAGTCAAAGGGACAACAAAGACAAAATAGTACTCTAGCAACATTCCACCAGCATCTACCTATTATTCCTTCTAATGCCTCACCCATGGGGGGTGAGCTTTTATTGATAATCCAAAAGGGATAGAGGGGATTTGAGAGATAATGAGAGAAGGTGAGGGTGATATCCTAACAGGTAAGGAATTCAACTGAGATCCATCCTATTAAGTTGAGATGGGAATCCACAAGGGATTCTTTCTAGAAGCTCCTTGAACCTTCTTTTTTCCAGTCGCACAAACAATGTCGCACCTTACTTAATAACAAATTGTGACAACTAGGGGTGTCGCATCCTGCAAGAAGGAAACCTGCAAAAATGTATCGAGTTTCCAAAAAGAAACCCACGACAATGAATAGTGTCATAGATTTTCAGAAGGCAAGGTGCGATAATGTTGTTAATTAAACTGTCTGAAGAGGAAACCTTCATGGATCTCATATTCCAAGTAAGTTTTGGCATAGGTACTTCAACGATTAAGGAAATTTTAGAGGTACACAATTCATTATCCCGGCGATGATGAAATTTATGTGTAACAAATTGCCTCCCAAAGTATCGAGCTAGAGTGAAAGGATATGTGAAATACTTTTATCGATGAAGGTTAAGGCAAAAGACTAGTCAGTTAGAAACCTGTCAATAACAAACAAGGACTTTGCAGTACAACAATATATGAGATATGTATCCCAATGAATCATAAAATGGATGCTAACCAATACATTGGAGATCCATGTGAAGACATCCAGGTCATGGATAAAAAAATACAATGTAGATCCATGCCAAAAGACTCAAATTTAGACATAGCTACCATACATACACTATAGATCTATGTCATAATGACCCAAACTTGAGCATAGCCACCAGACATACATTGTGTATCTATGTAATGATATGTACACAAAATACTCCGTCGCAACCTGGGGAAGGCAGATAATACAAGTACATGCCTAAAGAAAACCCAAGGCCTTCATCCAAACCAGAACTATACATTTCTATCCATGTGAATAGATGTTTTGTTGTCGAACATGGTAGAAACCACTTGATTATTGGTCTTTGTGGTATACCATTAACAAGTGTGAGGGAAATCACCATTGATATCAATGATTCCCAAGGTACCGTAATACATTTCTTCGAGTGTGAATTAATGATATGAATTTGAACACTTGGTGGAATCTTCCAATCAGAGGTCAATGATGCAATGCCAATGTTGAAAGCAAGGATATCTTCCATTGAGGCATGCAGGTCCAAGGTACTAACTGGTTTCTAAGTCTAATTCTTGGATGATGCGTTGAATTCGACAAGAATAGACTCATTATGAGGAAACTGCGTTGGTGAGATATGTCTTGAGGACGTCTCAAACCCTAAATGTGGGTCCATATTCAAGAGACTAAATCTCACGATTTCTACTCGTAAGGAGGGCCATGATATTTCACTCAATGAAACAAGAACACAGGATTTTGAAGTGATTCTGAGTATATAGTGAATTTGGGATTGACTCAAGGATGGTTGACACAAAGGAAGAAAAGATGACTGCAAAGGTTGACTTGGGTGAGAAACTTCCCTTGAACATTAATCACATGACAAGTGACCTGACATCATTGACTCAACAAGGGAGAGACCAATACATAACATAAAAAATGGTTGATGCATTCTTCATATTACCCCAAAGGAGTAAGGCAACTTATGGAAATGGGATGACTCGAGGATGGGTTGATTACCCAACTCTTCGAACGAGAAGCTGCCATTAATACAGATTCAAATGCATTCAACTTTCCCACATTTTCCCCATCATGATTGATGAGTACGCTTTTGTTTTTTAATGAGCTTGAGGAGGGTCACAAATGCTCGGTGTAAATCATCCTTCGGATAGGTACAATCTCACATATTTTATGAACCTAAGAAAGCAGGGGTTTGGTCCCAAAAAGGGTCCTTCTATGTGTAGTTTTAATGAGTCCTAAAGAAGGAAAAAAAAACTAATTCTTCATGTTTAAAGAATTTGAAAAGATCTAAAGAAGACTCCAATAAGATCTTTTCCGTAAATTTAGTCCCCTTCGCTTGAAAAATGATAAAAGTATATGAAGGAGAACTCCTATATTCAATGGTTGACTAGAGTATACCTTTTTTGTAAATAGTCCAAATGGTTCAAAAATTGGGTAAACTATCACCAAATCGACATCATTTCAAGTACTTTTACAAGCAAGAAAGAGGCAAGTTCATTTGGAAATATTTTCATGTTTTGGGAGTTTGAAAAGAGTTGAAAGGAGACTCCAAGGGACTTCCTTTTTCGTATACTTTTACGAGCCTGAAAAAAGTTATGAAATTATACTCGGTAACTTATTCTCATGTATTTAGGTGCACGAGAAAGAATAACGACTAAGATCGACACCTTTTCTACTTGGTTTTAACAAGCACGGCTATGGTATCAAAAGAACTCAACCTTTTTCATGTTTTAAATACAAAGCACGAAAAAGTAAAAGTAAGCTTAAAACCTTTTTCATGTTTTTAATAGAGCATGAAGAAGAAAAAGTAAACTCAACACTGTCTTACTTTTTTTTAACGAACTTGAATATATGTTGGAAGAATGCTCAGGGTATCTGCTTCATTTTTTAAACGAGCTTGCAATAGAGAATGAACTATGCTCGAGGCAATTGTTTCATTTTTTTAGAGAGCTTAAAGTCGAAAATAAATTGTGCTCGCAATGAGCCCCATTAATAGGTATCTTACCAACATGATGTCCAGAGGTTAGTACTTTGAGTGATACCCATCAATAGGTTTTTGCCAAACATGATGTCTAGAGGTAATTTGGACTGTTCCCCCAACATTATCAACAAAAGCTAGTGGTTTAACTCTAATGTGATGTCCAAAGGATGCAAACATGGGCCCCAAGCTTTGTTTCATCTGCCTACTCTTTTGCTTCTTGGTTACTACTAGGAAAAGGTTCACTAGATACAGAGGAAGAAAGAGGATCGAGTGAAAAAGGAGATGAAATGAAGGTTCTGTTAAATATTGTAACTTCGGAAGATATTCCAGTTGTACTATTTGTATTGTTCCTTCAGGAGATGTCACTGATGTAATTGGTCATGTAAGAGTCATTAAACGGATCAATGTAAACTTCTAGATGTAATTCAAGTCAGTAGTACCCATGAGTCATTATAACAGATATTATTTGTGTTTCTTACTAGACAAGTCATCCCAATTAGGTTTTAGGTCAAGTGAAGATCCAAATATACATAGGGAGGCATCTCCTTCATTTGTACTCACTTCACTCAAGTAAGTTCTCTAGAGAGAGAAGAAGAAGTGCACCGAAAAGAGAGAGGAGAAGTTATCTTGGGGTTTTACACTGTCTTGGTTGAGTTCTATACTGAGGAAGTTTTGCGGGGTTTTCTCCCTTGTGGCTTCCCCGAGGAAAATCTTTGTGTTCTTTGTGTTGCTGCGATTGTTGTTCTTTCTGTGATCCTACTATTGTAAATTGTTTTAGAATATCATATAAGCAATTAAGAAAAATTAACACAGTATCAGATCCACCCTAAAAGAATACATTGTACAACTAGGGTTTGTTATTTCGAACAATTCCCTCAACAGATCAATCAGAAAAGAGGGCTCACTCAAATCTCCCTAGGAGGGCGAATCTTTTTGTGAAAATAGAGTTGAATTCCGAGAAGTTTCATTTTTGGGCTCGACACTATTGTCGAGAAGAACTAGGGCTTCTGTTTTCTTGAGTTTCCATCATCAATCTTAGAAAAAACAAGATACAGTCTAACTCACCTTGTGGAGGCACATATTTGCCACCACTTAACCCTACAAGTGATCTCAACTGAAAAATTAGGGTTTTTCCATCAAACCCTAGGTCATCCCGAAGAAGGTCAGCTAGAAGAAGTCTTCTTCATGTAAGTATTTTTCTTCTATTTACATTTGAAGCTCCCATCCTATTAAAGATGACAAACAATACCAAGTTGAAAGAAAATATTGAGGATGCTAAGAACTTCAGAGCATGGAAGTATAAGATCATGCTCATCCTAGAAGAGAATGATATAGAAGGCTTCATAAAGGAGGATGTTGCAGAACCAGAAGGAGATGAAACAAAGGCCAAGTACATGAAGGATATGCTCAAGTCTAAGAGGATTATAGTTGACTCCATCAAAGATAACTTGATCCCTCAAGTATCTTCAAGGAGAACACCAAAGGAAATGTTTGATGCCTTATCCAGTCTATTTGAAGTAATAAATATCAATAAGAAGACGACCTTGAGAAATCAACTCAAAAGTGTGAAGGTTTAGAAGTCAAAGACCATGAAATCATACTTCACAAGAGTATCCCAAATCAAGGAGTTGTTAGAATCTATTGGTGACATGATAGAAGAACAGTAGAAGTTGTAATGAACACCATGAATGGTCTTCCAAGAGATTGGGAACTTGTATTCGATGAATATGCTCCAAAAGAAAGTTGACCAACTTCTCGTAGTTATGGGAAGAATGTGTTCAAGAAGAAGAAAGAAGAATAGTGGGAGAAGAGAAGCTAAAAGAAAATGAAGATAAAGCTTTGGTAGTCCATACTAAAGGCAAGAACAAGAGTAAGAGTTATGATCATCCTCCCAGGAAAATTCAAGGGTTTAAGAAGAATAAGAAGTTCAAGAAGGACTTCTCAGGTTATGAATGCTTCACTTGCCAAAAGATGGGACACATCTCCATAAACTATCCCTTGAGGGCAGAACAAATCAAGAAGAAGAACAAAAGATTACAGGCCCATGTAGCTAAATATAATGATCAAGAATATGAGGAAAGAACGAAAGAAGATGAAGATTCTTTTTTGAAGAATATGTTTTGATTTCAGCACTCACATGTTCAGTTTCACCTAGTAGTGATACTTGTCTAGTAGATAGTGGTGCCTCCAAGCACATGACAAGTTACAAGGATGCACTCTCTTGTCTTGTACATAAGGATTCCCCACACAAAGTGATGCTTGGAGATGATTATCAATATCCCATCAAAGGGATGGGAGAAGCCTCTTATAAGTTGGAATCCAAAAATTCCATGAATATGAAGGATGTCATGTATGTCCCAGGATTAAAGAAGAATCTCATTTATATCTCAGCCTGAGATAAGAAAGGTTTCAGAGTTACTTTTGTAGATGGTGAAGTCCTCATGTGGACAAAAGGAAAAACTATACATGATGCAGTGGTGATTGTAGTTGAAAAAGGATGACTCTACAAATTAAAGGGGCATGCAGACTCAACATTAATGACTAGGACCATTAGCCTGTGTCAATTGTGGCACAAAATACTTGCTCATATAAATTAAAAAGCATTTCCAATTTTGAGCAAGGTGGTAACAGGTTTACCCGAGATTATGGTAAATCATGAAGGAGTGTGCAAAGGATGTACACAAGGAAAGAATACAAAGAACCCTTATCCAAACAATGATGGTAAAGTGAAATGGATTCTATACATTGTTCACTCGGATGAATGCACACCAATGCAAGCTAATTCATTAAGCGAGTATGTTTACTATGCTTCCTTCATTGATGACTACTCCCGCAAAACTTGGATCTATTTCTTGAAGAAGAAAGATGATGTGTTTGAAAAGTTCAAGGAATTTAAGGCTCTTGTAGAAAACCTCTCCGAAAAGAGGATCAAGACCTTAAGATTAGATAATGGAGGTGATTTCACATCAAGTGAATTCAACAATTACTATAGAGAAGCTGGGATTAAGAGGGAGTTCACCATTCCCTATAATACACAACAAAATGGTGTGGCGAAAATGAAGAATAGATCTATCATGGAAGTTGTAAAAGCCATGATCCATGATCAAGATATACCTATGTACCTGTGGGAAGAAGAAACTAGAACAATAGTATGTGTACAAAATAGAATCTCCCACAGTGCCCTTGGGAATAAGACTCCAGAAGATATGTTTACCGAAGAAAATATTGAATTCCTCAAAATATTTGGTTGTCTGGTATACACACACATTCCTAGGAGAAAAGATCAAAGTTGGATCCTTCAAGAAACAAGGGATTGTTTGTAGGATATATTGAGCAATCAAAGGCTCACCGAATCTATATCCCAAGATACCGTTAAATTGAACTAAGGAAGATGTCACTTTTGATGAAGATACAAATTTCAAAAAATAAAGGAAAGATAAGGAAGTCAAAGAGGAGCATGAAGCTCCTAGAGTTGCAGAAGTTTCCAAACCAGTAAAAAATGAGTAGGAAGAACATATACCTGAGGATCATAACATGAAAAAACCTTGAAGAGCATAGAAGTTTCCAAGTGGGATGATCTCACGCAAAAGAAGACGTTGTTAGGAACGAGAAGTAGTTGAATAAGCAGAAAGTTATGGTGTCCCAGAAGGAACCATCAAAGAAAGTAAGAAGCCAAAGTCATACCCCAGTTATGTGGATTTGATGTGCAATCTCGTTGACAAAGAACCTGTGGATTTGAAGAAGCAACAAAGCAGAAGGAATGGGCAGATTCCATGGTCAAGGAATAGCAATCCATTATAAAGAATGATATATGGTAAGTAATACCAAGATCGAATAACAAGTCAGTTGTATCCTCAAAATGGATCTAAAAAACAAAGCATTTAGCATACGGCAATATAGAGAAGTACAAGGAAAGATTCGTAGCTCACAGATTCTCTCAGAAGGAAGGAATCGACTATGAGGAGACCTTTGCACCACTAGCAAGGTACACCTCAATTAGAACCATCCTTGCCTTGGCATCCAAGATGAAGTGGAAGTTACATTAGATGGATGTAAAGATAACCTTCCTAAATGGAATAATAGAGGAAGAAGTATACATTGAACAACCACGAGGTTTTGAGATAGATGATCAGAAAACTCATGTATGCAGACTTAAGAAGGCATTGTATGGGTTGGAGCAAGCACCCAAAGCATGGTATGGAAGATTTGATCATTTCTTGATGAGTTTGGGATTTACGAAGAGTAAAGCAAACTCCAACGTCTACTATAAAGTTGAGGATGATGGGATTATGATATTACTACTATATGTAGATGATGTATTTTTTACAGGTGAAGATAAGCCCATCAATGAATGCAAGAAAAAGCTTGCTGCAGAATTTGAGATGAAAGACCTTGGAATGATGCACTACTTTCTAGGTCTTGAAGTATGGTAGTATCAAGAAGAGATTTTCCTAAACCAAGGAAAATACGTAGTAGAGATCCTAAAGAGATTTGGGATGATGGATTGTAAGGCTATGACTACTCCGATGACAACAGATTTGAAGCTCTTGAATGATGATTCTTCGAAGATAGTGGATGTTACCTTATACAGATAGGTTATTGGTTCAATAATGTACTTTACTAATACAAGGTCAGATATATGTTTTGTTGTAAACACTCTAAGTCAGTATTGGGTTAAACCCAATCATGTTCACCTAGTAGTAGCAAAACATGTGATGAGGTACTTAAAGGGGACATTGGATTATGGTCTCAAATATGCATCAGATGGTGAGATCATATTACATGGATTTACAGATTAAAATTGGGCAGGAAGTGTCGAAGAAAGAAAGATCACTTCATGATGTTGTTTTAGTTTGGGATTAGGAATGATATCATGGAGTCAGTAGAAAACAGTACAATATTGCACTTAGCATGGCAAAAGCTGAATACATTGCAACATGTTCATCCTATAGCGAAGTAGTATGGACTTAGAAGACGTTGGCAGGATTATTTGATGCAGAGGTAGATGCGATCGATATCCATTGCGATAATAAGAGTTGTATTAAGATGACATAGGACCTGATGTTTCATGATAAGTCAAAACATATCAAAATTAGATATCATTACACCTTAGATATGGTGGAGAAAGGAGTTGTGAGGCTCAAGTATGTTCCTATAGAGGAACACGTGGCAGATGTGTTGACTAAGCCTCTATCTCATGTAAAGTTTGAATACTTTCGAGATAAGCTTGGTATAGTTTGAAAGGACCACTCTCAAAAATAGGGAGTGAAGAAGAGATAGTAGGTTTTCTGTTGCAATGGTGTGGTAGCTCAGTCTAGGGTAGGGTTTGTCTGGCTAGGCTTGTTGGCTTGAAAGGGTTAGTAAATTAGACAAGGCATGTTTGATCCTAGTGGGATTAGTATGTCTGGCTAGGCCGTGATGGACCGAAATGTTAGTAATCCAGACAAAGTTTGCTTGGTTCTCAAGGAGATCAATTTGTCTGACTAGGCTTGTTGGCCCAAAAGGGTTAGTAAGTCAGAAAAATGCCCCAAGTGGATCTACCAGAGAACCCACCGTGATGCTTCTCCATATGTCCCAAGGGAAAGACAATGAGATGCCAACACTCTATGCTGATTTCAATATTTCTATACTGATATTGATGAGGTTGTTTCAATATTTCTATACTGATGAAGATGAGGTTGTTTCAATATTTCTATACTGATATTGATGAAATTGTTTCAGTATTTTTATACTGATGATGATGAGGTTGTTTCAGTATTTCTATACTGATGTTGATGAGGTTGTTTATGTATTTCTATACTAATGTCGATGAGGTTGTTTCAGTAATTTTATTCTGATATTACAAATAATGAACTAGTGTTTATTTATTGATGATGAGGTTTTAGCACTAACTTGCTAATTATGTTGTTGTTGCTTTAGTATTCATAAACTTATGTTGCAGAAGATAATCCAGTATTCACATACTGATGTTGTAGAAGATGATTCAATATTCACATACTGATGTTGCAGAAGATAATCTAGTATTCACATATTGATGTTGCAAAAGATGGTTCAGTATTCACATACTGATGTTGCAGAAGATTTTTCAGTATTCACGTACTGATATTGCAAAAAGATGATTCAGTTGCAGCAGATGATCTAGTACTCACATACTGATGTTGCAAAAGATGATCCAGTATTCACATACTAATGTTGCAGAAGATGATCCAATATTCACATACTGATATTGATGATGAAGATGCATGATGAGTTCCAAAACTTACCATGACATATAGAGACTCACCAGTCAGATGTACAATTGTGGTGGTGGTTATTGGCGATGTAGAATACCTTCCTAGTTAAGATGGAGTGTTAAAATATTATAACTTCAGAAGATATTATTGTTGTACTATTTGTATTCCTCCTTTAGAAGATGTCACTAATGTAATTGGTCATGCAAGAGTCATGGAAATAATCAATGTAAACCACCAGATGTAAGTCGGGTCAATAGTACCCATGAGTCAATTATAATAAATATTATTTAGGTATCTTACTAGACAAGTCGTCCCTTCCATTTAGACAAGTTGACCCAGTTAGGTTTTAGATCAAGTCAAGATTCAAATATAAATAGGGATGCGCCTCTTCATTTGTACTCACTTCACTCAAGCAAGTTTGCTAGAGAGAGAAGAAGAAGTAAGCTAGAAAGAGAGAGGATAAGTTATATTGTGGTTTTACACTATCTTGCAAGTTGAGTTCTATACTGAGGAAGTTTTGCGGGGATTTCTCCCCTTTGATCTCCACAAGGAAAATATTTGTGTTCTTTTTGTTGTTTTGCTTGTTGTTATTTCAATGATCCTACTATTGTAAATTGTTTCAGAATATCAACTAAGCAATTAAGAAAACTTAACAGGTTCAAGTATTGAGTTTGGTAAAAGACACGACTCAATAGGAGGGGGATCTGTTTCATTTTTTAACGAGCTTGACACAAAAAGTGAACTCTTCTAAGGAATTGGTTTTATTTTTTAACGATATTGAAACTATAAATAAACTATGCTCAAAGCAACCCATTTGATTTTTTAACGAGCTTGAAACATAAATAAGCTATGCTCAAAGTTGATTCATCCCCAACATGATGTACAAAGGTTAGGGATGTGCCCCGCTAGGATTCCCCATGATGGGAAGAAGGTATTAGTTTACTAACGACTTAACTCTGACATGATGTCCAGAGTCGAGAGACATGGTCGACGAACGGGGAGGAACCGCAAGGACATGTGAAACATTTAGGGAAGTCTGGTGATTGGGAGTCACATGATGATTAGGTGTAACAAAAGAAAGTTGATAAATGGTTACTATGTTTCCATTATGAGGAAAATACATCACTTGAAAGAGTGTGGACACTATAGCTTTCGTGTCATAGACATAATCTCGTCCAATGAGTAGATTAAAATCTAAGTGACTTTAGACTACCATAACATCAGTGCAGACAGTTTCCCCTTCTAAGTGATAGATAACCAAGGAAGGATCCCTAAAGGTCTAGTGGGTCTTCTATTAAAATATGATATCTTATCGGTGGATGGCACAAGATGTGGAGAACCTATAGCTTGCTAAATAGTTGAGGATAAAATACTAGCATAAGCCCCTTCATCAACAATAATGCGAAGTATGTTCTTGTGGGAAACTCTTGCAAATATTTGGAAAGGAACACCCGAACGGACACAAGGTTCTATTAGACTACTCCAGTCAAAGGAAATAACATCAGTACTTGGAGAGGGTTTTCTTGAAATGGACATGATTTCCCCTTGTCTAAAACAATGTGATGACTAAGAAAACACCAATGGTTTTCAGTTCACTCTCAACTGAAAGAGTAGGATGAGATGAATATTGTGTCAAAGTGATTACTTTAGTATTAGTACTCTCCAATGAAAGAGTGGGATCGGGTAGAGATGACATCGACTCGACCACTTAAACTTCACTCTTTCAAGGAATAATGGAATGAGCTGCTTGTTCTTCACTCTTTAAGGAAAGAGCGTGATCGACCGAGGATGGAGCTGGATCGATCACTTGATCAACCAATGGTGGGTAAAGAACACGGGGGCGTTGCCGACGGAACAATGTGATATCACGTCCGTTCATATTGGGGGGTTAAAAATGACCATAAAATCAAAAATTATATTGGGCATATATTTGGGGTTTAAAGTTTTTATTTTTATTTTAATAAACAATATGCAATATATTGGGGATTTTTTTATCCCGACTAGGGCAGAAATGGGGTGAGATTGATTCCAGGAGTTTGCCATCGATTGATTGGGGACAAGATCAATTCCAGGAGTTCGCCATCGATCGGTTTGGTATGATTTTAACTGTTTGGAGATTTTTAGGGGTTCCAGGAGTTCGCCATCGATCGAACTCCTAGGGCGCACGCTAGTAGAATGAAAGTAAATTTACATTCATGGCTCTTGCGGTATGCCTGGATTCCATTCCCATCTTTTGTCCCTTTCCCTCTGTTGCCAGTTTTTGTGTCTTAATTTCTGTTTTGTTTTCAGGAAGTTGTTGCCAGTTTTTCTATCTTAATTTCTGTTTTGTTTTCAGGAAGTTGTTGGGCTTTCTCCGTGGTTGCGGCGGTTGAAGGAATTAACCAGATTGTGACCAATCAACTGATTTCTTTGTCCGAGCAAGAGCTTGTGGACTGTGACACTTCCTCGAATCAGGGATGTAATGGAGGTCTTATGGATACTGCATTTCACTTTATTGTTAACAATGGCGGTATTGACAGCGATGTTGATTATCCTTATAAGGCTCAAGACGGTGTCTGTGACACCAACCGAGAATTCAATTCATTCCTTGTCTCTCTCATTTGTGTCTAGCCCTAGTTTTTCTTTGTTTTATTTATTTTTTCACTTGGAATATCATAAATTTTTTTGCCCAGTTCATGCATGTTTCAATTCGTTTGTTAAATGGGTCAAGTTTCATTGCACTAGTTTCTACAGAATCATGTTAAGAGTCACAAGGGATTGTGGCATCTATTAATGGGGTCACAGGGGATTTTTTGGATTTTTTTTAGTATATCTTTAAAGCATAAACGATGTATTTTGCAGAAAATTTCCCATGTAGCAACAATTGATGGCTATGAAGATGTGCCTACCAATGATGAGAAGTCACTATAGAAGGCTGCAGCGCATCAACCAATCAGTGTGGCCATCGAAGCTGGTGGAAGGGACTTTCAGTTCTATAAATATGTAAGTGTTCAATGCTTTAGGTTTTGTCTAGATGGTATTTCAATAGATATATTTTGTACACACATGAATTGCAGTCTCAGGGATTTGCACATATTTTGTCTGGATGGTATTCTAATAGATATTTTTATACATGCATGCATTGAAATTCAACTGATCAGTGGTATTGCTGATTTTTTGGGGTGACAAGGTGTATTTACTGGTGAGTGTGGAACTAGTTTGGATCATGGTGTGACTCTGGTGGGTTATGGATCAGCTGATGTAGACTACTGGATTATAAAGAACTCATGGGGACCAAGCTGGGGTGAGAAGGGATACATCAGGATACAAAGAAACATAGGTAGTTCATCTGGAAAATGTGGAATTGCAATGCAGCCATCATATCCAACTAAGAAGGGTTCTAATCCTCCCAACCCTGGCCCTTCCCCTCCCTCTCCAATCACGCCTCCAACAAAGTGTGATAAGTATTATTCATGCCTTGATGGTAGCACTTGTTGTTGTTCCTATCACATTGGTAATTTCTGCCTTGAATTGGGTTGTTGTTCTTCTGAATCAGCTACCTACTGCATTGATAACTACCACTGTTGCCCACATGATTTCCCATTCTGTGATTTGAATGCAGGCACTTGTGTTAAGGTTAGCCATCCTTCATCTCTTTCTACACATTTTACATTTTATGTTATGCACTATGATTGACATGTTTGTTTGACATCCCACAATCATGCTAAAATTTCATTTGTTTTATTCTATTTTGCACAACTTATATTTATGCTTCAGGAAGCCTTTCATGGTTTAAGGTTTGGAGTGCTATTGTGTAGGCCTTTAACAGTGACCTCAGATTTAATGGTATTTACAGAACAAAAATGATCAATTTGGAGTTAATATGCTCAAGCTTAATCATGCAAATCCTCATTTTGCAACTCAAGTGGAAAGACTAGCTGCCAAGCGAGCCGAATAGATCATGGTTTCTTCTCTATGTGACCCAGATTGCATGATTCACATTTTCTTCAGTGCTGGGAGATTTTATTAGAGACTGAATTTATTAGGACAGTCATACTCCAGTAATTTTTTGGCTTAAAATCCAGCAGTCTACTAAATGTCTAAAATATTTTCAAAGCTGCTTTAGGGATGGATTTGTCTCAAAGCTGCTTTTGGTCAAATTGTTAATGCTAACTAAGGCTTTTGGTCAAATTGTTAATGCTAACAAGGTTATTGTAAATGCCACCATCTTACACTTTATTTATTTTTGCCCAATCGTTTATGGAAGCTAGATCCTCTTATCATAAACATAAACATGGAGAAGATATATAAGCCAACCTAGAAGACCTTCATTCTAATGTGGGGCTATATAGTATGGTGGGCGTAAATGAGGAAGTGTATGGAGCGAATAATTCCGCTATGGAATAAAACATTTTTTTCTAAGTGGAAGGTGGAAATCTCTCCACGAGGTCAAGCCATCTTGAGATAAGCTAAGTCTCCATTAAGGAAGGCTTACTTGGAAACCTTTTTAGCAAATATAGACCAACACTATCTCCATGAAATGCTATGTGGAAAAGGTTGCCAAAAGATCGGGCCCCAGTAAATGGCCACAATTGTACATAACATTTGTTGCTTGGGTCTATTGTTGTATATATTAGGTGTATTCTAAGAGCACACAACATATTGCATATAAAAGGGAATTAGCATGACTTCATACCAATGGAAGCATGGACAAGTATTAAATTATTTTTGGCATTGCCTAACTTTAAAAGACCTATAAAACATTGATGGACAATGCATCAATAGACAATGCAATATTGTTCAATGTTATTCAATTCATGGTGTTCATATTTGTGAGAAAGAGCTGATTTTACAGCCTAGGTGGAACAAATGCTCCAACTCTTAATCCACGTAATAACAATTGTTTTCCTTTGAGATGTTCCCTTCTCATAGAATAGTGCCAGGGCGTCCACTTGAGGCTACAAGGTATTTCTATATAAACACACTATCCTAGTACTTCAAAATAACAAAAGTTGACTAAGACCATTTATTGATCTGGATTTAAAACATTGAATCTTTCCACTCAAGTCATTATCCATTGGGTTTTTTTATATTTAACAGTGAGACAAATAACTTAGGATTGGAGTGGAAGATGAAGAGTTCTTAAGGGGTAGAACTAATCTATGAATACCCAAAAGGGTGGGTTTTTTTTATATTCATAAATA
Source organism: Pseudotsuga menziesii (assembly GCA_001517045.1). Classification (NCBI taxonomy): domain Eukaryota; kingdom Viridiplantae; phylum Streptophyta; class Pinopsida; order Pinales; family Pinaceae; genus Pseudotsuga; species Pseudotsuga menziesii. The sequence goes on from LPNX011134276.1 coordinate 701,022, forward strand.
ATAGAAAGTAGAGTTCATCGATGAATAATAGAAGGGTAGTAGTTCTACATACTCACTAAAAATAGTTATACTCTAAACAACAATAGGTGAAAAGGTGTATTGGTTTTGGATGTCCATACATAAAATTTCCACACAATTAATGAAATGTGCCTTCCCCTCTATTTTTTCATTCAATTTCCACTGATCAATAATCCCCACCCCTACAAATGTTCAGGTAACATATGGTTTGAATTTCAAAGAGGTTTAACAATACAAGACTTCTTCCACATAATCATTTGGACACTTGTTGAGACACTTTTGGAGTTTGACTTCAAGTCAATTTCAGCAGTAAACTCAGCCCTAGATAAAATCTGTACTCAACTAGCCAAATATGGAAAATCATAATAGTCATTTATCATGCATTGGGCATGAGATATCACACTCAAGCATATCATACTTGGAACGTATTTTCATAACATAAAGGACTTGTTTCCATTGGCACTTGGAATGGATTGCAACTAGCAACGATGACCCTTTTCTGGGCATATTTTTGTGGCAAATTGGTGAGTTTATAGGACTGTATAGAAAACTTGGAGGAAACCAAAGCTGAAGATAATCTCAGCACTCCCATAAATCCACATTCGAAATTTTTGTAGCAGCCCTTCTAACAACACAAATCTTCCATCATAGAGTCACATTGTTAAAAACACTATTATATGGTCTCACCCCAAAACCCGTTTTTCCTATTTCTTGGTGATTTCTTGTTTCATTATCATTTCTCCATTTCTCATTTTTAGTAGCATGTGGGAAGGGGAGATTCAATTGTAGTTATAGTACATGGAAGTTAGGGGGTTGCAATTGGATTTAGATCACATAAAATACATCGAGCTAGTAATAGTGTGCTCATTTCTATCATTTACATGGTTCCTCTGAATATGGTTTAACTTTATGATTCTATGATCATAACTGATGCTTACTCAAGGCGAAATACCTTCAAAGTTTCACTTACTTTATACAAGCCTTTTTGAAACTTTAATGATTTTTCTGCTTTCATTTTTCTGACGAATTACAGTAACTGTGGTAGCTTGATAAATCCTTTAATTCTTTTGCATGATTAATCTTTGTGTGTTTCTATTTCTGGTTGCTATTCTTTCAAGTTAGAATTGGACCGCTATGCCTGAACTTTGAGTCATTTTTCTAAAATGTTATGTTTTGAAATTGTTTATCTAGAGAACCATGATAAAATTAGCTCCTAGGATTTTGGTGTCTTATCATTAACTAATATTTTGTAAAGGCTATTGTTTTTGGTGTGTCTATTTTAAGTTCTTGTGTTGGCTCTATTGTGGTGATACCATGATACTGATACTCGTGTTCATAGTTTTTCTAACCTTTAAAAAATTAAGCAGTTTCTGTAAGAAGCTTTCTTAATGCAAAAGTATTTTTTGAGAAACCATGATCTTTGTTTTCCTTTAAGTACTATTAGAACTAGGCTTAAAGCCTATCCAACGAAGAGGATTTTAATGAAGCATGAGAACTCTTGTTATGTTTTTATTTTTAAGGGCTTAAGGCCCTTTGGAAGGAACTGAGCTCTTCACATCTTGTTTGTTGGTTGAGGGGCAACATACTTAGTGCCCAGTAAAATGTCCTTCGAAAGGAACTAAGCTCTTCACATCTTTTTTTTGGTCAAGGGGCAACATACTTAGTGCCCAATAAAATGCCTATTGACAAACACGATGTCTTCAAAATATGTCTTTTAACTCATCTACATTTTTGAAGTGCTGTCATTTTGATCAGCGCTCTGACATATAGTTCATAACTTGTTTTTCACATCTTGGAAGCATCTTCAAGTTGATCAAATTCAAATGAGATGAGAGTAGGGAATAGAATCCCAAGGGGAATAATACATTAATTTCCAGATTGTTGAAACTCAGGCCATTTATTCCATCAACGAGCTTAGGGCACAGTGGAGGTGTGGGAAGCTCAAGGATAATCAACAGGTTGAAAAGGCCAATGAACAATGTTGATTGGCTTGGTAGAGAGATGCTTGAGATGAGGACAAGAACAACAAATTGGATGTTGATGATGAGAAAGTAAGCTAATATTTTGTTTTTTGTTTTAAGAGAAATATTTGCATTTGAAGCAAGAAATGAAAGGAGGCATTTATTGTATGCTTGTTTCCTGTTTTCATGGAAGGACTTTTTATACATGGTTCTTCCTTGACATGTCAATGTAAATCAATTGCAGGATATTGAGCCAGCTATTGTTGATGGTATGGGTACAGAGTCAGGACACATCATAGCTACAGCCATAGGTGGTAGAAATGGCCAGCTTAAACATGTTTACCTATATTGTGTTCACAGTGAGAATTCATTAGGTCACAACCAAGAATCTAAGTGAATAGTTTCTTTATGGAAATTTTTTCCAATTGTTTATTTATTATTTTATTGACTTGACAGACCATGAGTTACATTGCGGAACATGTGGTTGGAACAGGGTCTTTTGGCGTTGTCTTTCAGGTCATAATTGACTTCTTTGTAGAATGCATGTGGGGTATCATGTCAATATACTAGGTAGAAATATAAAGGGGTATAAAAAATGTAAATGAAAAAACAGATACATGCAATACATAGTGAAAATAGGGGTTTTTTTAAATTGGGAAGGCATGTTGGGAGGGGGTTAAAAAAACGATTTTGGGAGGTATTTTCCAATATTTTTTGAAAATAGGGGTATTTTTTCATATGCCACGAACGAACGTGCTATGGCATGGTTTCACTAAGCGAAGACCCCGTGGTAAAGAAACAACTTACAATCTCTTGTTGGAAGTGTTGCCGAGGGGCAAAAATATCTTCCAATAACTGCGAAGCTTCATCCATGCTAGGACAAAGGTAAGTAAGGTGTATGTACTTACATAACAAGCAAGGATTCCTGACTTTACCTTTCTAACTCTTAACCATAGAGTCACCAGTTGATGAGGCATCATCAACATGATGACCTTAGGCCAACGACACAGAATGTTGGGAGGACTTAGCCCACACTTCTAAATCTTTAGAAAGACCATGATAGTCCTGAAGAAGGTGGTCATCCTTGCAAATCCTGCAAGGGAATTTGGGATGACGAGGTATTTAAGAAGGTTGAGGACCATCAAAAGCAACTAGTGGATGCTTGGTCACTTTCTTACTTTAATTCTTCTCAATCTTCCTTTTATTCATCTCCGTATCCACCTAATTACTAGCATTACAACTTTCAACTAGCGAGAAAGAAGAAAGGGAAGAAGACACATATGGTGAAGATGGAAAATGATCAACTTGAGGTTGGTGTTTTCGTGATGGAGAGTTAACATTTAAAACATTAGGTGCATCCGAGATCACTATATAGAATAACCATATTGGTAATCCTATAGTCAATTCAGGAAGATTCAAAGTAGTAATTAAGGGAGTAATGAAGGGAGGACCAACATTCCCAAATGAAGAAAAACAAAAGGTTCCCCTTGAGAAGGGATCTCTTTGTTAGTAGTCCTTAAAAACATAGTAATAACCACACACCCCGGCTAAATGATGAGATGTTATGCTACCGTTAAATACACAAATCATACCTATGGTCCTCCAAGATAAAGCACATAGTAAAATCCTACACCATCTAAAAGAAACAAACAAACTCGTGAATAGGTGGGGTAAATAAGCTGGATCCTCACAGAAGTGTCAAGTTGTCACAACTCACGCTATACAAAAGGGTCAAACAATGATACTCAACTCAATATTTCAGAGCACTCATAAAGGAGGATTATGACCGTACCCTTTACCATATTACCCAAATACTTGACAATACATGCATAGTAATATCCCTGAGTGTTATGCTCGATGTATTGCAACAACAACACAGTCAAATGGTTAACTTAGTTGGTTTCATAATTCTATGAGGGTCTCTTGATATACTCAAGGTACATGAGAGCTCAAACCCGTATTAGTGTTGTCTAGTGCGCAACCATTTGAAAGGGGCCTTCTAATATACTCTAGGTACATGTAAGAACCACACAGTTCCCAGGATGTGGCACAGGCAAATAATGACAGCTCCTATGTTTAACAACACTGGAACACTTCTCCAATCTATCACACAATGTTGCTAAGAATTTTAAATTACTAGACACTTAATTTTATCTTATGATGGTTAAGTGGATAGAATAAAGTTTCAACAAACTTAAAATCAATTGAAGGAAATGAAGATGCAATCTTTCCCTTCGATGAATACTATACTTTGAAAGGGAAGAAAATCTCTTACTTTCCAAAATGCAAAAATGTTTTACTTGTTTCCTATTTGTTCAACAATACTGAAAAAAAGTTCTCTAAGTTATGAAGAGAAAGATCCTACCAATGTTTCCATTCAAAATGCAATGCAAAGAAAAGAACACTCAAAGATTCTTTTAAGACTCAAATGCCTATGAGACTTGAATTTTTTTTCTTTTATATGAATGAAAGATCTAAAAAAGACTTAAATCAAACTAATATAAAAAGTAAAAAAATTTCAATTATTTTCAATTTAGTAAAAAAGAAAAAAAGAAAAACTTTTCTTTGAATTACTATGAAAACAAAAATATCAATCTACTTCTACAAAAATGAGTAGCTAAAGAGATATGAGAAATAAGGCTCACTATGCACACCAAACTTTTTGAAGCCCACCAAAGTAACTCAAACACCACACAAAAGATCCCAAAAAGGCTAAAAAACCTTAATATGGGGCAAAGTAATTGTTGGATACACGATCCTTGCCCCCTTGGGCCTTGATGGTTTTTTTTTTAATTTGATGTCTATTTTAATCCAATATAATGCCAAAACGCCCCAAAAACGCACAAAAGACATGCACTCAAAGGATGTCTCAAATTCTTCCAAATAAGGCAAAAAATGGAATGATAGCCAATTGTAGGGTGCAAAACAAAACTACCAAAAGCAGAGTCAAAGCTAATCATCAACCCAATAAAAAACCTGAGTAGAAAAACAAGCAAAGCCCTAATTTTCACATAGTGTCACAAACTGCAGGTAAGCACCAACGTGACAATCTATAGTGTTGTAGGCATAATATAGGCCCAGGTGTGACAATTTCACTCTCTAACTAAAGGAACAGTGCGACAGACAAAATATGGGTTTTAAAAAAGCATGGATTCCAATAAAACTTAGAGAGTTAAGGGTTGATATTTTCAGATGGTGTTCGTTGTCAAGTTAAAATTATCTAGCTCTTTTCAAAATAGCATATATGTTACATTTCAAAAGTTGTCTCCAATACTCATGTTTCAAAAGATCCAGTGGAGAAAAAGTCATGAGTTAAACTACATAACCTGCCCTACAATCTAACAACATTCTAGTAGTGGCAAGGTCACCAAATTCTTTACTTTTAAGTCCAGTCGAGTTAACATGAGTGATTATGTTCCAAGGTTGTCTAAGTGCAAGCAAATTTATGTTTTTGTGTCGATGACTCTTAATTCAGCGAAGAGCTCTAGGCATAGGGTTCTATTTGATGATGAATAAATTGTCCAAATCTAAGCAAGTTTATATTTATGTGGAGAGAACTACCCATTCAGAGCATAGGGTTTCATATGATGAATAATCTAAACCATTAAGAATTATATTTCAAGCTTTTACGAAAACAAAATTTAGATTTTATAAAACTTGGAATTATGTTTCTTGAATCGTTATTGTTTTGATGCTATGCTGCACAAGTTTCTAAAACGCGGAAACGTAGAGAACAATGCCTCTAGAAGTTTTCCCCAAATTTGGAGGAAACTACAGGTTGGGAACGTCAATAATATATATTAAAAAATATAAAAATATAAAATAACATAATTAAAAAAACTTGAGAAGAGAAGAAAATAAACATTAACACAAACCAAATGACTTAACTTATCCCTTGTATTATGGTTGTAACTTGAACCTCTTAGTAGCTGGAAATGACAATAAAATCAAGATTACTATCCAGGTCATTGATTATATAAGGTAAACTCCTTTTAAAGTTAAAAGTTGCATTCCCTATATTTGTGGCTATATCTATAGAGTAAGTTTTTAGTTTTGTGTCAACTATAATTAAAATTTATTAGAATATTATATGTTTACAAGACATTCTATACTATGGTATTTGCAAATATTTGTAAATATCCAAATTTAAATTATTATAAAATAAAAAATCAAGATTATTTTTATTTAAATGTAATATATGAATTTAAATTTAAAGTAAGATTTAAAACAATTTCAAATTAGTTAAAAGTTATTTTTATTCATAAATTAAATAGTAAAAATAAAAATAAAAAATTCTTTTATTTAATTATAGAGATTTGGGGTGGACTACAACCTATGTTTTTTCATCTACGAACAAGGATGAGACAAGCCTACTCTCAAGATTGATTTTATGGCAGTCGTTCAATGTTCAAAATAAACAATTATAAAATAAAAGAATATAAAAACTAATTGGTAGCTAGTTAATGAATGGATAACTCATAGTTGATGAACGGATAACCAAAAGTTCATGGGAGATAACTAGAAGAATGTGAGATAAAAAGAAAAAGAACATAAAAAATAACTGATAGTTGATAAATGGATAGCAAGAAGAGTGTCAGTGATAACATATAGCTAGGCATAGATAACTCATCGTAGAACCAAATTGTCTTCCATTCCATAACTATTTCTTAACTATTTGATTCCTATTGACGTGATCCAGCCTCAAACTATGTGGATGTGCTAGTATATAAAATGTCAAAATAGATTTACATTTATTATTGATTAGCGGTAAGGATGAATGAATACCCTAGCACTAGCAGTAAACAAAGATCAGTGCACCAACTCAACAAGATAGAATGAAAAGACTTTTATTGCAACTTAGTTTTCTAGAGAAAAAATTCAAAGTCAACCACGTATATGAAGGATCGCCATGAAATAGGGATGTTGTTAACAACCAACATGGCCATCATAAATGGGTGAAAGTTCTAGGTGACAAGAAAAGTTCCCAAGTTCCGGGTTTTAGAGGGTAAAAGTTCCCAATAAGTTCCCAACAATCTGGAACTGTTTCTGCTGGATTAGAAAAGTTCTCTACAAGTTTCCTAAAAAACAGAAGCGATTCCCATGCTACATAGTTTTTATATGATCTGTTTTCTAGTTCTTTTATATAATGCAACAATATTTTGTTTTTTTTGGTTTTTTTGGCATAGATTTACAATATCAACAATATATAAATTATCTTAAATTATAGTGTTTTCTTTGAACTGCATTCTAAGATTTATGTGCCGAGAATTGTTAAATATATTTTCCAGAGTTTCACAATGTCCATTTTCCTTGCCATCGTTTCAAATTAAACTAGAATTCATTTCCAGGACAGAAAGTTTAAATCACTGCAATTAAAAATAAGTAAACTTGCAATCAATATTGAGAGCTCTCAAAGAATTTTATGAGCTAGTGATTTTATCATAAAATAAGTAACCTTGCAATATTGAGAGCTCTCAAACAATTTTATGACCTAGTGATTTTATCATGCAATTGTGGACAAACGTCAAGAATTTCAAAGCAAAACAAATATTTGCTAGATGAAAGTCCAATTGTTCCCTGATTCAGTGCAATCTACAATGTATATTGGGAAAAGCTTTAATTTACTGCTACCACAACTCAGCGATTAGCTATTTTGTATCCTACTTTAATAGCAAGTTCTTGTGGTTTCAATACTTGCCAGATTTATTATTTAAACCCCTAAAACATGGGTTAAAGAATTTGGTTAGAGGCAGTTCCAATACTTGCCAGGTTTATTATTTAAACCCCCAAAACATGGGTTAAAGAATTTGGTCAGAGGCAGAACGCTACAACCAAGGATGGTAATGTGAATGCCTCCTTTTAGCATTTGGATGACTTTGCTCATGAAGGGAAGGTGAGATGCATTGAAATGGATGCATCACAGTTAGTTAAACTTAATTTTTTTTGCTTTGCTTTGGCTTTTCTGAATCATGTTCCCTTTTCTCACATTGTAAAACTCATCCTTCTCCACTAGTTAAATACCAAACTTTGATAGTAGGATTTGATTGATCTACTCTCTCTATTATCAAAGTCAATGTTCTTCCTTCCCTAGTATTTTCATAACCAACGTATCACTGTAAACATCACATTCTTCACCACATCTTTGAGACGCCCTTGGAAACAACTTTCAGCAAAGAATTAACATAAAAATAGAACATTGTGGGACTTTATATCACAATGTAAGATGAGATTTCCAAAGTATTCTTGTGAGTATGCTATCTTCAATCCAACTCGTAGTCATGGCCTTCATTGATATACTTATCACGAAACCATTAACCATTTATTCATACATCAAACTTATTTTTGGATCATAGAGACA
>LPNX011134276.1:709635-734383 GCA_001517045.1 Pseudotsuga menziesii
CGTCATACATAGCAGGGTATCCAAAATAGTTTTGGTGTATGAATACATGGTTAATGGTTCCCTCAAAAGTATCCTTGGAGTCCATCACCAGGAATTGGATTGTAAAGGAAATAGTGGGTATAGATTACTGTATTGCATCTGATATAAAGCTCTACAATGTTCTTTTCAATGCCAACCTTTTGCTCAAAGTTGCATATTTGGATCACGAAGATATCAAATAGAAAGGAAGTCACATGTCCGTAAGAAACACTAAGTTCCTCTGCCCTTGAGATATTGACAAGAATGCCCCTTGATAATGTGATGTTTACAGCTATAGTATGTTGGTTATGGGGATGATGGGCAAGGAAGAACATTGATTTTCACAACAGAGAAGCAGATCAAGCAAATTCTACTTTCACAATCAATATTTAAACAAGTGTATAAGAGTGAGTTTGGAAAATCTAATAAAAGGGAACATGACAGAGGAATACCAAAGCATAAAAAAAAAGAGTTTACCTGCACTGTGGTGCACCCAATTCAATGCATCTTGTAGTCCCTCTCAGAGCAAAGTCATCCAGATGTTAGAAGGAAGAGTCGACATAGACTGCGGTGCATCCAATTCAATGCATCTTGTAGTCTCTCTATTGTTGAAGAGAGTAATTTCACCCGTAGTTAGGTTAGAGAGTTAGGTAACCCATGGCGGTATTTACCTAACTGTGGTATTCACCCACAGTACTATTGTTTTGTATTTCCTATTTAAACAGCTCTGAATAATGAGAAGGCAATCATCTGCCGGTACTGTTTCTGTTGCTCCATTATTTTCTTTCACATGGTATCTTTCATTGTTGGGATAAGCCTTTTCTGAGAGTGGAAAGCACTCTACGGAGCTCAAAAGCCATTTGGAACAAAGATCTCATTTCTTTGTTAGCTTCGCTGCATTCTCCGGGCGGCAGCTTCGAACACAGCAGATCCGCTCCATGGCATAGTTGCAGATCTATTTCCATTTCTCCCAGATCTGCACAATTTGAACACAGCAGATCCGCTCCACATTTGACCGATCGCAGTGTACATTCAGATCGAGACCAACAGAAGGCAAATCATCTGCCCTTACTGTTTCTGTTGCTCCATTCTTTTCTTTCACATGGTATCAGAGCTGTTTAAATAGGAAATACAAAACAATAACACTGTGGGTGAATACCACAGTTAGGTAAATACCACAGTGGGTTACGTAACTCTCTGACCTTACTATGGGTGAGATTACTCTCTTCAGATTATTCTCTTCAACATCTATGAGCAAAGTAATCCGGATGGTAGAAGAAACTGTTGACACTACTGGTGCTGCATTTCGTTTATCTGTTGACACGCCTATGCAGCTCTATGCCTCTGACCAATCTTCTTTAACTTATGCTTTGGAGGTTCAAATGATATATACATAAGTATTCAAACTGTCAAAACCTCCACTTAAGAAAGTACACAAAATACTCTGTTGGGTTGTGCTCTACCCTTTGAAACCCTATGGACTGAAAGTGTTGAAAACCATGATGATATTGGGAAGGGCCCTTCTTTCCAGGCCAAGCCTCACGACATCTCTTCTAACGGAAGAGCTCCCTTCTCTACAACGTGGTCTGAGCTTCAGCGCGCCTTCTATGGCAGAGGGTTTCACGGCTGGAGATTTCTCCGAGTAGTTTTGATCCCACGACCTCCAACACCAGTCCTTCGCAGCAAAAGGCTTATTTCGATCATACCCACTGCCCAATACTTTGTCGACGTTGGATCCCTCTACCGACTGGAACAATAATAGACCTCAAAGAGAGATGATTGTGCTGGAGAGCTGTGGCTACGAGCCCTATAAAGGCAATTCCACCAGGCATGATGAAATCATTGATTACTATGTTAAAACAATTCTCCTCGGGTTCCTTCAAACCCTAGAAGAGCCAAAAATCATGATCTGGCAGATTCAATGTGAAATCAAAGCTGGAATTTCCATTTATCACCTTAGATTTGTTCGCTTAAAGTCCCTTTCCCCAGTCAAGATGAAATGTTGACTCCCGTGATAAAACCCTCCCCCAGATCGGGTTCCTCCCTAAAAGAGTCAAAAATCATGGCTGGGCAGATTTAATACGAAATCATCGCTGGAATTTCCATTTTTTCCTTAGATTCGTCCCATTGAGACAGATAAAGTTCCAATCAATCAATTGTTCAGGAAGTTCAAATCAGTGGGCCGTGGTTTATGGATGGATACAAAGGATTTTTATTGCACTGTGTCGTGGACCTTAAGTTGTATGATTAAAAAATATTAGAAAATGGCACATGAAGAGTATAATCATTACCATTGATATGAGGGACAAAAGATAGTTATGAAAATAATAAAAGAAATTGCGTTGATCACTGCCAGGTTATGTAAGAACAAAAATACTGTAAGTAATGAGAGAGGTATTTTTACCACTGAAAATGTTTTGAAAGTTAAGGATCTAGTATTAAAGAAGCCAAAGATTTTAAGAAAGAGATGGATGGGAGTCTTTTGTTTTTATCTCCTTGTTTCACACACCTTGTTTTATGGGCATTATTAATTGAGTTATTACATGTTTTTTACATTATTAAAAATGTGTTTATATTCAAATAATGTTAATTTTAATTTTAGCTTGTTTGTTGAAATTTTCTATATAATATTGTGAAGTATTGTTACTTGTAGCGATGGTTTCTTCTATTTCCCTTAGCATATATGAATATAAATTTGTTTTATATGTTGGGTTGTTTGATCTAATTTTTAACCAAATTCTATATTAATTCTATATCAGAGGTTTTAGATTTTTTTTGTTTTTTTTTGGGGTAATTTTGGTTGGAAACGTTTCATTGTCCATAGTTTTATTGACTGGTGTTTTTTATCTATGTAAACTTTTTTAAGGATTATATATATTGAGAGAATATCTGGAAGATTACGGGATTTGCTCCCATGCCCAAGCTAGGAATCATACTCCCTTTGCTTTAGGCTACTGGTTCTCGGCTGAAGAGCTTGATCTCAGTGGTGAGTGGAAAACTCTATGGGATAATTTTGTCAGGGGTTTGGAATTTGGCAGAATCTGTCTAACTGAACATTGTGATACTCTTCTATGGTCACATAATAATTATGTGGGCCCATTAACTGCTGCAAAAGGTTATGAGTGTATTTTCTCTGACAGTTGTTTAGAGTTCCATGAACCGGTTCTGGATTTCCTGTGGACTCAAAATATTCCTCTGAAAATAGCATGCTTTACATGGCTATTGGCTAAAGGCCAGATTTTAACTTGGGATCAGCTACAGAGTAGAGGATTCACTGGCCCGAGCCGCTGTGTTCTGTGTGAAAGGAATATAGAGGATATACATCATCTCTTTTTGGTTTGCCCTTTCACTATGTGTATTTACACACATTTTGCGGGGAAGTTTGGATTCTCTTTTCCTACCTACAGTTCTGTCCCATCCTTTCTGACCCATTGGTTTAACTCCTTTGTGCGTTCTGCTCCTTTTAGATATCTGCCACTATTTATCTTCTAGGGTATCTGGATCCTTAGGAATCTCTGTATTTTTGAAAATAGGAAACCTGCTTTCTCTGCTCTTATCTCTAGGGTTGAAGGTTTCTTAAAGTCATACCCAACTCCAATAAAAATCCAAAAAATTCGGAATATTGGTACAAAACTTCTGAAGGCCTTTCCTTGTGGATTTTTCGATGGAGCTGCTGTAGAGAATATAGGTGGTTCAGGTTTTGTGATCTATCTAGATGATTCTCATTTCTTCAGTTTCTCTATGGGATGTGGTTGCAGCACGAATACTAGAGCGGAATTATTGGCTCTCTGGGCAGTTCTTAGAGTAAGCTTGATGATGGGTCTTCCCATGCATTTGATTTTTGGTGACTTTATGGTTATTATATCTTGGCTCAACAGACTTTCTGCGCTTGATGTTCCTGCACTGATGCATTGGTGTGATGATATAAGAAATATGCTTCAAATGGCCCTTCCGGTGATTTTCAAACACATATTCCGTGAGCACAACTCGCAGGCAGATGGTCTCTCTAAACAGGCCCTAAAATTGGATATGGGATGTGGTACTTTCTCTGAAATTCTGGATGGAATGGTCATAAATCATGGCCAATTGGTTCTTTTTTAGTGTTGCTGAGTCTCTTGTCTTTCAGCTTTTGACTTTCAACATATGATTGATTGTCTTTGTCTGTTATGTATGAGACCTTTCAGCCAGCAAGTCTTGCTCAAGAATGTCTGTTTGATGATCATCTTCGATCTTTTTCAGCATTTTCTAACTTGATTTATTCAGGGATGATGAGAAAAGTCTGCTATGATCAGACTTTTTCTTCTGGATGATAGTTGTCAGTATGGCTTTATCTTATGTCTATGTGTTGTTCAGTTCTGGGATGCTATATTCTCTTAGTCAAAAAATGTATATGTAAATGATGTCTTTTGATTCCTATGAATAACAAAGATTGGTATTTTTTCCTTTGAAAAAAAAACTTTTTTAAGGAGCTATAACTCTATTAAATGCCAATATAGATCCATCTTGAATTTGGATCTACCAAGCATCTATAGGGATCCAATTTCTTGAAGTGTATTTTTTTTTAATCTTAAATTTTTTACATGTTTAAAAAAATTTACATGTAAAGAATTTTGATCATCTTATAATTATCTACAATTTTTTATTATGAAGTGTTTTACTTTAGATTGCAAATTTAGTATCACTAAATATATTTTAAAAATAAATGAACTAAAAGTAAAATGAAAAAATTTAAGCAAATAAATCACCATCCACACAATGAACATAAGATGTACCATGGAAACACTCAATACAAGAAAAACCCAACTAAAAGGAAGGGCAATTTTTAGGGGCAAAATTTCCCCAATTGACAATTTTTTTGGTTTTTTTTCAAAAAATGAATTAGCTATTTTCTCTAATGTGAACCTATATTTACATAAAATGTGTTTTTTTTTATTCTAACATTTGTCAAAATTTACAAATTTTAGTAGTATATTGTATGTTTCATACTTAACATTAGCCTACCTATCTATATATATGATTTTTTCAACCCAAAATAATCCCCTAGAATACTATACTTAGGTATATTACTATCATCCTTAAAAAAATACTATGAAGGTGAGGCTTATGCTTTGCACTTTTCTTATCAGATACCGAACGCAAATACAAAGAAAGGGTCACTCACTATTGAGTTGCACTGGACTTTAAGGCTAGTATGGCTACTATAGGATCTTCTACTTCTTTTGTTTTGCTTCAATATTTCACTCATAAATTATGTGCTCAAGTATGAAACAATAAACAATACAATAAGAATGGAGCCCCTTCTTTTCCTTGTGTCCAATATTTAACATAGCTTGATAGTCATATAAAGTTAGGGTTTTGTATGCCTTAAATCCCAATTAGTGTTAGGGTTTTGGACCTATTAGAATCTTCTTGAAAGTCTATAAGTGACAAGCTCCACATGTGTGAGTAAGTCAGTTGACATAGCATCCACTCGATATCATGGTGGTCAACATGATATGTAAACTTGTGGGAGGGATAACTTTCAAGAACAAACATCAAGTGGTGATTTTTGCACCATTGGAAAGCCATCAATGTGTAGAACAATGTCGAGAGACTATATGCTATGCTTCCAAAATTTTGACCCCAAAAATATTCATTTAAGGCCTCAAATAGGATTTGGAAGGTTTTGGAACCCAAATCCCTTGTAATGTCCCTATTTAATATTTTTTTATTAAAGGACCGTTTTTTCACTTTTCCCCCAATTTCGACCCTTGACTAGTTTTGATGTCTAGATCTCCAAATTGACCTAAATGCTCCTAAATATTCTGAGAAGGTATATGATTGATATTACGACTTTAATATTATGTGTAGAGATGATTTATGACCCTCCAATTACTTCTACAAACTTGTTTAATATTCTGGTCCAGGTAGAAGTCTTTACTAGCAAATTGCGGCTCCAATTCCCCTTGGGTAAATGCGAGAAATGGCTTCTCAAATGCTCCCAAACCCACTCGAACTTCTGAACAGAGGAAGAGGATATTTAAGGGAGATTTTTTAGGTCTCATATGCATCATTATTCAGTTTATACAAGCTATTATGATCCTCTCCCAAAGAGCTACAAAATCACTAATTCAACCCTTAGGGAAATGACATCGAATCTTCTCCAAATGCAATTAAATTGAGTAAAATGGCTTCAAATGCTTAATTTCTAAACATGAAACTTGTAATACACATAAATGACATTCCATTCATAATAAATATATCAGAGAGGCATTCTTCCTTTCGAAATAATCAACATTTCCATAGCATACATCAATGTAGTGGGGAAATGGTCATTGTTTGCTCATTAATAATCACTTTTCCATACACCCATTTGATATTTTGACCTGATACTTTCTAATAATGAATAACATAGCATATTGAGCTTATTTCAATTAGTAATGGACAATGAAAATCTCTCCCAATTTGAAATCATTAGAATTACAATGGTTCACAGCAAGATAGTGGGGAAATGACACTATTTCTTCATTGTTTAACATTTTTGCATGAAATATTTTGGTATTTTGACCTGAGATTATTCTAAACTTAAAATACAGATCTTTTACATCAGAACATAAAATATTGGGTCATTATTAGCTTTCCCAAAGAGATCAATAGCTCACCCAAAGCGCAATACCTCCATGAGCAAGAAATTGTAATAAAAACTGGAAATGGTTGAGAAAAAGTGTTGCAATAGAAGGAACCACGAGCTTCCCTATAGCTTATACCCGTAAATACAACTCCATTAAATCTCCATGAAAGACCTGTGTGGCCTCTCCAAACACCAACTTGGATGGGAATCTTTCACCCTCGAAATTGGCTAAGGCAAGAAAACTAGTCATCCACTAGCTCTCACAATTCACAAATGACAATTTCTCAAATGATCAAGAGCCCTTCTCTTGGTTGATTCCTGTATTTTATAAACATACTTATCCTTCTAAGGTTACCAATCCATCTACAAACTCAAGCCAATTCTAATTTGGGTGTGGGCTCAATATTTTCCATGTGTCCTCCGTTTCCTAGTTTTCCAGCTTCCCCCAATTTGAGTAGGAATCCATTGAGCTTCTCCAAATCACATGAGTTCCCTCTTGGATTCTCTATTTCGACCTGAAATTTCATATATTTCATATTCCAGCCTTCAGATATGATTGATTTCATAGGTGTCATAGCATCTTCATCATTGTTGTCATAGAACTAGGGAATCTAGTCCAAGTGTCTCATTAGCTCCAAAATGTCGCTTCCTCTTCCATGGGAGTTACTCTTCCACTCCAATTCGACCTAAATTGATTAATTCCAAGTATATTGACCTTCCAACTCATCCCAAGACCCTTGGGCTTCTTTTGGATTCGAAATGACAAGAGGAGGATGCCTTGTGGCATAGAAAATCTAGCTTGTGTGGGTCCCACATTCTCCATGTTTCTTCATGATCAATTGCCACTTTGATTTTCCCTTGTATTTATTTATTTAGCTCATTTATTAAATATTTATGCCATTCTAATGTTTAAACATCATTTATTGTCCCCCTTATTCCAAATCCCAAAGCTTCCACCCCTAACCTAGGAAACTAGTAATTTTCCTCCTTGGCAATTATTCGACCCTTAGCATCAATTTGAAAAACTCTCATGAATATGGAAAATGTAATTAGGCAATTGTGACCCAATGCAAAATTTGGGACATGACAAATCCTCCCTCCCCAATACTGCTTGTCCTCAAGCAATTTCAAACATGGTTGTTGAAGAACCTGCTTTTTGTATGATTCTTTGAAGTTGCCCCTGAGTTGTCCAACTTTGAGTCTTTGAGATTCCATGAAGATTATAGAGAGGAACCACCATGTTTGTTGCTGCACTACTCTGATTAAAATCACTTTATTAAGTGGGGAATCCATCTCCCATACTGCTAGTTTCCCCAAAAATTTGAAATCAATGGGACTAAAAACTATCCCAGGGTTCCATTGCTTGTATTGCACTCCAACAATTAAGAGTGCACTCCAACCCATACCATTAGGAAAGAGAATTCTGGGATCCCATTTTCTTGTATGCATTATTCCAAACATCATGAGTACATAATATATATCATCAGAGTAGATAACAACATAATAAAAATGTACATCAAGGAGGTGCCTCATCAAAAAATCATGAAAGTACTTATACCTCCAAGTAAGTAGACCACCATTTGCCAAGTGCATACAAGCTTCAAGTGACCAATAAAATCTGCTCCAACGACATAGGTGAGGATCACATGCCCTATAATGCTGCTCCAAAAGGATGTGATATGCATCAAAATATTCAGCCATGTATTCTTTCATCCAAGAAGTGAATGAAGAATCTCCACTCAAATATGGACCAAACAATGAGCAAAAAAACAAAAGGAGACTTCAAATGACTCAAAGAAGTCTCACCCATACATCCATGAATGAGAGAATCATAAAGATATAAAAAAGTATGTGGCTGGAAACAAAAATGTTCTCCAATCATAAATCTATTCACCCCAGTTTTGGATGAAGTTCCTCTAACATCAAATGAGCCAAGTGTTGAGCAAGAAAAACCATGAGTCTTCAAGTGACTCAAATGCATATCATAGGTGCATCCATGTAGATGTACATCATCATAAAGTAACAAAGGACGCTGCTGCAAATGTGAATAATAATGTGCTCCAACCATGTCATCATAAAAGGTAAATCTAGGAGTTCCATACTCCTCATGTGGAACCATAAAAAAGAACCCTTTCACCCATACTTCATTGAGACTAATGTTGCAAAACATGGAATTGTAGGATGTATGAGAATGAAATAACTCACCCAAATGATCAAAAAATGCAGACATTTCATCATGGGAAGGATCCATATGGGTAGTATCATGTAACTCCTTCAAAAGTGTGAAACCTTTGTCATAGATTGGTTCCAATGTAGAGGAATCATGCTCTTCTTTAAAAATTGCATAAATTTCATCAAGAGACAATTCAAGTTCCTCTTCCACCACATCAAGTGTTTGGATATCTTCAAGTTCATATTCAAACACATCAAGCACATTCAAATTTCCACATTTATCATGATCCACCATGTCATGAGAATCCTCCAAACAATCTATCATTTGACAGTCTGAAACATAGGAGGAAAAACAAGTGTCTTGCAACTTTTCAAGTAGTTGCTCATTGTGAATTGTGAGCTTATGAATATCTTCATTATTCTTCAAGTAGGATTCATGTAACCATTCACTAAACCCAATGACATATTTTCTATGAAAAATTAAAGACATGAAATTACCTTTGATGTTGCACATTTCTCTTTGAATCTTCTCCATGTCTTCAAGGAAGGATGGCTCCTCCAAGGAAGTAGCTCTCCAACAAGAATTTGATACCAATGCTTGAGTGTCATGGATTATTCTAAGGGACTCTTGGATATTCTTTTCATTCATATTTAAGGACCGTTCAATAAAATGAGGCTCTTGCAAATGAATCCCCTCATCTTCTTCCTTCTTGATTGGACCAACTTCATGAAGTTCAAGTGGTGATGGGGAAGTTGATCTTGTTTCTTATTCAACTACTATAAGGTCTTCATTTTCATGTTTAATGGAAGTTTGGATTGTAGCAACACTTTAAAAGTGATCTCTATGTCACCAACATGGAGGTGTGAGCACCCATCACTAGGTACTCCTTCATAGTTCAAGCATCCATCAGTAGATTCTCTTTGTTTCATTTACAAGGTAGAATGTGTCTCAAAATGATCTTCAATATTTTCAATAGAAACTTATTCATACTCATGTGATGTCTCTTCATCTTTTTCAGAGTCACTTGGGACTGAATTTATATCCTCTTCATGTACTACTTCTTCTACTTCACCTATTTCAAAACTAGGTGGTTCATGGGTCTCCTCCTTTCGCTCCTTCAAGCAAGCTGATGCATTTTCCCCCTTGGTTTTCTTAAAATCAATATATTTCCTCCAACCTTGGATAGCCAACAATTTGAATCCTTTCATAATATTCTTGGTCATGTCTTCAAAAATAGGTTCCATAATTTTTATATGCTCCTCACCATCATATGAGGTTCCCTTATCATCCCTAGTCACAGTTTCCTCTTCAACAAAAATACTTTTGGGTTTCAATATCTAATGGTGGTCCCTAAATTATTGTCCTCGTAAATATCAGACCACTTCAGGTGCCAATATCATGCTTTGATACCAATGTAATGTCCCTTTTTAATATTTTTTATTAAATGACCAATTTTTCACTTTTTCCCCAATTTCGACCCTTGACTAGTTTTGATGTCTAGATCTCCAAATTGACCCAAATGCTCCCAAATGTTTTGAGAAGGTATTGACTGATATTAATACTTGAATACGATGTCCATGGATTATTTAAGACCCTCCAATTAATTCTTCAAATTTTTTTAATATTCTGGTCAAGGTAGGAGCCTTTACTAGCAAATTTGGGCTCCAATTCCCCCTGGGTAAATGCGAGAAATGGATTCTCAAATGATCCCAAACCCGCTTGAATTTATGAAAAGACGAAGAGGATGTTTAAGGAACATTTAAAAGGTCTCATATGCATCATTATTCAGTTTATACAATCTATTATGACCTTCTCCCAAACAACTACAATATCACTAATTCGACCCTTGGGGAAATGGCACCGAATCTTCTCCAAATGCAATTAAACTAAGTAAAATGGATTCAAATGCTTAAGTTATGAACATGAAACTTTTAATACACATATATGAAATTCCATTCATTAAAAATATATCAGAGAGGCATTCTTCCATTTGAAATAATCAACATTTCCATAGCATACATCAATGTAGTGGGGAAATGGTCATTGTTTTCTCATTAATAATCACTTTTCCATACAACCATTTGATATTTCAACCTGATACTTTATGAGAATGAATAATAGATCATATTTAGCTTATTACAATCAGTAATAGAGAATTAAAATCTCTCCCAATTCGAAATCATTAGCATTACAATGGTTCACAACAAGATAGTGGGGAAATCACACTATTTCTTCATTGTTTAACATTTTTGCATGGAATATTTTGGTATTTCAAACTAAGAGTATTCTAAATTTGAAAAAATATAATTTAAATCATAACATAAAATAATGGGGCATTATAATCTTCCCTAGAGAGATCAATATCTCACCCAAAGCGCAATTCCTCCATGAGCAAGAATATGCCATAAAAACTAGAAATGGTTGAGAGAAAGTGCCGCAATAGAAGAAACCACAAGCTTCCTTTTAGCTTACACCTGTAAATAAAACTCCATTAAAGCTCCATGAAATACCTGAGTGGACTCTCCAAACACCAACTTGGATGGGAATCTTTCACCCTCGAAATTGGCTAAGGCAACAAAACTAGTCATCCACTAGCTCTCACAATTCACAAATGACAATTTCTCAAATGATAAAAAGCCCTTCTCTTGGTTTATTCCTATATTTTATAAACATCCTTAGCCTTCTAAGGTTACCAATCCATCCACAAACTCAAGCCAATTCGAATTTGGGTGTGGGCTCAAGATTTTCCGTGTGTCCTCCCTTTCATAGCCTTCCATCTTCCCCCAATTTGAGTAGGAACCCATTGAGCTTCTCCAACTCACATGAGTGCCCTCTTGGGTGCTCTATTTTGACTTGAAATTTCAGATATGTCATATTTCAGCCTTCATATCTGATTTGTGTCACAGGTTTCATAGCATCTTCATCATTGTTGTCATAGAGCTAGGGAATCTAGTCCAAGTGTCTCACTAGCTCCAAAATGTCTCTTCCTCTTCCATGGGAGTTACTCTTCCACTCCAACTTGAATTGAATTGATTAATGCCAAGTATATTTACCTTCCAACTCATCCCAAGACCCTCGAGCTTCTTATGGATTCGAAATGACAAGAGGATGATGTCATGTGGCATAGAAAATATAGCTTGTGTGGGTCCCACATTCTCCATGTGTCTTCATGATCAATTGCCACTTTGATTTTACCTTGTATTTATTTATTTAGCTCATTTATTTAATATTTATGCCATTCTAATGTTTAAACATCATTTATTTTCCCCCTTGTTCCAAATCCCAAAGCTTCCACCCCTAACCTAGGAAACTGGTAATTTTCCTCCTTGGCAATTATTTGACCCTTAGCATCAATTTGAAAAACTGTCATTAATATGGAAAATGTGATTAGGCCATTGTGACGCAATGAAATTTTTTGGACATGACAAATCCTCCCTTCCCATTATTGCTTGTCCTCAAGCAATTTCAAACATGGGTGTCGAAGAACTTGCTTTCTGTATGATTCTTTGAAGTTGCCCCTGAGTTGTCCAACTTTGAGTCTTTGAGATTCCATGAAGATTTTAGAGAGGAACCACCATGCTTGCTGCTGCACTACTCTGATTAAAATCAATTTATTAAGTGGGTAATCCATCTCCCATATTGCTTGTTTCTCCAAAAGTTTGAAATCAGTGGGACTAAAAACTATCCCAGGGTTCCATTGCTTGTATTGCACTCCCACAATTAAGAGTGCTCTCCAACCCATACCATTAGGAAAGAGAATTACGGGATCCCATTTTCTTGTATGCATTCTTCCAAACATCAGAGTACATAATATATATCATCAAAGTACATAACAACATAATAAAAATGTACATCAAGGAGGTGCCTCATCAAAAAATCATGAAAGTGCTTATACCTCCAAGTAAGTAGACCACCATTTGCCAAGTGCATATGAGCTTCAAGTTACCAATAAAATCTGCTCCAACGACATAGGTGAGGATCCCATGCCCTATAATGATGCTCTAAAAGGATGTGATATGCATCAAAATATTCAGCCATGTATTCTTTCATCCAAGAAGTGAATGAAGAATCTCCACTCAAATCTGAACCAAATAATGAGCAAAAAAACAAGGAGACTTCAAATGACTCAAAGAAGTATATCCCATACATCCATGAATGGGAGAATCATAAAGATATAACAAAGTATCTAGATGACAACAAAAATTTTCTCCAATCATTAATTTATTCACCCCAGTGTTGGATTAAGTTCCTCCAACATCAAATGAACCAAGTGTTGAGCAAGAAAATACATGAGTCTTCAAGTTACTCAAATACATATCATAGCCGCATCCATGTAAATGTGCATGATCATAAAGTAACAAAGGATGTTGCTGAAAATGTGAATAATAATGTGCTCCAACCATGTCATCATAAAAATTAAATCTAGGAGTTCCATACTCCTCATGTGGTACCATCAAAAAGAACCTTTTCACCCATACTTCATTGAGACTGATGCTGCAAAACATGGAATTGTAGGATGTAGGAGCATGAACTAAGTCACCCAAATGATCAAAAAGTGTAGAAGTTTCATCATGGGAAGGATCCATATGGGTAGTATCATGCATCTCCTTCAGAAGTGTGAAACCTACGGTCATAGATTGGTTCCAATTTAAAGGAATCATGCTCTTCTTTAAAATTGCATAACCTTCATCAAGAGACAATTCAAGTTCCTTTTCCACCACATCAAGTGTTCAGATATATTCAAGTTCATCTTCAAAAAAATCAAGCACATTCAGATTTCCACTTTCTCATGATCCACCATGTCATGAGAATCCTCCAAACAATCTACCATTTGACAATCTGAAACATAGGAGGAAAAACAAGTGTCTTGCGACTTTTCAAGAAGTTGCTCATTATGAATTGTGAGATTATGAATATATTCATTATTCTTCAAGTAGGATTCATGTAACCATTCACTAAGATCAATGAAATTTTTTCTATCAAAAGGCAAAGACATGAAATTACCTTTGATGTTACACATTGCCCTTTGAATCTTCTCCATGTCTTCAAGGAAGGATGGCTTCTCCAAGGAAGTAGCTTTCCAACAAGAATTTGATACCAATGCTTAACTTCCATGGAGTATTCTAAGGGACTCTTGGATCTTCTTTTAATTCATATTTAAGGACCCTTCAAGAAAATGAGGCTCTTTCAAATGAATCTCCTCATCTTCTTCCTTCTCACTTGGACCAACTTCTTGAAGCTCAAGTGGTGATGGGGAAGTTGATCTTGTTTCTTCTTCAACTGCTACAAGGTATTCATTTTCATGTTTAATGGAAGTTTGGATTGTAGAAACAATTTCAAAATTTATCTCTATGTCACCAACATAGAGATGTGATCACCCATCAGTAGGTACTCCTTCAGAGTTCAAGCATCCATCAGTAGATGCTCTTTGTTTCATTTCCAAGGTAGAATGTGTCTCAAAATGAAATTCAATATTTTCAATAAAAACTTATTCATACTCATATGATGTATATTCATCTTTTTTAGAGTCACCTGGGACTGAATTTTGATCCTCTTCATGTACTACTTCTTCTACTTCACCTATTTCAGAACTAGATGGTTCATGGGTCTCCTCCTTTTGCTCCTTCAAGCAAGTTGATGCATTTTCCCCCTTTGTTTTCTTAAAATAAATATATTTCCTACAACCTTGGATAGCCAACAATTCGAATCCTTTCATAATATTCTTGGTCATGTATTCAAAGATAGGTTCCATAATTTTTAGATGCTCCTCGCCATCATATGAGGTTCCCTTATCATCCCTAGTCATAGTTTCCTCTTCAACAAAAGCACTTTTGGGTTTCAATATCTAATGGTGGTCTCTAAATTCTTTCCCTCATAAATATCAGACCACACTAGGTTCCAAGATCATTCTTTGATACCACTGTAATTTCCCTTTTAATATTTTTTATTAAATGACCAATTTTTCGCTTTTTTGCCAATTTCAACCCTTGACTAGTTTTGATGTCTAGATCTCCAAATTGACCCAAATGCTCCCAAATATTCTGAGAAGGTATATGAATGATATTACAAATTGAATATGATGTTCAGGGATGATTTATGCCCTCCAATTACTTCTAAAAACTTGTTTAATATTCTGGTCAAGGTAGGAGTCTTTACTAGCAAATTGGGGCTCCAATTCCCCCTGGGTAAATGCGAGAAATGGCTTCTCAAATGTTCCCAAACCCACTCGAAATTCTGAACAGAGGAAGAGGATGTTTAAGGGAAATTATTAAGGTCTCATATTCATCATTTTCATTTTGTACAATATGTTATGACCCTCTCCCAAACAACTACAAAATCAATAATTCGGCCCTTGGGGAAATGGCACTGAATCTTCTCCAAAAGCAATTAAACTGAGTAAAATGGATTCAAATGCTTAATTTCTGAACATGAAACTTGTAATACACATAAATTAAAATCCATTTATTATAAATATATCAGAGATTCATTTTTCCATTCGAAATAATCAGCATTTCCATAGCATACATCAATGTAGTGGGGAAATGGTCATTGTTTGCTCATTAATAACCACTTTTCCATACAAACATTTGATATTTTGACCTGAGAATTTTTGAGAATGAATAAAAAATAATATTGAGCTTATTACAATCAGTAATAGACAATGAAAATCTCTCCCAATTCGAAATCATTAGCATTACAATGGTTCACAACAAGATAGTGGGGAAATGGAACTATTTCTTCATTGTTTAACATTTTTGCATGGAATATTTTGGTATTTTGACCTGAGAGTATTCTGAACTTGAAATACAGAGAATTTACATCATGACATAAAATAATGGGCAGTTAAAATCTTCCCCAAATATATCAATAGCTCACCCAAAGCGCAATCCCTCCATCAACAAGAATATGCAATAAAAAATGGAAATGGTTGAGAGAAAGTGCTGCAATAGAAGGAACCACGAGATTTACTGTAGCTTACACCTGCAAATACAAATCCATTAAATCTCCATGAAATACCTGAGTGGCCTCTCCAAACACCAACTTGGATGCGAATCTTTGAATCTTGAAATTGGCTAAGGCAAGAAAACTAGTCATCCACTAGCTCTCACAATTCACAAATGACAATTTCTCAAATGATAAAAAGACCTTCTCTTGGTTGATTCCTGTATTTTATAAAAATACTTAGCCTTCTAAAGTTACCAATCCATCCACAAAATTCAATCCAATTCAAATTTGGGTATGGGCTCAATATTTGCCATGTGTCCTCCCTTTCCTAGCCTTCCATCTTCCCCCAATTTTAGTAGGAACCCATTGAGCTTCTCCAACTAACATGAGCACCTTATTGGATGCTCTATTTCAACCTGAAATGTCATATATGTCATATTTCAGCCTTCATATATTATTTGTGTCATAGGTGTCATAGCATCTTCGTCATTGTTGTCATAGAGCTAGGGAATCTAGTCCAAGTGTCTCACTAGCTCCAAACTACCTCTTCCTCTTCCATGGGAGTTACTCTTCCACTCCAATTCGACATGAATTGATTCATGCAAAGTATATTGACCTTCCAACTCATCCCAAGACCCTTGGGCTTCTTATGGATTCGAAATGACAAGAGGAGGATGACATGTGGCATAGAAAATCTAGCTTGTGTGGGTCCCACATTCTCCATGTGTCTTCATGATCAATTGCCACTTTGATTTTCCCTTGTATTTATTTATTCATCTCCTTTATTAAATATTTATGCCATTCTAATGTTCAAACATCATTTATTTTCCCCCTTATTCCAAATCCCAAAGCTTTCACCCCCAACCTAGGAAACTAGTAATTTTCCTCCTTGGCAATTATTTGACCCTTAGCATCAATTTGACAAAATCTCATGAATATGGAAAATGTGATTAGGACATTGTGACCCAATGCAAAATTTCGGACATGACATCACCAAAGTAGGACTTGCCCCTAAAATGGGCCTCATAAACCAATAACTCAATTTTGTCCACTCAATAATTTTTTTTATTTTCAAAAAAAATACTTCTTATATTTACAAGGTCATATTTACAATCATACCCACTCAAGAATTTGATCCCAGGTCTCCACGTTAATACAAGCTCGATCACCTTGCTACTTGTCAATAGAAAACATTTTTTCCACCCAATAAATACCAAGATATATGAAAATATATATAATGATGCATTCCAAATAATTTTTTATACCAATTCCAATTGCTTCCACCTACATCCAAAGTATCACCTTTGCAAAAGACAACTAGTACTGTTATGAGTGTTTGGAAAAAGGAATGTCACATCTTCCAATATCATATCTCCATTAAACTACATCTATCTTATCTTAGAAAGAGAGCACCCCACCTTTTGGGAGTTTTTTCCTTATGCTCGTATTCCAACTCAAGTCTTCATTGAAATGCAAGCATAACTATTTATGGTCTTGTGTTACTTCCAACAATTCTCTACCGAAGTTAATTTATGGTTGGGTTTTTCTTTTCCTTTTGAGCAAAAAAATTAATAAGTCTCTATATGAAAATATAACACCTTGTTTTTAATCCACACAAATATGTAATGGGAATATGAGTTGTTTCATGTAGATTATTCATAAAACATCTCAATAATAATAATATATTTTTAAGGTCACAACTAAGGCAAACATCGATTTGGTGGATGAGATTCCCTTATTTGTGAGACAAGGGACCCCTCTCTATGCAACGATGTAACTGCTAAAGTTTACAGAGGTGTACATGCCCTATCCCCTTTAGATTTCAATCTATGACCTCCTAGGAGGAAAAACGTGTTCTTAACCGTTAGGCTTACTCAAATTGTACATTTAAATAGTAAAGGATCATGTTTTCTAATATAGATTTAAATTAATTTGATATAAAAATTATATATGAAATCTTTTTACAAAGAACGAAATAAATTTCCTTTTACCAGAAGAAAAATAGTTATTCCTTGATATTCATTAATAGAATCAAAGGTAACTTGTTACATCACAATGATATCAAATATCATATCAGAGCAGAAGCAAAAGGCAGTTTTGTGGGATTGTACAATGCAAGAAGGAGAGATCATTCTGAGAACTCTAAAGGAAGAAACACTAGCCAACTTAAACAAAATAGATCATCCAATCAAGTCTAAGGAAAAAACATAAAGAGCCCAGATTAGTGTATCCAAGGAAGCGCTCGAGGAAGTGTACTAATATCAATACCCTCCAAGGAGAAACAATGTCAACCTCAAGACATCCAAAAATAATGATAAAAGACTCAACCATCCATACACCAAAAAATTAAACCCAAAGGTTGAAGAGTAGGAGGTACAAGCTTAATCTAGAAGAGCTGAAGCTTATCCTCCCCAATAGTTATTTCCTCATAGTATTCAGTGAAGGAAAGTAGGCCAACAGCCATGGGGAGCGCTTCCTTAAATAAACTGTTTGCCCTTTTATTGTGTTCTCTAAATACATGATGAAAGTCTAATGTGTGAAAGTAGGCCTTCAGCTCCACAATGTTGTCACACCAGGCATCCAAGTCGAGGGAAGACAGAGTTATCTTATCATTATCCTAATTAATGATAACTGATAAGTCCCCATATACATGAAGAGAGGGAATGCCAATTTATTTTGCAAAAATAGTAGGGCCCAAAGTGCCAATAATTCTGCTCCGGTGTTGGTGTTTATCCCACATCCCATCTTGATGCAAAAAGAATGATACTGGATGATCAAAAGGAAGATACCAATTCCACGATACTTATTTTTTGCAGCCCCATCGAAAAATCCTGATGGGTAAGTTAGGACAGGAGCGGTACCAACAATCCTGTGCTTGGATTTTCTTTTACAGTCCATAGGATAGGTGTGAACTTGATCCATAATTCTGTAGCAGAGAGGGATCAGATCAAGAGGCTTATCCTCGAATAAGTAACGGTTCCAGGAGATCCACATATTCCATATGAAGAAAAAGGGAAGATATATATTGTTGGAGCAGGGTCCCGCAGCTACAGAAGAAGCTGCTAGTTTTGGCGGAAAGATATAAGTTTTGGCGGAGAAAGGACAAGGTAGAGCTACGACGCCGTAGCACGTTTCCAGTTGGAGAGCAGAGTCGGAAACCACGACTTTTGGGATAGAAAAGTCAAGAAGGCAACGGTACCTGAGCGACCGAGAGAAGAAAGCTCAACCACTGCATTGAAGGTAGCGACGGAAGACAGGAGGGCTCAGCGACCCTCATAAAGAAGAAGGAGCAACAAGGCTCAAGCATTGAAGGCGAAGGACAAAAAGCAGAGAAGCGGTGCATAGTACCCATGGTCAGTGCCGGGAAGCATGGAAGACTGCAGAGAGCTGTGGTGTGACGGGAAGCGGCTACCTCAAGGACAGAGAGGACCGACTGTCACTAATTAGGGTATGGGTTTACTGTTGGGACAGGCCCACAGTGTTGTAATGGCGAGACCTTCGGGCCGCCTATAAAATCTTTCATTTTTGTATTGTAAAGGGTTAGCTAATCAGTCAGTTAGCCAGTTGGTTGGCTCGTAGGAGTAGTCGTTAGTTGGTCAGTAGAGTATTTTTTAGTAGACTCAGGAGTTAGTCAAACAGACTGTGTTGTAACGATCCAGACACCTAGCTTGTCTGTGAGTCATTTGAGTCTGTATGTAACCATCCACAAAGAGGAAAGAGAGGGAAGGATCTATTGAAAGAAAGGCAATATAGAGATAGAGATAGACCAGAGATCTAGAAGAGATCTCGCGTTGCATATGCAGTGCAACAGACTGTGCTAACTTCCCTCAAGATATATAATAGAAGCACAGTTTGGTGGACGTAACTCCCATCCTGGGGGTGAACCACGTTAAATCTGCGTGTTATGTGTTGTATGAATGTGATTGTATTTGCTTATTGTTACTGGTTATTATGCATAATGATGTTAGTTGTAGTAAGTGAATGTATGTATTGCTCAGCTCATGATAATGCAAGAAGACAGAGATAAGTTGAAGTATTTTAGTAAGCTGTTTAAAGACTCCTTTACGTCTGTTTCTAATGACCGTTTACTCGCAATATAACTTCTAAGAGGTAGAGTTTCGCACCGTGACATAGTCAACGCTAAGAGTGCAAAGTCGTAGTGGTAGGATATCGCAGAGAGGCGATATCGCACCGGTAGAGGAGCTGCGGTGCGCGAAACTGCGAGCTGAGGGCTTAGCGCTGAGGAGAGGTTGAGTGTCCTGCGGTGCGCGGATATGCGATACGGTTGGAGATATTGTGAGTAAGTGGGAGTTGCACAATGTGGGTAAGAATCGCACGGCGAAAAGGGCTGCGAGTAGAAGGGGATGTGCGATGCGCAGCCATAGCTGACCTTGTGACTCATGAGCATAAGAGAAGAAAAGTAGGATGCACAGAACCTGGTCCAAGACACTTGAGTCTTGGCCAACCCATTAGATTCACTTCGGGTGAGACTTCAGATCGCTTTGCGGTCTGTCGCCGAAAGGGCCAGTGAGTTGGGGGTGTTGTTGATTGAGTATAGTAAACCCGAGTCTGCCCATGCAATCAACAAATGGTTCTGTTGCCGGTTTAAACGACTAGGAGTCAATGTTCTGTTGGCATCCTGCTAGAGAAGAGTTCCACCAGTGGCTGGATTCAGACTTAAGGGAGTTCGCCAAGAAAGAGAATAGGATTCCGAGACTAAGCACAGAAGCCTGGCTAGAAAAGCATATCGCTTCAGACATACACACTATATTTTTTGCAACCTATGGAAACAAGCTTTTCGACTGGTTATCCAAGTTGAAAGATAGGAACACATTCAAGAAGAAAAGAAACATTGTCTGGACAGTGGAGCTGATTCAGACCGTGCAGAACCTCGACAATCCGATTACGAGAGCAGTGGACTTCTGGCTGACAAGTGTGCTAGAAGGCTTTGTTACAGAATTTTAGTTGACTAGAGAAAGAGCTTCAGCGCAGCTGAACGATACTTCTTCAAAGGATACCGTGGTAAGTACCTAAGATCTCTAAACCTATCCCTTAAGATGCTGTTATATGAAAAAGGAACAATGGATCTAGTCTCAGATGAATAAGTAAAGATAGTAATGTCACAAGAGTTTGAAAGTGATTTTGATGACATTGGACGAACACGTAGTGGAAAGAAGTATAAAGTAGATTTTAGTTCTCCTGTATTTGAAGACAGATCAGACAGTATTAGAAAATAGAGCCCTAGAACCACAGAAGAACCACAGGGGGGTATCCCTTACCATCCTTATACTCCACAGAAGCAGATAGGGACTCAGAATAACCCTGTCGGTACTCCATCTAGTAGCTCGCAGTCAGTACCTACTCCTGCTACAGTACCTTCACCTACACCGCTGAGTAGTAGTACCCCAGTCAGTCAGAACCCACCACAGAGAAACAGAATGGGAGACGACATGAAGCTACCTATTTTTAAAGGTACAGGAGCAGAGGACCCGGAACAGCACTGGTTCCTATGCGAAGCTATGTGGACCATTAAAACAATCAACGACGATAATCTTAAACTTGTACAGTTGGTCACCACACTTAGAGACAGAGCCTTGACATGGTACATAAAGTATACTACATTACCCAAGATGCTTGCCCAGGTCAAGAACGCCATGATTAAAGAATTTAAGAAACCTAAGTCTGAGTCTCAGTGCATTACAGAGCTTAAGGATATTAAGCAGCTACCATCAGAGTCAGTATGGGAATTTGACCAGAAATTCAAAGCTCTTATCGACCAAGTAAGTTTTGATTTTGCGCCACAGCAGCATAAGGAATGGTTTATTGCAGCACTACTCCCTCATATCAGAATGCCACTAATGCAGCAGAAACTTACTACTCAAGATGAAGCGCCGGAGATGGCAATGAAACTAGAGGCTTCACCTTTAGCAGAAACCAGTACAGGCATGACAACTCTACAGACCCAGTTGGCCAACCTCATGTTATAGATACACAAACTTAAAAAAGGGAAAGAGGTTATGCAGGACATATGGTGCATAAAGTGTAGAGCACAGGGCCATAGTAAAGATAACTGTCCAGTCTTTGTAGAATATTTAGCATCGGGGGCTCCTAACCCCTTACCACGAACACAAGGGCCATGGTGTGAAATATGTAAAACACAAGGACATCCACCTCAGCAATGCCCTTTGCTTCAGAAGTATGTACAGACACCTAAAAACCTATACTGTATCTTTTGTAAATCCGCCGGGCACGATCAACAAGACTGCTGAGCTTATGATCTCATGTCAGAAAGAACACAGGATGTGTACAGAGTCCAAGCAGACACACAAGGTCCAGCAATAGGACCACAGCCGGATCAGACGTATGGAGGCCGTGGAGGAGGATTCAGAGGACGAGGCCGTGGAGGAGGCTTCACACGAGGAGAAGGCTTTGGCCGAGGAGGAGGTTTTGGCCAAGGTCGCGGACCAGTCACTTGTTATAATTGTGGAATCACAGGACACTATGCTAGGGACTGTCAGAATGCCACTACTACTTGTAACTACTGCAAATCTTATGATCATACCATAGAAGAGTGTCCTACCTTGATAGCTAAGATCAGAGACCCGAAGCCCGCAGCACACCAGAACATCCAGCTTATTGTTGCTGAACCTAAGGAACCAGAACCAGCAGTTAACATTGTGACTCGGAGCGGTGCTTCCACCAGTGGCACACCGCAGGAGACCGGAAAGAACACAAGTCAGGGGTGGGTGCGCAGAGCTCCTACTAAAGTAACAGCACTCGACCTACAGAAGAATAAAGAGACCTTTCATGAAGCCAAGGCTTCCTTTGACGAACTTACACCATCAGGACCACAGGTACCGCCATCTAGGAGCGTATCGCAGCAAGTACCTTGTAGCGATAGCCCTGAGCAGGCACCGCAGGCTACCACATCCGGAAGATGCGACGAGGATGAATCGATAGGAAGTGTACAAGCCTTCCTGCAAAGCTGCTTGAAACTCCTGAGAAATGATAAATCTATCGGTGAGCTACAGCGCATGATAGATCAGTGTCAGCAACCCTCTCTCTTGGGCAGTGCACACCGCGCTGTCCATAATATTACGAGACATGCAAGGACAGGAAGAGAGATGAAATTCATAGTGCAGATTGGTGAATTTGAAATGGATGAAGTTGTCTTAGATCTAGGATCAGAAGTGAATGTTCTAACTAAGCAGACATGGGAACAGATGGGTAGCCCTCAGTTAGCCCTATCACCTATCCACCTGAGATTAGCTAATCAGCAGCGAGTATCACCATTGGGTCGACTACCGCAGGTGCCAGTTGATATTGACGGAGTTCGTACTTTTGTGGACTTCGAAGTTATAGAAATCATTGGTGACAGTCGACCATATCCAACACTATTAAGTATTGATTGGGCAATTGGCAGCAAAGATGTCATTGACCTAAAGAAATGACAAATGACCTTTGAGGATGCACAGATCCGGGTCATCGCACCGCTGGACCCCTACCAAGGTCCTAGATATATTGAACCCATCCGAGCAAAGGAAGAGGCACATAACATCGATAGTCTATACCAGATGACTGCAAACCAGAACGACTATATAAATCCAACCGCAGAAGGGCATATTAGTTGGCGATACGACAGCTCATGCGCATCGGATTCGGATGTGGGTCTCGAAAACTGGCAGAACAGACTTTACGAAGTCTCATCACGCAGATGTGCGTTTATAAGTAAGTCACTGCGATGGATTGGCACTGAGATCGTGGAGACTCCATCATATCATGGTCTGACGGATATTCAGGATTTTTTTGCACAGTTTGAGCAACAAATTCCTCATGAGCAGAGGATCGCAGCTATGGACCTTGCAGTTCGAGCTACACCTGCAAGATGGTGGTATGCGCATAAAGAGACTATCACATCATGGGATAATATGAAAAGACTGATGGCGATCCGATTTTCTGATAACAGAGAGTATGCTCAGCAGAAATACATAGGAGAAACTGACCCCAGGATACACATTCAGACATGTGAACAGAATTGGTCGGACATTCCAGAGGATGAATGGGTTCACAGATTCATTCACACATTGGACACAATTCCAAGAAATTGGTATACAGAGACCGAGCTGCGCAAAGGAACAACCACATGGTCACTTATGACAGACAGCTTCCTACTCACCTTTGCGTTTGAGTCAGAACATCCAAGTGTTGCGCAGGCCCTAGACATAATCAACACAAATATTTTCAAGGATCGCACTAGCTCAGTACCAATCCAACCTGAGTGGACTATCCAGCTAGAAGAGGCGTTGGAATGTTATAATTTTACATCAGAATCAGAGGAGGCAGATGAGGATCCTCGCAACACCAACATTCCCGAATCAGAAGGCAATCGCGATGTGGAGGGACCACAGTTAGAGATTCCAGCGATCATTGAGCCTATCAATATTAAAAAGATCAATATTGGCACAGACGCAGAACCTAAGTTTGCCTCTATTGGAGACTACTGGAATGATGAAACAGTCGGCCACATTGCAGATCTGTTACACGACTATCAGGACCTATTTCCCACCAAGTTCACAGAGATGAAGGGAATAGTTGGAGACCTGGGAGTCATGAGGATACCATTAAAGGAAGATGTTAGACCAGTTAAGCAGCACCCATACAGATTAAATCCGCGCTACAAAGAAAAAGTAAAGGACAAAATTGATAAAATGCTAGTAGCAGGCATCATCGAGCCAGTTGAGGAAAGCGAATGGGTTAGCCCTATGGTAGTGCAAGAGAAGAAAACAAAAGGGGACATCAGGATCTATGTTGATCTGCGAAAACTCAACGATGCATCACTTCATGATCCATTTCCAACACCGTTCACTAATGAAGTATTAGACAACGTGGGAGGACAGGAGTTTTATTCCTTCACCGATGGGTTTTCAGGCTACCATCAGATCAGAATACATCCAGAAGATCAATCCAAGACCACCTTTGCAACAGAATGGGGCTTGTTCCAG
>LPNX011134276.1:734747-748564 GCA_001517045.1 Pseudotsuga menziesii
ACACCGATGGAGAAATTGCTCAAGAAGGATGTCAAATTCCTATGGAACGAGGAATGCCAGCAGAGTCTAGACATAGTTAAGGAGAATATGGTTACAGCACCCATCCTAGTATTCCCAGACTAGACTAAGCCTTTCCATGTACATGTGGATGCATCCGGCATCGCATTAGGAGTCGTCTTGACCCAGCCAGGAGAAGGAGATCTTGACCATCCTATCGCTTACTCCAGCAGAAAGCTATCCACAGCAGAAAAGAACTACACCACAACAGAAAGGGAGGGCTTAGCTATGGTATATGCGCTGCAGAAGTTCAGGAACTATCTATTGGGCACCTCGTTTAAAATGTTTACCGATCATTCCGCATTGAAGTACCTAGTCAATAAACCAGTGTTAGGGGGGAGAATCTGCAGATGGTTACTCCTCTTCCAGGAGTATGATTTTGAAATCATTGTGAAACCAGGGAGACTGAATGCAGGACCAGATCATCTGTCGCGGCTAGACTCAGGAGAAGAGCCCAGTAACCTAGAAGACAATCTGCCAGACGCGCCATTGTTTTCCATACAGATTGCAGATGAGTAGTATACCGACATTATTCAATTCCTCACCACAGGAGTAGCACCTGAGGACCTTACTAAGCAGCAAAAGAAACAGTTGGTTGTGAAGGCAGCATATTTCACCCTCATTGCAGGATGCCTATACAAGTTAGGCCCAGATGAAATTCTACACAGATGTGTAATGCCGCATGAAAAAGACGTTATTATCAAAGAGGCTCATTCAGGAACCGCAGGAGGTCACTTCCCTGGAAAACCGACTGCGCAGAAAATCTTAGAAGCAGGCTTGTGGTGGCCTACATTGCATAAAGACACTAAGGACTTTTGCAGATGCTGCGATATCTGCCAAAGGGTAGGAAAACCCTCGCGACGCGATGAAATGCCGCTGCGACCGCAGGTCATGTTGCGCGCATTCGACAAATGGGCTATAGATTTTGTGGGTCCTATTAACCCACCAGGGAAGCGCACGGGTGCGAGATATATTATCACTGGAACAGAATACCTCACCAGATGGGTGGAGGCCAAAGCAGTACGAAATTGTGATGCCGCTACAGCTGCACAATTCCTCTTCGAAAACATCATCAGTAGGTTCGGATGCCTAGTAATTTTGATGAGCGACCAAGGTACACATTTCTTGAACAATACTATTGAGGCACTAATAGAAGAATTCCAGATCCAGCACCATAAGAGCACTCCCTACCACCCGCAGGCTAATGGTACAGTAGAGGACTTTAATAAGATTTTAGAAAATGCTCTTACCAAGATCTGTAACAACCAGAGGAATGATTGGGACCTCAGAGTTAACGCTGTCTTATGGGCATACAGAACCACGTGCAAGAAACTTATGGGACACACACCTTTCAGCTTCGTATATGGACAAGAGGCTGTTATGCCGATGGAGTATATTCTTCCCAGCTTAAGAATTGCTCAGATTACCGAGATGACTGATACCGACACAGTCGAAGCAAGGCTCGCACAGCTGCTGGCCCTAGAAGAAGACAGGTTCATCGCTGGATTCCATCAGAAAGTGCAGAAGGCCCGAGAAAAAGCTTGGCATGACAGACACATTAAGAATAAGACTTTCCAGACTGGAGACCTGGTGCTCCTCTATGACAGCAAATTCATCAAGTTCCCAGGGAAGTTCAAGACACATTGGCTAGGGCCATATCAGATACAACAAGTCACAGAAGGAGGTGCCGTTCAGCTCAGCCAGCTAAATGGGGAGCTTTTGCCCACATGGATTAACGGCAGTAGGCTTAAGCTCTATAGTGACAGCCTCCCCACCCCTCAGCCCTAGCATGAACAGTTCAGGATGGCGCAGATGTTCAGTGTAGTTGAAAGGAGGCATCGCGCCGGGAATAAGTCTACAGCAAAGCCAAAAAAAATAAAAATAAAAATGTGATAGTTTTGACACTGTTTGTTTGCGCATGTGATGCGGAGTTGCATCGCAGCAGTTAGATGTTTCCCCCTGCCACGTATTCAGTTTGCAACCGACAGTAGGCTAGTCAAGTCACTATCTGACAGGTAGTTAATGAAGTAATGACCGGTATCCCCTACCGTAGATTTGGCAGCAGTATATTAAATGTTTCCAGATTTGGTAAATCCCCGACGACACCGATGCCTGGATATGCACGTTTTGAGGGACACGTGATCAGATCTCAGTAATTATGACAGATCAGAATGACGGGTAGGGTCTCGTCCAAGTAATTATGATTCCCAACGGGGTTGACCTAGCAGGACCATTGCGTCCGGTAGTATGCCTTCGGCATAAAAGCAGACATCCTTCAAGTAGGAAGGGTACAGTTGCTAAATATCGAGAGCCATGCAAAGCAGTGATAAGTGCCCCCTGTACAGAGCCAATTAGGTTGCAGAGTACAGTGACTTCCAGATTTCAAAGCCACTGCACGCCCCGAGTATTGAGCCGAGCAGATTTTGACTGAGGCCGAACTTATAGAAGTGAAGCTTAGAAAGAACGTACTGGCCGTGTGTTCGCCATGACGACGCCACCCAAGGTTGTGAAAATCGAGACAGCACAAGTTAGACAGTCGCTAAGGATGAAGAGTCAAGCACCAGAAGTAGAAGTTGTCACTAGAGTCTCTGCTAAGGAGAAGAAGAACGCCGAGCCGATCACTGAAGATAAGAAAGCAGAGCACAAGAGTGATGAGAAGAAACCTCCCGCTAGGAGAATGGTAAAAATGAGAAAAATAAAGCAACGAGAGAAAATCGCTGACCTATCTGATCAGCTAAGGGAAGCACGAAAGACAGCGGAGGTACTGAAGCAGAAACCTGAGGGTCAGAGCCAGCGTGCGGATTTGACCCACATCGAAGAGCAGAGAAGTGGAAGAATACTGCAAACCCAGTGGAGGGGAGACTTCCAGAATGAGGACAAAGGCTTGTTCTCGGAGCGGAGTCCATGGGTTGCTTCTTCTCCATCCACGAGGCTCTAGATGGAAGGAAATGTTTGAGAAGGCTGGAAGATACAGATTTTCCTTGTGATAAAAGTTCTAACCCAAATAAAAAGGAAAGGATATCTGTGGAACACTTCTCAAACACTAGAGCGCTCATAAAGAAGAAAGAGCAAAGAGAGCGAAATCGTGACTATGGGCAGAAAGGACAAGAGAGCCTAGCGAACTAAGTTACCGAAACTCCAGAAAGAACGTGCTGAGGAGATGAAGAATGAAGTCGCAGGACTTCAAGGCAGGTTACAGCGCACTTTGCAGGAGGTGAAGGATAAGTTGTAGCAGGAGAAGCCTGTTCCAGGTGGCTCGAGGGCGAGCCACAAGTAAGTGTTAGGGGACTGTTGGAGCAGGGTCCCGCAGCTACAGAAGAAGCTGCTAGTTTTGGCAGAAAGATATAAGTTTTGGCGGAGAAAGGACAAGGCAGAGCTACGACGCCGTAGCACGTTTCCAGCTGGAGAGCAGAGCCGGAAACCATGACTTTTGGGATAGAAAAGTCAAGAAGGCAACGGTACCTGAGCGGCCGAGAGAAGAAATCTCAACCACTGCATTGAAGGCAGCGGTGGAAGACAGGAGGGCTCAGCGACCCTCATAAAGAAGGAGCAACGAGGCTCAAGCATTGAAGGCGAAGGACAGAAAGTAGAGAAGCGGTGCATAGTACCCATGGTCAGTGCTGGGAAGCATGGAAGACAGCAGAGAGCTGTGGTGTGACGGGAAGCGGCTACCTCAAGGACAGAGAGGACCGACTGTCACTAATTAGGGTATGGGTTTACTGTTGGGACAGGCCCACAGTGTTGTAATGGCGAGACCTTCGGGCCGCCTATAAAAGCTTGCATTTTTGTATTGTAAAGGGTTAGCTAATTAGTCAGTTAGGTAGTTGGTTGGCTCGTAGGAGGAGTTGTTAGTTGGTCAGTAGAGTATTTTTTAGTAGACTCAGGAGTCAGTCAAACAGACTGTGTTGTAACGATCCAGACACCTAGCTTGTCTGTGAGTCATTTGAGTCTGTATGTAACCATCCACAGAGAGGAAAGAGAGGGAAGGATCTATTGAAAGAAAGGCAATATAGAGATAGAAATAGACCAGAGATCTAGAAGAGATCTCGCGCTGCATATGCAGTGCAACAAACTGTGCTAACTTCCCTCAAGATATATAATAGAAGCACAGTTTGGTGTACGTAACTCCCATCCTGGGGGTGAACCACGTTAAATCTGCATGTTATGCGTTGTATGAATGTGATTGTATTTGCTTATTGTTACTGGTTATTATGCATAATGATGTTAGTTGTAGTAAGTGAATGTATGTATTGCTCAGCTCATGATAATGCAAGAAGACAGAGATAAGTTGAAGTATTTTAGTAAGCTGTTTAAAGACTCCTTTACGTCTGTTTCTAATGACCGTTTACTCGCAATATAACTTCTGAGAGGTAGAGTTTCACACCGTGACATAGTCAACGCTAAGAGTGTAAAGTCGTAGTGGTAGGATATCGCAGAGAGGCGATATCGCACCGGCAGAGGAGCTGCGGTGCGCGAAACTGCGAGCTGAGGGCTTAGCGCTGAGGAGAGGTTGAGTGTCCTGCGGTGCGCGGAGATGCGATACAGTTGGAGATATTGTGAGTAAGTGGGAGTTGCGCAACGTGGGTAAGAATCGCATGGCGAAAAGGGATGCGAGTAGAAGGGGATGTGCGATGCGCAGCCATAGCTGACCTTGTGACTCATGAGCATAAGAGAAGAAAAGTAGGATGCGCAGAACCTGGTCCAAGACACTTGAGTCTTGGCCAGTCCATTAGATTCACTTCGGGTGAGACTTCAGATCGCTTCGCGGTCTGTCGCCAAAAGGGCTAGTGAGTTAGGGGTGTTGTTGATTATTTATAGTAAACCCGGGTCTGCCCATGCAATCAACATATATATTCCCTTTCCCTTTTGAACTAGTTTTCTAAGTTCTCCAGAAATGATGGATCATTCCAATTCATAGAGATGTGGAATTTCCTGTATAATATGTTGATGGTATCCCTAGTGAAAGGGCATCCAACAAAGAGATGATTTACAGATTCATCACTATTTCTATAGAGGCAGCCTCTGTTGGTCCCAGACCATCCTTTTTTTGGTAGGTTATCCAAAGTATTGATGTGGTTCTGAATGCAAAGCTAAGTAAAACATTTCATTTTTAAAGGCACATTACAACACCAAATGCATGAATGAGAACTATCAAGTGAAAAAGTCAGTAAGGAGGAAGTGATGTGATCATACGCCAAACTGGCAAATACAACGATACATCTCCTATAACTTTGTTGTACATCCATAATAAAGTATCCTTGACTTCCTTTAATCTGATACATCCGTGAGATAAACCTTTGACATAATCAGTCCATTGTTCCTTAACTACCTCCCAAGTCCAAGTCTATTGTAGATAGCTAGTAAGACTTTGAGTTTGTTCCATCTCCCAAAATACGGGCCTGATTAAGTGTAGAAATTCCATAATCGCAAAGATAATCCTTGAGGGCCTCAAAGAGTACAAAGGAGGAGTTCAAACCTGTTATAGGATCAACGCCTAGCCTGATTCTTTTACCATCACCAACCTTCCAGCCCAAATGCATAGTGACCCAGGAAAGTGTTCTTATAAAGCCATTCCAAAAGTAAGAAGAACCTTGAACTGGGAAGCTTTGTTAACATATCCAATCATCGTCGGACAAGTTTTTAAGATATTTATGGCCAATGATATGGATCCACATTCCTTTATCATTTAGTACCATCCATAAGCTTTTCATTCTGAGGGACATACTGAACCATTCCAAGTTCTTGATGTTCCACCCACCATATTCATATGGTTTGGAGATAGTAAACCATTCAACTAAGTACATCTTATGTTTCCCCCCTGTGTTTCCCCAAAGAAAGGTAAAAATGAAAGTCTGAGACAATTTAGAATGGATTTGGGGAACCGAGCTTTGGAAAACCAATATAATGATAACCCCATAAGAACATACCTCACAAGGATCAGCCTTCCACCAAGAGAAAGCAATCTGTAAGCCCAATTACTTGTTCTTTTTTTGAAACTTTTGATGATCCACCTCCAATCATTAGTGCAATATCCTAGGGGTTTAAGACGACACTCGAGGTATTTTAAACCTGCTGAAAGGGGATCCATTTTGAAGGGTGGGATGGAATCAATCAGGTCCCTTGTTTCTACATCCGCTTCACTATACCTATAGCTAAACAAAAGAGATCCAATATTTTCTTATACACTTGCCATTCATCTATTATCCCCAACCCAAACAGAATAATATCATCGACAAATAGGAGGTGTGTTATAGACATGATAGAAGAGACCTTGATCCATTTGATCTTTCTTTTTTCTCTTAGTATCAGTAATAATAAGAATTAACTTTCAATCACAAGAATAAATAGGAGAGGGGAAAGAGGGCATCCCTGTTGTATACCTCGAGAAGCTGAGAATAATTTTGATGGAGTGCCATTGATGAGGACCAAGAAATTGGAGGAGAAAACACAACCCATGATCCAGTTAACCCCATCAATAGGTATACCGATTTGGAGAAGAATGAGCCTTAAGAATGTGTAGTTAACACGGTCAAAATATTTGACAAGATCTAGCTTAAGTACCATTACCTGCAATTTTTTCATTTCGATAGTGTGTAGGATTTCCTGAGTAAAGCCTACAGGTTCAATGATATGTCTGTTTTGAAGGAAGCCATACTATTGGGATGAGATGGCCTTGTCCAAGAAAGGCTTCATGAGGATAGATCCAATCTTAGAGATGAGCTTGTAAGCCCAATTGCAGAGCGAGATAGGTCGAAAGTCAGCATAAGTTTGTGGCTTTTCGCACTTTGGGATAAGTGTAAGAAAAGTGGCATTGATGGAATTGATGACCTTCCCCTCAATTCGAGATTGTTCAGTAGCCCTTATAAGTTCAATACCCACCAATTCGAAGAACTAGAGAAAGAACTCCACCGAACATCCATCAAGTCTAAGGCCTTATCCTTTTTGAATCCTTTTAAGGCTCCTTCAGCTTTCGAAAGAGTGATCTTCGAGAGGAAGATACCAGCTTCATCCTCCTGTACAAAGGATGGAAAGAGATTGATGACTTTAAGTTGATCAACGATACTAGTATTTCCATCATCTTTAAAAAGCTCCGAGAAGTGAAATTCACCCATATGTTTAAGATGAGCCTCGTCTTCAACCAGTTCACCAGCCTAACTCCGAAGATCCCAAATAGATTTAGCATTCCTTGTAGCCGAAGCATAACTATGGAAGAATTCCGTATTTGCATCTCCTTCACTAATCCAGTTGGTTCTGCTTTTAAGCTTCCAAGTTAAGACCTCATGGGCCAGGTAGCTTTCCTTTCTACTCTTAAGCAATGACAACTATGCAGCTTCCTAGTCAGAGAGTATACCAAAGGGCCGAATAGTAAGGAGAGACAGGATCTCCAAGTCAATGTCAGCTATCTCTTTATCCCTAAAGGGCATGTTCTTTTTTTCCCAATTCTTAACAACACTTTTGAGGCTTTTGAGATTATGGTTGAGAACATACATATGATCAAGAGCCATAAGTGAGGTATCTGAAGCCAATGAAGTTTTTACAACCATGGAAAAATCCTTCTCTAGAAGCCAGGACCGATTAAACTTGAAAGGGTAAAAGGTAGAGGAAGGCATGACATCCCATTCCAAAGAGACAAGGTAGTGGTCAGATATCACAGAGGGATGGGTCCAGGTTCTGTAATAGTTGAGGAAGGGGAGAAGACAAGATGAGGCTAGAAATATGTCCAGCATTTTTCTAATTCCCTCCAAGCCAACATGCCCATTTCTCCAAGTAGGGCTAGGTGAGAGAGGGGCCAGATCCATCATATTGGCATTAGTCAAAAGATGAGAGAAAAAAGGGGCCATCAAATCAATACGAGATTTATTTCCCCAGATTTAGGCATCCGAGATAGTGAAGTTAAGATCCCCAACAAGTAGGAGATTAGGAAGATAAAAATGCCCCTAGCTAGTACATCATTCCAAAAGAAGTCTTTGTTCAAATAGGGGCCATAGCAGTTGAGGATAGAGAGATCGAAGTCAAGGACTTTAA
The DNA here is from genome assembly GCA_001517045.1 of Pseudotsuga menziesii. Taxonomy (NCBI): domain Eukaryota; kingdom Viridiplantae; phylum Streptophyta; class Pinopsida; order Pinales; family Pinaceae; genus Pseudotsuga; species Pseudotsuga menziesii. The sequence continues at coordinate 742,830 of LPNX011134276.1, forward strand.
ACCTAGCTTTAACCATGATTCCCGCATAGGAGATAAAGGATTTACAATGGGAAAGAAAAGGATTCCAGCCAGTTAAGAGACCCCCAGAATGACTACCAAGTCAATGGCACAGAATTCCTAGCCATGCTTGATCTTGGAAAAAAGATGAAGAGCATGGTAATGGTCGCACATAGTTTCCAAAATGAGGTCATATAAGGATTTATTGACAAAAAACAAGGATTCAAGGGATTTATGTTTGGTAAGCCCCCTGAAACAATGAAATTTCATAGTGAGGATCTTCATGGGCAACCAGGTCTAGCAGGTGGAAAAGCTCAAGTCTCTGAGGAGAAGACATGACATGGGAGGACAAGGGGGATTTGGCAGCTGCATTGATTCTGACTAAGAGGGGAGTATAAAGACTAGGGGTTCCTAGATATCCAGGGGGGGAGGAAGGAGGTTTGGCTTTCCTGGATTTTCGAATTGTAACATTTTTGAATCTGATGGAATCTAGGGGAAGAGTGGAGGGAGAGAGGGGGGATTTTTCAGAGAAGATGGAGAGAGATTTGAGGAGAGAGGGATCCATGAAGGAGGGAGAGTTTGTAGGACTTGCCTCTAAGGGTTCAACAGGGTCAGGTGGGGTTCTTGTAAGGGGGGGGGATCCTCCAAGGAGAAAGGAGGAGTCTCAGAAATCAACAAGGGGAGTGAAGCACTCAGAGTCAATAAGGGCAAGTTACTTGAAGGCAGAGAGATCGAAGTAGGAGCAAGCAGAGGGGTATACAATCTCTACAAAGTAGAGCAATCCTTTTGTGTGTCCAGAGAGCTAGCAGGGAGAGACATCCTGGAACAATTCTCAACATCTTTAATGCACAAAAGTTCACCTTTCGTAAGATCGTCATACATGGCAGGGGATGAGGAACCACACATACCTGCAGGTAACCGAGTTGAAATGTCCTTAGTAGAGGGAGAGACATCAGGAGGTGAGTGCGAAGGGAGATCAAAAGAATCAAAACCCTTGGATCGAGGAAGACCATGCAGTAAGGAAGAGCAAGTTTTCCTGAGGTGGCAAATAGCATGACAGTAACTGCACCTGAAGGGAACATTCAAGTAATCCAATCTTTGGAAAATGACTAGGTCGTTACAAACAATATCAATCTCCGCGAGAAGGCATTTTGAGACATCCAGCTCAACTAAAACCCTGGCCATGAATTTGTCAAAAATCTGATGAAAGTCTTTTTCGATAGCTACGAAACACCCAAGGGAATTTGTAAGACCAGTCAAGAAGTTCTTATTACATAGCGGGAACGGTAGGGAAAGAAACAATACCTAAAGGTACCTTTTGACCACCCTCTATTGAAGAGGGTCAAAGTTGGTGTGACAGCAACTCAATACTAGTGACCCCTTCTCAATGGTCCATAGAGAGCCCAAAATGAGAGTACAGTCCTTTTCCTCAAGGAAAACAAAGACCAACCATATGTTCACTAGCAGACTGATCGTTGGGATATAATCAAGTTGTGGCTTCCAGTGGATAGTAGCCTACTCAATCCACTCTTCTTTGTTCATATTACAATATTCCAACCGATCGATGTAAGGTTTTCTGTTACACCAAAACCTGCAAATGTTGGTGAACATTTGAAACCCAACATAAGGCTCTATCACTAGGAGTGGTGGTCAAACCACTTGTTTTATATTCCCAGAGGTGCGGCTGTTATACCATGTGGAGGTACCCAATACTCCAACACCCCACCTTCGGCATAGCTCGGGCGATTTGAACCCAAGACCTTTACTCTGATACCATGTGGAAATTGAACCCAGGTGTTAGAACAATTACACTCACAAAAATTGCCAATTACACATGCAAACTACACATAAAGGAGACTGAATATGGAGCAGAACACTAATCTGTATTGAATAAGTATACAATAGCCAACCTTGTGAAGTCATAGGCTACCACAATAAATAATTACATGAGAGATTCAAATGCATTGGGATTCTATTCGAATTGGTCAAAAGCAGGCTTACTAAAACTAAGCAAAACCCCCATAGGTGCATAAAGCAGCTTCCAAATCTGTCTAGGAGCTCATGAATTGGAAAAATCAATTAAGGAGGCTAATAGGTGATGGAAGGAAAACTCATACATGCTTTTATTAGGAGAAAAGAGTGGAGGATGATGGGGACAAAAAACAAGTTAACTTCACATAGTCAAACTTTCCCAATTGCCTTAAAACTCAGTAAAAGCAACAATAAAGCAAGAAAAGAAGATATGCGCTAGGAAGGCCAGGAATAAAGAAGAAATGATTCCAAGAGGTTTCCCAAGTGCTCCATGACTCATTTTTAGCAAGTTTGACCATCTAGGACATGTGGAGGACAACTTGCATAGAGTGGAATATGGAAACTAGGCAAATAAGACAAAATGGAGATAATTAATGTCTAAGGTAGTTAACTATGGGTTGATTATTCTAACAGCCCCCCTTAAGCCTGAATTATGAGTAAAATATCAGAAAATAATAGGGCCTAGCAACAAGGCTTAGTCACCCTTTACATACTGCATGTCCATTTAACCAAGGAAAGAGGCAAAAACCCAGTGGGAAAAATCCTCCCTTAAACATGGACAGTAAAACAAAATTTGAAAAATCTTGTCATCGATCATGCTTCAGCAATCCCCAATAGTCATTTGAGATTGCTGAATGTCTTCTCACAAAAAACTTTTGTGAAGATGTATCTTACTTATTTTTAAGATGGACGGAACAGTAGGTGAATGGTGCCATCATGCACAAGTTGTCTGATGTAGTGCATATGGATCTCAATGTGTTTGGTTCTCTGTCTCTGAAATGGATCATTGCAGATTTGAATGGTACTTTGATTATCAAAATAGATAGTAGTTGAGTATTCTGATTTGAATCCACACTCACCAAGTAACCCCTGCAACCATAAACATTGAGTTGCTGCATTTACAACTCCTATGTACTCTACTTCTGTAGATGAGAGTGCAATGGCACTCTGTTTCTTGCTTGACGAGCTGATTGGTCCTTTAGCAAGCATGAACACAATATCCTAATGTTTACTTTCGATCTGTGTTGTCACCTGCCCAATCACTGTCAGTAAACCCAATCAAATCAATATCAGATTTAACTTTGTAGAAGATCCCATGAGTCCTTGTTCCCTGAACAAAGTTAAGGATCCTTTTGGCTGCTCTCCAATGGATCTCATGAGTCTGATCCATGTATCTTGAAGCCACACTTACTACATAAGAAATATCAGGTTGAGTATTTGTAAGGTACAACAAACACCTAATCAGTTGCCTATACAGTGTATTATTTGCCATAGGTGAAGAATCTGCTTCTTCAAGCTTAACTCCTGAAAGGAAGGGAGTCTTGCTTGGCTTGCAATATTTCATGTTGAACTTGTTTAGAAAATCCAAAGCATACTTGTACTGATGTACTTTTATTCCATGTTTGGTTTGAGCAATCTCGAGACCCAAGAATTGGCTCAATAACCCCAAATCAGTCATAGAAAATGCATGGTTAATTACATCCTTCAAGGAGGCAATTTCATCCTTTGAGCTTCCTGTAATGAGAAGGTCATCTACATACAAGAAAATAATCATCAAAGAACCATGAATCATCTTCAAATAAACATTAGGATCAGACTTGCATCGAACAAAATTCAATGATAGAAAAATGCCATCAATCTTGGCATACCAAGCCCTAGGGGCTTGCTTAAGCCCATACAATGATTTCTTTATCCTGCACACAAGATATGGATTAGTAACAAATACTTGAGGCTGATGCATGTAAATCTCTTCAGTAAGATCTCCATTCAGGAAAGCACACTTCACATCCATGTGATGTACCTCCCATTGCTTCGAAGCTGCAATGGCTAAGGCTAGCCTGATGGAGTCCATCTTTGCCACTGGTGCAAAGGTCTCATTATAGTCTGTGCCATGTACCTATGAGTAGGCCTTGGCTACCAATCTTGCCTTATATTTCAAAGGTGAAGCATTAGCAGCAAACTTGGTTTTGAAAACCCACTTACATTGAACTAGCTTCCTCCCTGGGGGAAGATCAACCAACTCCCAAGTGTTGTTCTTCTGGAGTGAGCTGAATTCTTCTTTCATGGTTGTTTTCCATCTTGGATCATGTGCTGCATCTTCATATGTCTGTGGGTATGATTCAACCATCAGATAGCATTTCTCTACAAACAAGGGGTCTTTCATACACATGGCATTCTCAAACTGAGATCTAGTCCTCCTAGAATCACTAGGATTTCCAGCGAGTTCCCCAGCTGCATGAATGGTATTTGCTGCCCATTTTGGTCTTGTAGGTATGTTAGGATTTGTGATTAAATAATCATTATCATACATATCAGAATCAGCAAAATCACTTATCTCTTCACTTACATTCAGTGGTTCTGGTGGTGAAGAAAACTCTCCAACTTCAACTGCTGCTAAAGGCTCTTCTTGGAACTGAACACTCCTTTCAATGAAGGATTTGTTTGTGCTCAAATTGATCAGCTTGTACCCTTTTGAATCTTCAGAGTACCCAACAAATAGACACACTTGGCTTTTGTCACGTCCTCGTCCCTCAACCGGCGAAGAGGACGCGACGAACACCAAACACAGCCAGGAAAACCGCCCCATGAACATTAACAGAAATCAAATGCTGAAATTAAAACTTACAAGCATACACAGATGCAAAAATCTTCAATCATACAGCGGAAGCAACACAAACACATTTCCAGCATTCATCATGTTCATCATTTCACATAATACAGTATATAAATTGTAGAGGAGAAGTAACAACAGCACTTATCTTTCAATGAAGAGTTCACCCGCAACCAGCTACGTCGCTGCAATGTTCCACCCAACCATAGGCCAGCTTGCTCATCAATCTCTCAGCAACGCTGCCACCCCCGAGCTGGGCATGATCCCTCAAGGATAAGGGTCAATTACAGGCTTACACATAGCCTAGGGGACATAAACAACAAACCAACATAGCTGGGTTTCATAGGATTTCAACAGACAAGCCAAGCCAGCACAGTCCGAAGACTAACCATTACACTCAGACAATTACTTAGCTGTCACAACTTAAATAGGGAAAACGAATTCCTGAGTCATTCTTGGCACTATCGTGGCCAAAATGACTCTCACTCGAATTTACAATGGCCCCCAAACGTATCAGCAAATACATTCACAACATGGGGAAGACTACAGCCCCAAAATCTACCAGTGAGCACAACTTACAGCAGGGAAAAATGACCCAATTAATCTGTGAGACAGCAAAAAAAAATGTGAATGGCCCTTCGCAGATAGTCGTGGATGCAAGAGCACGGCTCTCATCTCACTATGTGCGCCCCAAACAGAAGAATACCTATGCGTGGGTAACAATCCGACCCAGCAAGGAAAAGAACAGACAATGGAGGCCCTGCGTGAGGAAAAACAACTCCGTTTTTGTCCGTGGATGCACACACAACAGGAAGGACGCGATTTTTCAGTTCGTGGGTTTTTAGCAACTCATGGGGTGAAGATGAATGTCTGCGTGAGGAGATGAACAGCCAAAATCGTGGGTAGAGTGAACAGGCCAGGGAAGAGTGCGTGAGGGAGAAGAATGGGCAGACATGGGTGAAGTGGGCAGGTGGGAAAAGGACTGACAGTCCTACCACCCCACTCCCAAAGGCATTAACTGCCTCAACCACCAGCAGCCATTACTCCTCAGCTACCCAACAAAACATTCAAGAGGTTGACAAGGGAAGATGGAAAA
>LPNX011134276.1:749376-901024 GCA_001517045.1 Pseudotsuga menziesii
CCCCTTTCTTTTTTTTTCTTTCTTTTTTCATTACCGCTCAACCCGAGCTTTCCAGGACAGTCATATGTCCACATGCACCTCTAGGATTCTCTCATAGTCCTCGCTTCCAGCGACACCTATATCCAAACATTGAATAGATTCATATGTTTAGTTTATTTTCATTAGTTTTACCTCTAGAACAAGAGCGTAAAACATCATAACCAAATCATACACACATGTATTTTCACAAGCAAAATAATCCAATACTTATCTGTATTGTGCCCTTCCTCGTTCGTCCACAGGATCCTGCTTCGCTTTGCAAGCCTTGGGATTGCCTATGGACTTAGATGTCAGGTCAGCACACTGGCTGCTCCACAACATCAAATAATTAATGTCCAGCCAGTACATAACCATGTCAACTGGGCTTGGAACTTTATCATGACCATTTCCAGGTCTAGGATCTACTATGGATCGTTAGGCATATCACGGCCCATCATACACTTATGTCAACAATGACACATACACTTATATCGCCATACACTTATACCAACATGCACTTATATCAACCATTTACCTTTACCTTTAGCCTGTCAACACAAGCAACACAAGCAATACAAGCAAACTCATCAGCATCATTGCTCTAAAACTGTAATCACATTTCATATCATTCACTATCAACTATTGAGACACCAGGAGTGCGTCCACTCCCCAGAGTGTAATCAATATTGAAAACCCTTTCATGACTCGACATCCACCCAGTGTGCACTCTCTTCCGGTGTGTGCCATGTAGGCCCTATGCATACTCAAGCAATCGGTCATCATGGATATAAATAAAAACATGTTCTTCATATGGAATTTAATAATTAAACATGCATATTCATAGCAAGGGTTACATAACACTTATCCATTTTCCGTCGTAGCATGCCTTTATATCTGTTAGGCACTGTCAAGGAACTGGGAAAAACTGAATGCTAAGCTGGTGAGCTCGCTGTAGAGCTAGGAACACCTACACCAGAACTAGCCTGACTTCTATAACACCCACACACACACCCAGCACAAGGAATCAGTCCCTTCTCTGCTACACAGCCCCTTAGGCCCTGCATTCCCTTCTAGTGCTATCCCGGGGTTGTGGAGAAGAAAGCCAGCCCTCTAGCTTTGTCTGTGTGGTTTCCAATCACCAGGTCTAAGCAAACCAAGGCCCCATCCCTGTTTCCTATTTACGTTTCATATCCACACACGTCTCACTGACATAATCCAAACCTTCTCACTCATGTTATCACCAAACATGCAGTGCAGATGAGACATTTTCAAAATGTCTAATGGAGTTTCACCCGAAACCCATTTCCAAGGGAAAACCTTCCCATGAAGTTTGGCTCTTGCAGGTCATCAGACATGATCTTCCTGCAGTGTGTACTCCTGACACCTTCAGCAAATACCCAAACAGTTAATCATCACCTAATACCACAATCCAATTGATCGTTTCATAACCAAGCAATGACATTAGCAATCAAATTCAATAAGAATTTGCGATTCTATCTACTACATAAATTGACTTGCTCAATTGTGGGTTTCTTGTAAGCAGCATTACTATGCCCACTATAATTTTATGCTTACTATCATAACATGAATACCCACTTACCATGTGTCCCTCCTAACACAATCTCACACAAGCCAACAATGATTAGTAGTCGTTAGTACCACTTAAATCCGAAATCCAACATTCGAGTTTAACAACCTGTACTAACTAATTTTCATAACCATGAGACTTCTTCTCATAAATGGTAGATTCTTGCATTGGTCAGGATCTTACCTCTCAATGCCGTTCTCAAAATAATCTACCTGAAACATGAATTCCAATCAACCAAACACAATCTTATGCAAGCCAACAGTGGCTAATGGTTGTCAGCAATTTCTCAAATCCGAAACTCACAATTCAAATTTTAACCACATATCATATGGTAGATTCTAGCATTGGTCAGGATCTTACCTCTCAATGCCATGCTTAAAATAATCTACCTGAAACATAAGCTTCAACATCCAAACACAAGCTTATGCAAGCCAATAGTGACTAGTGGTTGTCAGCAATATTTGAAATTCACAATTCAAATTTTAACAAGCTCTTTCACATGGTAGATTCTGGCATTGGTCAGAGTCTTACCTCTCAATGCCATTCTCGAAATAATCTACCTGAAACATAAGCTTCAATCAACCAATCACCTGGTAAGTCTATATGCATATAACTTTTCATTGCTACAACCATCACTGAAGCATTTTCAGAATTTATAAAATTCAAATACTTCTAGCTGTTAGCCACATCAATGTATACCAAAACTCATTTGCTTCATGCAATCATTATCATACTAACATTTCAAGGTATAGTCATACCATTCATGCAATTAAATGAAATGTTTAGATACTCCTTACTTCACAAGTGTATCATTCATACCACCCTGCTTTTCAATAGAGCATCTCTGCCAATTGATCATGACTATCCTGCATTCATAGCAACCTTCGAAACAGTTCCAGAATTATCATTAATTCATCATTTCATCCATTAGTTATCCATAATATCCCATGCATTCATCTCAATGCATTCATGCAATGCATCACAACATTTGCACCTTTACTTAGGCAATCAGTCACTCACACCCTTCATATGCATACATTCAATGCATAACAACAAGATTCATAAAATCTTCTTAATGCATGTCCATTCAACACTACCTTGCATTGATTCAGGAATACTATGCATTCAACCACATCATGGCCCACCCATGACTACCTCATATAGGATGCATTACTATAATCAATATCATTAACATGTATAGGCATGACACCTTTCTACATTCCAATATTCACATGGTATGAGGTCTCTTACCTGTACCAATCCATGGAATTTGTCATAAGCAAACTCTTACTTGCATGGGTCGTACTTACACCCTTTCCACGACCAATGTGGTGGTCCTTTGCAGGAGATTGTCACATTTGCTCACCAACTTTTGTTTTGGACCCGTTGCCTTATCCCTTCTCCATAGGGTTGTTGGTCTCATTTATCAGTATCAGCAACATATTCATCCGGGTCCATGTCATCGTTGGTTTGTTCACTAATGCCAACATCAAAACAATGATTATCATTAGTGGTTCATTGTACATATATATAATTCCCAATATTCTTACCTACATGCAATATCCTATGCATGCAATACATATTCTCCTACATTTCAGCTATATACCTAGGAAATGTAGTTATAATCAGCAAGACAGGGTTTAAAAAAAAACATCCCTTTCAAGTCCCTCATCTTCTCATGGAATTCCTTTTCCACACAGCAGCTGGTTGACTTCATAGTCCTTGCTGCCCCTGGGCATACAACTGTCCAGATTTATCCATTTGATAACAGCAGCCATCATTAGCACTTTGCTGCTCCATGCTTATATTCTGGTCACTTATCTTTGTTCCCCACTGGATAAGCTTTCCAACGCCTATTCACATGCGTCATTCCGACCTTGGATGTGAAAACCACACCACTTCTAAGAACGAAGACTTTCACCAAATCCCTGCATTTCCATTACACCACTGCAATGTAGAATTTTCACATTCTTCTAATGATCTTGGAGCCATTTTGGCAGCTACATTTTTGGCATCCCTTTTGTCCTTGGTGAAATCCCTCTGATTCGAATTCTTGCCCAAAACACAGGATTTTCCTTCTCACAAGAACAACTGTCTCAAGGGACGACGGGGGTCAAGGGGGCTTGCCCCCTTGGGCGCCACTGCAGGGCGGGTCGAGGGCAGTGCCCTCTTTTTTTTGTTTTGTTGTTGTTGTAAATCATTGGCTTTCACGCAATCTAGCGCATTAGATCACTGCCTCCTTTCTCGTTTTCAGCCCTGAAATTCCCCTGAAAAACAGCTGAAAAATCCCTCTGAAAACAGTTGAAATCGGCTAGGAAACCTCACGGAAAACTCAAATTTTCTCCCTTGTAGAATCGGCTCTCACTTCATCTATCCACACGACGTATCGGCTCTCGGAACAATCATCACGTCCGCTGAATCGACTCCTCGGAAGCTCCCAACCTTCCGCAACGACGGCTCCCCGGAAGCTTCCAACCTTCCGATTTGGCACTTGCGTCGGACGTTGGCGGACTCTGACATTGGGAGCCAAATTGCTCCTTCACCCGCAACGGCGGATGCTTACTTCACAAACTCTTCCGACTGCCCCAATACTTAAACTATTTTCTAACCTTTTTGCGGTGTCGATGATCGGTCGGCTTTCGAGTTGGATGCAGAATCGCTTCGCCATCCGCAACGGCGGACGAGAGACTTCATCAATTGTTCCGCAACAGTGGAAGTCCACTTCTCCAACCCGTCTGATTGGAGAACTAACTTTGAGCCTTAACCCTTTTGACGTGTCAGAGATCGGAGGTCTTTACAATCGGATGCAGGATCGCTTTGCCGTCCGCAACGGTGAAGTTTCCACTTTGAGAACTCTTTCGCAACGGCGGGCGAGGAACTTCACCAACTCATCTGCAACGGCGAACGCCCACTTCGCCAACTCTTCCGATTTGGCGCTTGCAACCACTTGAACGTTGGACGTCGGCAGACTTTCGTAACGTCGGACGTCGGACCACTTTCCCTTCCGATTGTTCCGACACTTAGGCAATTTTCGCGGCTTCCCCAAACGGTTCGGAGATCGGATGACTCTCACGTCGGGAATCGCTTCGCCGTCCGCAACGGTAGATGGAAAACTTCACCAGCTCGTCCGCAACTGTAGACGTCCACTCCTCCAACGGCCCGACTGTTCCATACTTAGCCAAATTTTCTCAAAATTTTTGCTGCTCTGCTGAACAGAGAAGGTAATTGTACCTTCTGTCACTGCACCTTCTTGGCCCATAGAGGCCCATTGCTGCAACCCAAGCTTTGATACCACTCTATCATGTCCCCGTCCCTCAACCGGCGAAGAGGACGTGACGAACACCAAACACAGCCAGGCAAACTGCCCCATGAACATTAACAGAAATCAAATGCTGAAATTAAAACTTACAAGCATACACAGATGCAAAACTCTTCAATCATACAGCGAAAGCAACACAAAAACATTTCCAGCATTCATCATGTTCATCATTTCACATAATACAGTATATAAATTGCAGAGGAGAAGTAATGGCAGCACTTATCTTTCAATGAAGAGTTCACCCGCAACCAGCTACATCGCTGCAACGTTCTACCCAACCATAGGCCAGCTTGCTCATCAATCTCTCAGCAACGCTGCCACCCCCGAGCTGGGCATGATCCCTCAAGGATAAGGGTCAATTACAGGCTTACACATAGCCTAGGGGACATAAACAACAAACCAACACAGCTGGGTTTCACAGGCTTTCAACAGACAAGCCAAGCGAGCACAGTCCGAAGACTAACCATTGCACTCAGACAATTACTTAGCTGTCACAGCTTAAACAGGGAAAACGAATTCCTGAGTCATTCTTGGCCCTATCATGGCCAAAATGACTCTCACTCGAATTTATAATGGCCCCCAAACGTATCAGCAAATACATTCACAACATGGGGAAGACTACAGCCTCGAAATCTACCAGTGAGCACAACTTACAGCAGGGAAAAACGACCCAATTAATCTGCGAGAAAGCCAAAAAAAACGTGAATGGCCCTTCGCAGACAGTCGTGGATGCAAGAGCACGGCTCTCAGCTCACTATGTGTGCCCCAAACAGAATAATACCTGTGCGTGGGTAACAATCCGACCCATCAAGGAAAAGAACAGACAATGGAGGCCCTGCGTGAGGAAAAACAGCTCCGTTTTTGTCTGTGGATGCACACACAACAGGAAGGATGCGATTTTTCAATTCGTGGGTGTTTAGCAACTCATGGGGTGAAGATGAATGTCTGCTTGAGGAGATGAACAGCCAAAATCGTGGGTAGAGTGAACAGGCCAGGGAAGAGTGCATGAGGGAGAAGAATGGGCAGACGTGGGTGAAGTGGGCAGGTGGGCAAAGGACTGACAGTCCTGCCACCCCACTCCCAAAGGCATTAACTGCCTCAACCACCAGCAGCCATTACTCCTCAGCTACCCAACAAAACATTCAAGAGGTTGACAAGGGAAGATGGAAAATCAACAAGGTGACCAAACTTGGGTTTTTCCCCCATAACCAAGGTTTGACATCCCCCACCCCTTATCCTTTGGAACCATGCCCTTTTCATTCAACGTTGCACTGCCATAGCTGGTTATGGTTTTAGTTTTAATTGATGTGCGTGTTTACATGATGCCACATTAAAATGTGCTGGATAGCACGACATACCATCGGCAATTATCCCCATTGCCGAAACATACACAACCAAATCGATGGTGGGGCTTTTGCCTTGAGCTCCTCACCATGATTAATTACAATATATACATCATGCAAACGAGGTCGAAACCATGGACATTACAGCTTTGGGCCTGCAAATCCTTCCTCTTTTCTGTTGGAATTCTAGCCCAAGCCCTTGAGCCAAAAATCCTGAAATGGGTCACATCTGGCTTGTGCCCACTCCATGATTAAAAAAGAGTCATACCATAAAGCTATTTATGAGGCACCCTATTCTAGATATAGGCTGCATAGTTTATAGCTTCGGCCCAAAACTTTGGTGGCAAAGTCTTAGCCTCCATCATGTAGGTTGCCATCTCTTTCAGTGATCTATTCTTCCTCTCAGCAACACCATTTTGCTGTGGTGTGTAAGGGATAGAATGCTGCATATGAATACCTACATCTGCACAATATTGAATGAACTCAGACTTGACATACTCACCACCATTTTCAGATCTAAGGACCTTTAGTTTCCTCCCAGACTGGTTTTCAACCAAAGCCTTAAAGACTTTGAAGAGGCCAAAAACTTAAGACTTATGCTTCAGGAAGTAAACCCAGCAGAACCTGGAAAAGTCATCTATGAATGTCAATGCATATTTGGCCTGACTCATTGACATATGAGGAAATGGGCCAGCACCATCACTATGGATCAACATCATTATGGTGCATTGATGTGTGCCAAGTGCAACACATAAATAAACATAATTAAAAAATCATAATGTTAAGTGAATCATTCGGTTCATTAACCTTTCCACATTTATATCCTAGTGCACTGACATGTATCAAAAGCAATGTTGTCACATACAAACTTGTGTACTCACCAAGGGTGACTGTGGTGCACTCTAAGAACAATTATACACCATTTATAGTATAATGGCACATCCACAACGCATTGGTTTTGGGGGTGCAAAACTAAAAAAAATAAAAAATAAAGCGTTTAATTGTGCTCTTTGATAAACACACCACACCAATTGTTTGGTGTGTTGATGTATATCTTGTGCATCATTAAATGATATATTTTTTTAAAACTCATAAATGGATTCTATGGTGTACACACTAAACCCACTCGCACCATTGAGGTGGTGCACTGACATGTTCCAAATGCATCGCATAACCAAACACAATTTTAAAAAATAATTATGTTAAGTTGTGAAGTCCATTAACCTTTCTGCAACGATGTCACAGTGCGTTGATGTGTAAATGGTGAATTGTTATCACTTAAAAAATTTCAAATTCACCAAGGGTGGCTACGATGCGCTCTAAGAACCCTTGTGCACCATTTATAGTGCAATGACATATACACAATGCACCAATTAAGGGGTGGAAAACTTTAATAATTTAAAAAAAATGTTTAACGGTGCACTATGTTAAACTCTTCACATTGATTTTTCATTGTGCTGAAGGGTAACCAGCGCACTGTTAAAGCATAAAAGAATTTATCAAACTCACAAAGTACTTCAACGGTGCAATTTATGAACCTTTGTACACCATTTTTGGTGCACTAATGTTGAATGGGAACACCATCAACTGCCATTTAAAAAATTATAAAACACACAACGATACACTCTCAGTAAATTCTTTTGCGCCATTAATGGTGCATGTGTGGTCTAAGAGAACCATTAGCGGTGCACAATAGTAACTAAGGTGCACCGCTAGTCAAACATTTTTTTAGAATTTTTATTATTTGATGTTATTAAATAACATGCTCTTTGAATGAAATATTTAATGCTTTTATATGTCTATTTATGACACTGATTAATGTTATGTGTGAAACAAAGATGTCAACATGGAGAGGCTAATCAGCAACAACATGCACAAAGAGAGAGAGACAAATCTGTACCCTCGCCCTATTACTGTTCATACCCGAGACCTTGATGGTTGTTTTCCTCCTGAAGTTCTATCAAGAGGATACATCCCTCAAGGGAAGCTCCTCATTGTTGGTGCAATTGAACCAACGTTGGGATAATCTGAGAAATCATTTCATGTTGGTCCCAATTAGTGGTTCCAGCATATTGAAGAGGAAATTTATTTCATCATTGGGATGTCCAAGAGAGGGGAGGATTTTCCCCAATTCCTTGATGTCCCAACTGGTGATACAACAGAAGCTCATCTAGCTTACTCTCGGAGATATGTCAGTGACCACGTCATCGATTCTGTTGGTTTTTCAGGTGTTTGGTGACAGCTTTGGATTTATGCTTTCGGTTCAAAGGAGGTTGGGTGCCTCTCTCTTTTACTTACGATAGTGGCACACTCCCCCAATGATGGGTAGCACATTAGTTTCCCTCTATTGTATCATGTTGATTTTTTATTGTAGAGATTTAGATGCATTAGGTGGTCTGCCATTTTTTTGTAGCAATCTTGTTTTGCTTTGGGTCGACGCCATGCACATATTGATGGGAGTGTCAACTTCCCTTTTGGTTCATATATTTTTTGTCTAATATTTTAGAGCTTTTTGATCACCAATCCATTATTTAAGCATCACCCTCCTATGTCGATGATGGAGGTGCGTATGCACATATGGGGGGAGATGATGCCCAAGAGGAGGAAACCTGAGTTCCTGTCTAGGATATCTTCATAGATGCTTGAGATGATATCTAGTGAGGATGACCATGCATTAGAGATTGTGGCATATCCATACATGGGCTTGGACTAGAGAGTGTGCCACACCATCTTCTTCACCCAGGATGAACCATCGGATTAGAGAGGTAATATTAGCTTTATGCTTAAATTAATATTGTTGCATTTTATTCTCTTTATACTTAATGCAAATGAAATATATTATAAATTTTTGTTTTTTTTCCTTGTAAAAAAAGCGTAATTTTATTTCATCAGTTGAGAACAAAATTACATTATGTAGATTCACATAAATGTGAATTGTTTTTTCAAAGTTTGGATCTTTTGACGAGACTTCTGAGTCTTCTTTCAAAATTTCAGAAAATGTTCTAGCATCTTGCTACTGATTACAACAAAGTTATACATGAAATATGTTGTCCGAGTAGACAAATATTTGCTGATATGAAAACTGTATAGAATCCAAAAGTATAAGCAAGTGAATACCATATGCTTGTAATAACAAAAAAGATTGAATGCAGAAACAATGAAAAAAAATTATGTTGTTAATTAGTCTATGTAGGGCTTGTGGTAGTATTCCTGGGTCAGGCCCTCCCTGAACTCCTTCGCTTTCCAGGTCCCCAGGGCCATTTGCAGCCCCTCTTTAGAGGCTTGGTCCGCCTTTTGGTTATTTTCCCTGTAAACATGACGGCAGGAAAATGAGTCAAAACCATGAAGGACCTCCCTTATTGAAGATAATAAATTGGGAAGTCTAATATTCCTACATTGTTGTATGCCCCTTGTCCAATTAATCACATTCATAGAGTCACCAAAGGCATTAATATTTCTGCATCCTTTCTCTGCTGCAAAAATTAAGAGAAGTTTGAGGCTCATAAGTTCTGCAAAGTTGTTTGTATCCTCCCCTAAACCAATAGTAAGTTCAAAGGAGTGATAGTTTGATAGAAATAAGAGAGCTCCTCCCCCACATAGATCATTATGTGCTGCCCCATCAAAGAAACCCCATGGATTCTCCTTATCAATCTCCAAATCAAGAACCTCTCTCTGTTTTGCAGCTCGAATGTGCTGAGGGAAGGCTGTAAAGATGCCAATAGTCCTTGCACTAGTGATTTCAGGAGTGCATGCTTTATATTGGAAAATAAGAGAGTTACGGGCCAACCAACACCCCCATATTATCAGAAGAGACAGGGATTTGTATCTTTTCTAAGCTGTTGTAGCCCACTAGGTCTCCCATGATTGGTCCACATATATTCCGTCCCACTGACAGGGAATGCCCAGTAATCTCGAACATTCCAACCACGCCTCTTTCATGTAAGGCAAATTGAGGAAAAGATGTGTACATGATTACAAATCCGACTTGCATAGGACACACCAACCAGGCACCTGAAAGCTTCTTTTCTGAAGATTGTCCCAAGTAGGGGCCTTGTTTTCCAAAACACACCACATAAAGAGTCGGGTCTTTGGTGGGAATTTGAGTTTCCATAGTTTCTTCCACCACCAGAACCCTTCCCTTTGGATACCACCTACACTAAGCTTAATGTAGCCTGCTTTGGGAGTGTAGATACCCATTCGATCAATGTCCCAGACAAGTTCATCATCCCTCTCTCTAAGAAGGATTTGTGCTTGGTTTAATTCCCCTAAATATAGCTCCAAGACCCTCTCATCCCATTCATCCAATACAAAAGAGGAAGCCCTCCTCCAATTCTGGGCCCAAATCCCTCTATGTGTTGGGTCAGTTAGCTGAAAGAGAAAAAAGATCGCCTTCTTCCCAAGCTCCTCTATCGCGCGTCCTAGAATAATGTGTTTTTTAACACTGCCCAATTGAAGGGTCCTCTCCAATTCTTAACTTCCTTCCATTACCAACATTCCAAGCCAGATTTGATTCCAAAATATGGAATGAATTAACCAACACCTTCCATATTATTGACCCTCCCCTATGAGTCTTCCTTGGATTCCTAATCCAATCCTCAATGGAATCAAGTAATAAATATTTATGAGTTATCACCTGGGTCCAAATACTGTTCGTTTTTTTGATTCGCCATCCACCTTTTGCTGCCAAGGCCTATGCAAAGAGGAAAATATTTTTTAAACCCCAGCCTCCCATCCATTTTGGCACATCAATCCTTTTTTATCTAACCCAAGGGGTTACTTGGGTTTCCTTCTTACCACTCCACAAGAATCTGATACATGTCCAACAAGCTGCTTCCAAAATGCCTTTTGGAATCCAAGAAAGAGACATCCAATAAACATGAATTGCCTCTAAGTCCAACTTTATCAGCACCAATCTTCTAGCTCTTGAAAGCCACTTGTGGCTCCCCACTTTCAGCCTCTTTTCCAACTTTTCCAGAAGCCACTTCCATTCCAACGTTTTATAGTTATTTGGTTTGAGGTGAAAACCCAAAGATATTAAGCCAGAATCCAATCCAGTATGATTAAAAGGGAAGATTTTGTTGAGTTCCAACCGCTCCTCTTCCCTTAGAAGGTGAGTGGCAACAGTTGACTTTCCTACATTTATATCCATCTTAGTAGCCTTTGAGAATAGGTCCAAAATCTCCCTTATAGTGTGTGCATCCCTCACAAAGCCTGAACAAAATATTAGAACATCATCCACAAAGAGGAGATGAGTGATAGATAGGTTCTGCGAAATTTGGATACCCTTCAAAGTTCCTTGTCTTTTGGCCTCCTTTAATGCCCTTCTTAGACCTTCTACAACCAGCAAGAACAAAAGGGGAGACAAGGGACAACCCTGTCTTAGCCCTTTTTGAGCATGAAAAAAAGGGGAGGCTGCCCCATTAATCAGTATTAAAAAGGAAACAATAGTTATACAACTCATAATCCACCTGATAAAACCAATACAAAAACCAAGGTGGGTCAAAAGCATACGAATATACAACCAACTTACTTTATCATAGGCTTTGGAGAGGTCAATTTTCAAGGCCACCCCTTTAAGGTCCTTTGTTTTCAAGCTGTGGATTTATTCTTGATCTACCCCAATAGCTTCATGTATTTTCCTTTCTTCCACGAAGCCAGACTGTTCTTCTGTGATATGGGTAGAAAGGATGACCTTGAGCCTTTTAGCAATAACCTTGGAAACCACCTTGTAAATACAGTTGTAGAGGGAGATGGGTCGAAAGTCATTCATGGTGGTGGGGTTGTCGATTTTTGGAATAAGAGGAATGAAGGTAGAGTTAAAACTAGCAGGGATCCTTCCTGAAACTCTGGTATCTTCGACCACTTTCATCAAGTCCTAGCCAAGCAAGTCAAAGAGCTCTAGAAAGAATTCAATCGACCAACCATCTGGCCCTAGGCTCTTGTATTTTATAAAGTTGTGCAGCACTTTCTTCAGTTCCTCTTCTGACTCTTCTTCCACCAAAACCCTGTTATCCTCCTCATCCACAAACATCAGAAACATCTGAGCAACTCTAATGACTTATGCAATAGAGGCCTGATTAGGAGCTATAAAAACGGCCTTGAAATGTTCTACTCCAATCCTCGCCTTCTCCACGAAGGAGGAACATTCTATACCTAAAACATTGGTCAAGCTCTAGATAGTATTAGCTTCCTTCCTTCCTTTAGCATAGGCATGGAAAAATTTGGTGTTATCATCCCCACATTCTAGCCAGGTCACCCTGCTCTTCAATCTACAAGTTTCCTCCTTTTTCCAAAAGGAGGAGGTTCCTTCTCCCTTCCAAGCGTACCAAATCCTCCTTTGCCTCCAAAGTCTGAAACCCCCCTCCATCCCCTTCATGAATTCAGAGAAGTTCTATTTCCACCTACTTTAATTTAGCATCCTCCCTCTGCCTTTTCACCATAGACCACTCCTTAATGGCACCCTTTAAACTTTTTATATTGTCAGCAAACTATGAGGAAACAGAACGGGGGCTCTATGGAGTAAACGGGTTCCACCTTGAATTGATTAAAGTCTTGAAGAACTCATCTCTGAGCCAGATCTTATTGAACTTTAAGGGGCTTGAGGGATTTAGAGGCCCTCTTTTTAGTTCCAAAAAAATGGGAAAGTGATCAGATGCTCCTCCACTTCCCACCCATTGCCTAAGTTGAAAGAGCCTATCCACTAATTGTTCGGCCACCAGGAAACGATCAATCCTCTTAGCCACTCTGTCATCCCCACACTTATTACTCCTCCAAGAAGGCTTGATTTTGATAGGATCAATATCCAACAAACTATTCTCCACCAGTTTTTGAGAATCAGTCAAAATATCTGCACGAGCACGAGGCTCCCAAACCTCTGAATGACCCAGAGAGAAATTGAGATCTCCACCCAAAATCACCGAGTCCCCTTGCAGTAAGGGGTTATTGAACAAAGAATCCCAGAAGGGGATCCTATTGAGATAAGGCCCATAAATATTGAAAATAGTAAAAGTCTCTCCTAACTCCAACACCATAAAATTTAGCCCAAGAACCAACTCCATTCCCCAAGAGTTCAGGGCCTTCACAGTTCTTTCATTCCACCCCACTACCAATCCACTAGAATGACCCCTAGCATCCAGAGTCTTAAAGATCCGCTCCGGAAACCAACATTCCAACCTTTCTTTAATAACTACTCCTACTCCTAAAGTCTCTTGTAACAGGATAACATTCGGGTGCTCAAGAGTAACCACCCATTTGAGGGCTGATATTTTATGGGGACCAACAAGACCTCGTCAGTTAAAGGACATAATATTCATCTACGACCCTTTTTCTGGGCTCGCACTGCTCTAAGTGCCCATTCAATTGACAGTTGTTTTCCTTCTTGAAGACCCTTTTTTGCCTTGGATTGATCCTTAGCCAAAAAATATTTTATACCCCTTCCATCTTTACCTTGGTTCCTTCCCTTCCCCAACCCTCCCGAGGCTTTCGTAGCACTATATCTAAGAAAATAACCAGAATCCAAAGATTGGTGGGGAAAGGTAAGGGTCATTTTCTGAAAATATGGTATCAGGGTCCAGAGTGAGCGGGATGCCCTTTGTGGAGGCGGTAGGTAAGATAGTAAAGGGGGAGGAGGAGCGAGGAAGGCGAGGAGACAATGATAGATTCTTTAGACCCTCCACCATAATAATCCAGAAACCATCAGGTGGTTGGCCTTCAATTCAATGAAACAAAAGTAGTTTCACTTATCATATTAAATAGTAGCCCAAATCTGAAAGGGGAGATCTCTACTCGCTTAGCGCATGTCTTCCCAAATCATAGTCAAGAGAACAATTGCATTAGCAAACGTTGCCAATCCACCAGAAGATGTCATTGATACAGCTCAATGATTGGTGGTAGCTTCAACAGGTTAACGCTAGTCACGACTAGAGTCCTCTTCACTGTAAATTATACACATAGACCAACACACCAAGTGAGCTACGTTGGTAGCGACAAGAGCAATGCTCACAACAACGGGATAGGAACAAGGAAAACGATTCTAAAACACATGAAAAAAAACTACACACCCAACACACTCTAATTACTCACACACACACAGAAAATCAATCTACTTTCACGCATCCATCTAACCTACTCTCCTACAACAACAGATTACTCTCACATTTATCTCATCTTCCTTGGCCATCCCATGAGGCAGCTATGCCAAGACTCGCTCTAATACCAAATAAGAAAATATGAGAGACATTGCACAATAATACACATGAATAATATTTCTTATTACACAATTACACTCACATACAATATGTATTATTGTTGTGCTACATTAATGAAGCTTTGATTATAAAAACCCATATCAAGATAAGATGATAAAGTTGACAATGTGAAGTGCACTTATATAATTCTCATTAATAATTAATTTAAAATGGCAATATAATTATAAATGTTGTAAATATATTTTATAAAAATAAAACAATATAATAATTAAAATATATATAAAAAAATAATTATTATGTAATCAAAACCTATAAGAATTTCATTTAAAAAAAATTACAGATAAAATAAGCAGAGTTAATATTACAATAATTAGGATGTTAATTATCCTAAAAAAAGTTACCAAAAAATAAACAGAAGTAATATTATAATAATTACACCCTAAGGTGTTTTAACAAGTGGAAACTACTCTCTGAATTTAATGCTTTTTTGTTTTTCATCCATCGATATTTTCTTTCGAGGATTTGGATAATCTCCATCGTTGATCAGGTTAGGTGCACAGTGCATAGTGGCACATGTCCCATCACCATAAAAGAACGCCGTATTGTTGGAGGCGCAGCAACAATGGCAGATCGTGGAGCAAATTAAATCTCACTTCGAATCTCTCGCTCCCAAGCACTACTTGAAGCCTCTCCGCAGCAAAACAAGCTCTGATGAGCATCATGATATTGAGGGTGATCCATGTGATAGCATCTCTCCGGAGCTCAAGAAATACCAAGAATTCAAATTCCACTCTGGGGTACACTATTCTGTCACACTAATTAATTAAAACTACATATTGTGAATGAATGAATGAATTCTCAGAAGAGAAGAGTAACGTAGCATTATATATGATTTCAACTTTTATTTTGTTGACCAGTCGATATTTGTATGCAAAAATGGAGAGAGTTTGCTTGAAGATTTTGTGGAAACCGCCTATTACAAGGACTTGAATTCCGTTGACAGATTGCATCACCGTGTGAGTATTTTCTCATTATTTTTTTCTCCTTTTTCCTTTGTTGGATTTGGGTAAATTTAAATTATGGAATTTACAGGAAAGTTAATGCAATATATTTGTAGACTGGAGATGCGTTCATTAAGCTTGATTGCAATGGCGGATTGTATTTTCGTTTGGAATCCCAAGAGGCGAGTGGATTGACTGAACGTATCCCTGTTCGTAGCAACCCGGCTACCAATGACTGGATTCCTGCTCCTAGAGATGATCAAGAAATGGTAATGTCTAGAGCTTAAGTAATGTTTAGTTGTATTTTGTGCTTAAACGAGGACCTGTTCTACACCTTAATGGTGGTCGTCTCGGTGTTACTGGTGAAAAAATATGATATTTGGACCCCATTTTTTATTCCTATGACTGCTAGATCCGGGGTCAGGTGGATCTATGTTTGTTTTATGAAAAAGAAAAAATAAAAAAAACTTGTTGTGGTTGCGATCCTTGTAAAATTTGATGATAATGATGTAGTGCTGGTGATGGCTTGTTTCGTTGAAGGAGCGATTGATCCATTGATTCAATGTATTTGTTATCAAAGCTTCTGAAGGATAATGTTGGCTTGAATTGCGATTCGCAAGGAGAGCAATGCGTTGTGATTGTACATATTTGGGAAAATTTGTGAATTTTTTAATAAATTTATTTGCAACATGATTGTGAACTTATTGGTTTCACCACATGATATGGTTTACCTATTGGTTTTATTTGGGAAGAATCCAAATGCGGATATGAAAGAAAAATTTCCAAGTAATTTATTAGATTATGTTTCACTAAGGCCAAGTTTTTATATGATCTACAAGGTGGTTTATCTCTTATGGAACTATGGATTTCAGATGATATAGCCCTTCTCAGCAAGAGAGACTCGGCGCTAAATGGAAACATATTATGACAATTCTCTAAACATCCATGATTTTCCAGGATAAACGAGATTATATGAAATGATTCCAGGCTTTTTCAAATATTAAAATCTCTATAACTCTCTCTTCAAATAATCCCTTGAACATGTTGCCTTCAAAAATGTTAAACTTGGAGCCCTATTAATGACAATCAAACGGGTAAAAGGATCAAAAACTTAGTCAAACCATTGATGGTTTTGTCCATAAGTGATTAAAGTAACATCCATGCTATCACCAAATGCAACAATATGATCTATTATGTCTTGTATATCAGTCAAGACATGCTCACTACAATATATGCTTAATGCATATAATGATTACTTAAATATACTCTCTTTGTTTTGTCTCATATATCTTTGTTAAACCTTCCTTGCAACCGTTCTTTCGCCTTCGAAGCTCGCTTGCCTGTAGTTTCGGGCCCAAAACCCTGAGTAAAAGAAAATAAAACTATATTTATAGCTATATATATATATATATGTTGAATTAGGTGAAATGCAATATGCACTTCCGGGATGTTAGGTTGAAATTGAAGGGTTAGTAAAGCGCGCATGCATTTGACTTGTTGTTAGAGGAGCTCCGCGCAGCCGAAACTCCACCTTCCAAACCGTCAAGCCACTTTCCTTGGATTTCAATATTAAGATGATAAATGGTTGGGAAAGTGATATTTGTGTGAGATTTAAATTCCTGGTGGTATTAAATTAACCTCTTTCTCAATTTTGGATAAGTTTTCTTGTAGTTCGAGCCATATTTATTTTCCCAATTTTGTTTGGGAAAGTGGTATTTGTGTGAGATTTAAATTCATGGTAGTATTTTTTTTTCCAAGAAAAAAAAACATAATTTCATTCATCTTTCGAGATCAAAATTACATTCTGTAGATTCACTTAATGTGAATTTCAATATCCAAAACTGATACCTATAAAGAGGCTGTTAAGTCTTCTATCAAATTTTTCTAAGAGAGCATACGCAGATGCATTTTCAGAGGATATCTTCCGTTCCATATGACCCAAAATATACAAAATTTTGCTGCAAATAGACTTTTACATATTATAATTCTGCAGAATGTCAACTGTTCCATAAAATTTAAGAGGACATGTCCAGTTTCAGAAAAGTTCTATAAAAGGCCTGTGATAGAATTCCTGTGTTCTACCATATTTTGTTTCTTTCACCGTCCAAGTACCTGCTGCCAACTGGAGCCCTTCCTTGGAAGCTTTGTCTGCTTCCTTATTGTTCTCCTTGTATACATGCCGGCAGGAAAAGGAGATAAATCGAATGAGGAGCAGCCTGATAGAATATAGAGTGTGTGCTAATCTCAAATGCCTGTAGTCTCGAGTCTGGTTGATCCAATTTATTACATTCATTGAGTCACCAAGAAAATTAAGTTCATTGCATCCTTTTTCTAAAGCAAATATCAGTAGAAACTTGAGGCTCATTAACTCAGCAAAGTTATTTGTGCCCTCCCCTAGTCCCATAGACATTACAAAATAATGTGACTCTGATAAAAATAGTATAGCTCCTCCTCCACAGGAATTGTTTTGGGCTGCCCCATCAAAAAATGCCCACGGTGACATTTTGTCAATTTCCACCTCAAGAATCCTTCGTTCTCTAGCCACCCTTATATGTTTTGGATAGGATTTAAAAAAACCCACAGACAGGGCACCTGTGATTGCCGGGATGCTTGGAATGTCCTTAAAAATGGCATTATTGCGGGCAATCCAAATCCCCCAGATGACCAGCAGAGGTAAGATCTTATGTTGCTTTTGAGGTGTCCTCCGCCACCATGATTCCCACGCAGCCCCTATCGAAACCCCTTCCCAGTGGCAAATGAAGCCAACCAGTGTGGAAACTACCCTCCAAACTTCAGTCATGAAAGAATAAGATAGGAATAAGTGATAAGTGGATTCCAGCTCCCTTTTACAAAGCACACACCAGCCTGGTCCCTGAAAGGATCGATTCTGTAGCACGTCCCACGTGGGTACCTTGTTGTTTAGAACACACCACATAAACAACTTTGTTTTTGTTGGACATTTAATCCTCCACAGTGGCCTCCATCACCAGACTTCTTCCCTTTGTTCCACCCCTGCGCTTAGACATAAGTACCCATCCTTCGGTGTATAAACCCCCTCTGAATCAGCCTCCCACACCAGTGTATCTTCTTGGTCAGAAAGAAAAATATTCGCCCGAACCAGTTCCCTAAGGTAATGTTCCATAAATCCAGACTCTTGTTCCCCTAGCCCTAAGGAATTTTCCCTTCTCCAGTGTTGTGTCCACGGTTCCGCAGGCCTTGGATCAACTAGGTGGTTTAGAGTCGTGATCCATCTTTGGCCTAATGCTTCAATTACATCATTAGGAAGAAGGTGCTGTTGAGTGCTGCCCAGCCAAGGGTCCCTACCAATCAAAACATTTTCCCCATTTCCCACGTCCCAAGCAATATTGGTTTCGATCAAATGAAAAGATTTAATAATCGCTTTCCATATCACCGATCCCCCTGAGTGAGATTTCCTAGGAATTCTGATCCAATCTGTGATGCTCTCTCCTGGAAGGTATTTCTGTTTAATCACCCAAGTCCACAGACTACTAGACTTCACCAACCTCCACCCTCCCTTGGCAGCCAGAGCTTTTGAAAATAGAAAGATGTCCTTAAGACCCCAACCTCCAAGTCCTTTTGGGACTGCAATCCTTTTCCAATTAACCCATGGAGTTATCTGATCTTCCTTTTTACCACTCCATAGAAACCTGAAGCATACCCTCCTTATCCTTTCAAGAATCCCTTTCAGAATCTAGGATAAAGACATCCAATACACCGAAATTGCCTCTAAAACCGCTTTGACTAAGACTAATCTTCCTACTCTAGAAAGCCACTTGTGACTCCAAACCATTAGTCGCTTCTCTACCTTCCCAACCAACCAAAACCAATCCTATTTCCGATACAAATTTGCTTTCAGAGAGAAACCAAGGTACTTTATCCCTTCATCCAGGCCTGCTATATTGAAGGGGAAGAACCTCATAAGTTCAGCCTCCTCTTCCGGTCTTACCAGATGGGTAGTTAGAGAAGATTTGCCATTATTAATCTCCATTCCTGCAGCCTTTGAGAAAAGTTCCAAGATCTCCTGGAGTACTCTAGACTCTCCTCTAGTACCTGAGCATAAAATCAGTACATCATCTACAAAGAGTAGATGTGTAATATTTAAATTCGGAGCTATTTGAATCCCAGAGAAACGACCTTCAGCTTTGGCTGTTCTTATTGCCCTACTAAGACCTTCGGCAACCAAAAGGAAGAGTAGCGGAGATAAAGGGCATCGTTGTCTGAGACCTCTCTCGGCATGGAAAAAGGGGGAAGCCGCTCCATTGATCAGCATAGAAAAAGAAACAGTGGTTATACAAGATACTATCCATCTTCTGAAATTGATGCAAAAGCCTAGATGAGTTAGAAGCAACCTCAGATAAATCCAGCTAACTTTGTCATATGCCTTAGAGAGGTCAATTTTGAGAATAGCCCCCTTCAGCCTCTTGGTCTTTATACTATGAAGACCTTCCTGAGCTACCCCAATTGCCTCATGGATCTGACGCCCTTCCAGGAAGCCAAACTGTTCTGCAGAGATTTGTTCTGAGAGGATAGCTTTCAATCTTATAGCAATTACTTTTGAAATAATCTTGTAGACACAATTGCACAAGGAGATAGGTTTGAAATCATTGAGGGAAAGGGCATTCTTGGATTTTGGGATGAGAGCAATAAAGGTGGAGTTGAAACTGGCCGGGATCCAGCCAGATGACCTTGAATCTTCTATCACCTGCAAAAGATCCTTCCCCAGGATATCAAAGAGATCTAGGAAGAAATCTATCGTCCAGCCATCTGGCCCTGGGCTTTTGTCTTTCTAAAAACTGCCCATCACCTTCTTAAGTTCTTCTTCTGACACTTCCTTCATAAGATCCCTACTTCCCGTCTCATCCACAAAGCGTGGAAACATCTGAGCCATTCTAATGACCTCTACTATTGTGGCCTATTGTGGGGATTTGAAGAGTTCCTGAAAGTGATTCACCCCACATCTGGCCTTATCCTCGAAATATACATGGGTAGTACCCACCTCATCCTGCAGGCTCCAAATGGTATTTGCCACCTTCCTTCCTCTGGCATAAGCATGAAATTTTTTTGTGTTATAATCCCCACATTCCAGCCATATAGCTCTACTTTTAAGTCTCCACGCTTCCTCTCTTTCCAATAGAAGAGTATTACATCTTCCCTCCAACCTTGATAAGGCCTCCTTCGACTCTTGTGAAGCAAATACACCCCGTTCTCCTTCATAGATCACCAAGAGTTCTACTTCAACCTGTTTCAGCTCAGCATCCTCTCTGCTTCTCTTCACAACTGCCCAATCCTTGATTAACACTTTTAGCCTTTTAATATTGTCTGCAAACTGCATGGCAGCCGATCTATCATTTTCCCCCTCAATAGGGTTCCAGTGTGTGAGGAACAGATTTTTGAAAGTCTCGTCCTGTAGCCATGTTTTATTGAATTTTAATGGGTTTGGGGGATTGATAGGCCCCTTTTTGATTTCAAAAAAGATAGGGAAATGGTCAGAAAGTCCCCCACTGCCCACCCATTGTCTAACTAAGAAGAATCTATCCACCAACTGTTCTACTACCAGAAAATGGTCTATCCTTTTAGCCACCCTAGCATCCCGACTTCGATTGTTTCTCCAGCTTGGTTTTAGTTTAACAGGCTCAATATCCAGCAAACCCTTCTCCACCAATTTCTGAAAAAAGTAACCTACCAAAGAATCCACCTGGGCATGAGGACCCCAGACCTCATTATGGCCCAACGAAAAATTAAAATCTCCACCCAACACAAGCGAATCACCATTCACCAATGGATTTTGTAACAGGGAGTCCCAATAAGGGGCTCTGTTCAAATAAGGCCCATAGACATTAACCACAGTTAGTGAAATCCCCAAATCTTCAGAATAAACCTCAGCACCCAGCGCAGTATCCATCCCCCAAGCATTTACCAACTTCATGCAACAGTTCTTCCATCCCACCGCGAGGCCCCCTGAACAACCTCTAGCATCCAAAGTCATAAAATACCAACCAGGTATCCAGCTTTCCAGCCTCTCCTTGATCACCTCTCCTAATCCTAAAGTCTCTTGTAGCAAAATCACATCCGGGTGTTCAAGAGTAAGCACCCTAATGAAGGCTGATTTCTTAACAGGCCCAGCCAAGCCTCGACAATTAAAGGACATGAGTTTCATAATCGACCTTTTTTCTTGGCCTTCTTCGCTCTAAGGGCCTTTTCAATCGATTGTTGTTTTCCTTCCAGAAGATCCTCCTTAGCTCTGGACTGAGCCTTGAATAGGTTTGTCTTTCTGCCCCGTCCTCTTCGCACAGGCGAAGAAACTTTACCCAAACCAGAAGAAGGCTTTATACAGGATCTTAGAAAGTATCCCGAGTCCGTAGATTTTGAAGGGGAAGGGCAGGACTCTTCAGGACGAGATTCGGGGTCTGGTTCCAAAACAGCAGTGGCTGGCTCTTCCACAGAGAGGATGGGGACAGGGGCAAAGGCGGTAATTGCAGCAACAGGATGAGCGTCCATACCCGGGGTGGCCTTAGCTGGGGTAATGGGCATGGGAAGAGGCAAAGAGGGACCAGACTGACCCGATAAGGAGAGCTTCCTCAAGCCTTCTATCCAATCATAACCTAGAAAAGAAACATTATTCAAGAACAAGTTTACATTTGAAGGAAGGGGTAAAGAGGAAATACCCGGGCGAGGAGGATCCCCAGGAGAAATAAAATTAGCCAGATCTGAGGCCTGAGCTGGCTGTTCTGAAGGCCCTTCATCCACTGCAGGGCCTAGAAGGATCGGATCTTCACAAACTGGATCACTGCCGCATTCATCTGTAGAGGGATGATCATTACCATGAAACACAGCAGTCTTCTCAGATGGTCCCTCTCGAGAAGCCGAAGCACCTTTCCTTCTGCTACCATTGAGAGTACGCACCGGCAAAGTGCAAGCCGAAACCAGGTGCCCATATGCATGACAACACCTGCAATGAAACAGAACATTCTCGTAATCAAGTAATTGAGGGATGATCACCGGCCCCTAGTCCAAATTAATATATTCATCTAGACCCTCCTTGAGATTTATATTCACCAAAATGCGGGTTACCTTCTTCTCATTTGTTTCTAAATAGGATAAATCCACCTCCAGAAAGGTCCCCAGGATATCTCTAATCCGCTTAAAATGAAACAAGTCCCAGAAATGGAGGGGAAGCGCAAGCAGTCTCACCCAAATAGGAATGATGTCCACCCTTTCTTTGCTAGCATCAAACAGAGGGTGCCATGGTTTCAAGAGGAAAGGTGAGTGATCGATATGCCATCTTTTGTTCTGAATCCATCTGAGGTCCTCCTCCTTTGCCAAATTGATCGCAAACCAGCCCTTGTTCAGCATCTCCACCACCGGAACATAACCTAGCTGTTCACCCCAAGAAACCGTAGCCCAGTCCTAAATGGTCTTCTTGGCAAAATTCCTCCCCATAACCCTCCCTACCAGAGTGCATTTCACCATCTGCAGCACACCATCCCAGGCTAAATCTTCTCCCACCGCATAGTTCTGAACCTGCTTCGTTTTAACCCAGTTCCTCTGGCGTCTCTTTGCTGAGCCACCTTCCACGGCCTGCCGTCCAACAGAGTCACCCGAAACCCCTATACTTCCTGTAGAGATGACCCTTCTAGGGGATCCAAACCCTCGCTACTCTGCTTCACCCAATGGTACCCTCCACTCTTCCTCCGAAGTTCCTTCGCTTGAGCCCTTTCCCTGCAGGACCTGTCCAGCCACCCCATCGACTGCCACCTATTCTAAACCCTCCACTGCCTCAAAACCTCCATGAAAATTTGGTGCCGAAAACCCTAAGTTCCAGGAAAAGAAGACTCCAGCTTCCTACTAGCTCAGCCTTCCCAAAAAATTAGCAGGCAGATGTGAGAAGGATTCCGCATGGGATTCTACCGGAAACTGCTCCACCGGCGTGAAAACAAGGAAGTCTGAGGAAGAGGTAACGTCCTCCAATCTCAACAGCACTAAACTAGCCGGTTCTAGATCCTCCTGTCCCAGTCTGGGGATGTCCACCCCTTGCTCCATCAGCCCTCCACCTGGCACATCCCATATGTCAGAACTCTCCAACCTGTCACTAGAATAATCCACAGCGTCCAAATCCTCCATTACTGCCAAGAAGGAAAACCATACAGCCACGAAACCCTTCAAGCTTCCTCAAGCATCAACAAACCATAACTGCCTACCACCGACACAAGCTTTAAGGTTAACGACCCGACAAGAAGCTATGAGCATGACAAAGGCCATCTAGGAGAGAGAAGATCCCTCGTTCCAGATTAGACCCCTAGCCATAGCTAGAGGCCATGACCAGCCGTACTCCTCTCTGACAATCTACTCCATAGCCGTCACCTTCAGCCTTGTCTCCTCCCACCTCCAGGTTCACATCCGTCTTATTTTTTCCCAAATTCATGGTAGTATTAAATTAACCTCTTTCTCAATTTTGGATAAGTTTTCTTGTAGTCCTAGCCATATTTATTTTTCCAATTTTTTGTTGGGAGCTTGTGCAACATTGACAATAGGGTATGGTATGCACTTCAACAGGCAGAAGTAGGTTAAAGTTCTTTTTGGTAGATTATTGAGATTCTTTTATGGTTTTTAAGGGATTTTGGAGGATTCTTACTACATGTTGATCACATTGGGCTGGAAAATCATGCTTTGAAAATTAAAATTTATCTAAAGAATCCAACTAAATTGTATGAAACATGGAAATATGTACTAGTTTTGGAAACATGAATGATTAAAAATACAACCCTCCCAAATGGGTATGTCGAGGGGAGCACAATTTATATATATATATATATATATAGATTGTAGAATTTGGGTTTTTAGACTTCTTATGGGTTTTACGTCCCTTATGGGATCTTGGGCATTTCCAAGAAGTTTCTTAGGAATTTCCACATTTCCATGAGTTTATAGTACTAGTACATGGCAAACTTAGGAGTTTATTCCAATAGAGGAATCCAACATGCATGCACATTATAATGTATATTTGATTCTACCAAATTGATGGGATATGTGGAGTCTTGAATTCACCTCCTACAAAGGAGAAGCCTCCAACCTCCATCCTTTTTACAAATTTAGAAGCCGATACGTTTCAAAATGGCTTGGATTTCTTCTGTGCTTCATCAATTAGATCCTTGAATGCAGATGGCAATTGTATTAAGGGATGTAGTAGAAACCTAGGGATGAGCAGCCTCTATCCTCCATCCTTTTCACAAACTTGGAAACAATACATTTTAGGAAGATCAGTTTTCTTCTATTCTTCATTAGTAAGATCCTTAAAAGCAACTGACACCTGTACTAAGGGATGTGATAGGGGATGTACATTAGAGCATACAAAATGAGGGTTCTGAGCTATTTCCTCTCACGGAAATAAACTATTAAAAAGATGAAAGAGTAATTTTTTTCATTCTCTCTAATGAAAAAATGGGTAGATTTTTATATTGAAAGGGGGTTGTTGGAAAACTAGAGAGCTTCTAAAGTACAAGGAGTTAAAAATTCCTTAGTGAGATTGGTAAGGCCATTGAAACTCGGTGGTAAACGCTTCAAAATTTTGGAAAAAAACAAAAAATTAATTAATATTGTAAGATTTAATACATAAGCATTCTATTTTTAGTATTCCTTTACATGATTTCAAGCTAACTCCAAATTCTCCCTTCTCCCTAACTACTTTTATACTTTTCATGTGCAGGATCTACTTCTCAACAAGCTACATGTTGTAATCTACATATCAATGTTCTATTTTGCATTAACATATATGTACTCGCATCAAAACATTATAATGTGAGAGGATCAAAATGTATATGATCTCATTTGAATAGTCAAAACAATTTGACAAAAAAAATTAGAATTGCTTGGCTTTTATATTTGTAGACCTACTAAATTCTTAAATGAAAGGATATATGAATCAAATTATAATTTTTTCATAATATTATAAATCTTATTTTTTTATTATGAATTTAATTTATCTTTTTCTAGATATATCCAACAATTCTAAGTTTTTCTTTATATTTTTTTGAGATATTTTCATGTCCATTAACCTACCCTCTTTTTTTATATTATTAGAATTTGGACAAAACTAAGTTTTTATTTATATTTTTTGAGATATTTTCCAATGATGTCCATTAACCTACCC
This sequence comes from Pseudotsuga menziesii, assembly GCA_001517045.1. Lineage (NCBI taxonomy): Eukaryota > Viridiplantae > Streptophyta > Pinopsida > Pinales > Pinaceae > Pseudotsuga > Pseudotsuga menziesii. Next base: position 775,021 of record LPNX011134276.1, read on the forward strand.
TCTTTTTTTGGTGAGATTCAAAATGTTATGAATTTCATATTAATGATCCACATTTAAGGAATGTATAAATAAATTATTTATTGTTTCTCTTTATAAATTTAAAATATTTTTATTTATTTAGTAGATAGATCCATAAATTTATGCAATGTTACTTGATTGTAACATAAGAACTACAAAAACTAACAATCCATTCTCATTTGGATGAGCCAAGAATACTTTTGAAATGCTGATAATGTAATGGCCAATTATGTGAAGAATATAATGTCTTGTTGTATATGTCCACCACATCTCCTTGCTTAGCTTGCAACACGGTGTTCTTTTATTGCACCCCTAAATACAATTGCTAGTTAGAATGTAAATTATCTCCTTGTCCTATCTCATCATCCCTTGTCCTATTTCTTCACTCTTTATGATAAAAGGCCGGTCTTTTACTGCAAAAATGAACAGATCAGATAACCCAATCCTGCAAAAGCGATTTAAGTACATGCAAGTTATCACAACCTTTTTTTTCTTCCAACCTTCATGGACTTGTCATCAGTTGGCGTCGGCCTCGATTTTACAACTACTTTTATTTTCTTTCAATTGAATTTCTCTTGGCAAGCGCATTTCCTGAAGCATTGACGGTTGTAAGTTTTCTTTCAATTGAATTTCTTCTAGAAAACCCATTTCCTGACACTGTAAGTTTTTTTCCTTTAATTGAATTTCGCCTGAGAAGCCCATTTCCAGAAATGTTAATGGTTGTAAGTTTTCTTTCAATTAAATTTCTCTAAAAAAACCCATTTTAAAAAATCCATTTTGTGAAGTTGCAAGTTCTTTTCCTTGAATTAAATTTTGCATGGGAAGCCCATTTCCAAAAGCGTTGAGCGCTGTAAACTTGTCTTCAATTGAATTTCGTCTAGAAATCCCATTTCCTGAAGCTGTAAGTGGCTTCCTCTTTGAGAAGGGTTGGCTCTATCCACCATCAGATAATTTGTGCTCAATTCTATGTACACACGTGATGATTCCACTTCACAGGTAATTCTTTTTACCCCCACAGTTAGTTAGTTTTCCCAAAGGGAGTTTGTGAGAGAAGGAGGACACACACACACACACACACACACACACTCATAGATAGAGAGAGAGTGGGGGAGGGCGAGCGGTGAGAAATAGAGAGAGAGAGAGTGATAGATGGAAGGATAGTGAGGGAGGTATAGAGAAGGTTGAGAGAGGTTATGAGATATGGGAAGTGAGGGAAGGACACACACACATAGAGATATAGAGATAGGGAGGAGTGACACACACATACACACACAGATAGAGATTTTATGGGATAGAGGGAGGGAGGGGCGAGTGACAAAGAAAGAGGGGGGAGGGGTGAATGATAGAGAGAGTGATATGGAGGGAGGGGTAGTGAGGGAGCTATATAGAAGGTGGAGAGAGACTATGAGAGAGGGAGGGTGAGGGAGTGACACACACATAGATATAGATAGAGAGAAGGGGGAGGGACACACACACACACACAGAGATTGCGTGGGAGAGAGGGGGGGAGGGGTGAGCGATAGAGAGAGGGGGGGAGGGGGGAGTGATAGAGAGAGAGTGGTGGATGGATGGATAGTGAGGGAGATATAAATAAGGTGGAGATATATTGTGAGAGAGGGGGAATGAGGGAGACACACACACACACACACATATATATAGAGAGAGATATTGTGGGAGAGAGAGGGGAGGGGTGAGAAACAACGAGAGAGGGGGGAGGGGGGAGAAATAGTAAGAGTGATGTAGGGAGGGATAATTAGGGAGGTATAAATAAGGTGGAGAGATGTTCTAAGAGATGGGAAGTGAGGTTCAATCAACTCAAAATGATGGAAAAATAGATGGGGTCAATCTTATATAAAATACATATTCTATAATTTCTAGAGCTATCAAAGTGTCAAGATGATTAAGGAATTTGTTATATAGGCTTCAATTGTTCCACATTGAATTTTATCTAATATTGTCCTATGAATGCAACCTAATATGATATTAAAACTCTACATAAATAGAAACACAATCCTAACCCCATGTAAAGAATCTATTGCAACCGTTAACAAATTTCTTTTAGATAGTTTTTACACAATGTTTTGATGGCTCCCATAGAAAATTTAAATTTAGCATCGGTCATCGGTTTTTTTTCTCTAAGTGCAAAATAGGTGATTTGTGTACTTGCGCTTACTCATATTTCTCATTAATGATTATGCAACAAGATAGAGTTGTCATAATATACATAACTCATTTATTGCCACAATCTCATTTGTTCTTGGAATTGGTGCAATCTTGGCAAGTAGTTCTTATCCTAAGGAATTGGTAAGAGAACTTGTTGGTCTTTGCTTTGTTGAGGAGATAACAACAATGATTTTTAATGTTGTTGTGTCCAACATTGTTAATCTCTTCAATTTTACTGAGGAGTGGAACATTTTGGTTCTTATTATTGTTGATAATGGAAGAATGATATTGTTTCTTATAAGAGGATGGACGTTTCCATGGTTGTGGAGCTAAGACTTGTATTGGTCATTATTGAGGAGTTGGAGGATACCAAGTTTTGAGAGGGATCATTGATGGTTCATTCATTTGATTAATGCCTAATAATTGAAATGTAGAGATGTTAATAATACACACTTGGAGGTGACTTATGTGACTATCATGGCCTCCTTTAGCTGATAAAACATACATATTCCCCATTTTCCTCTACTTCAAAAATGTTAGTCATTGATTCATGTCATATTTTTTTGAGTCTATTCATGTGCCATAACAACAATTTAAACATCAATGGATTGATCTAGTATGCATTTAATATTTTAACCAGCTATACCTTCAAGAACAAAGAGACTATGTGTGTTATTATATCGTGGCATATAATTTTTTCTAGGTATAGGGATAGTATTGGTAGATTCATCCTTATTCAATTCTCTTGTGAGTGCTTTTCACATGAAATGTTGAAAATAAGTTAAACTCTAACATACGCATATAACCATCCAAAAAATATGCATAAAATATTTTTTTTAACATCCTAAGTCATAAACCATTCTCTATCATATATGAACCAAGGACTTCACGCATCTCACCCAACTCATTTTATGGTTCTTTGACTTAAAAATGATACCTTAAACCCCACAAAAATACAAGTTAATACTTTGAAAATAACCTTAAATATTTATCCTAAACCTTTATGAAATATGAATCCAAAAAATTAGCTTAAAAAGTATTTTGCAACGATCCTTCTGCCACAGACCTTCCGCAACAGACCTTCCTCAATGGACCCTTTCACAACAGACCTTTCCAAAATGGACCTTGGTGCAATCTTGGTGAGTGAGTATGGTTAATAGTTGAGAGGGGGTGGGGAAGGGTTAAGGTCCTAGGAGTATGTTGTAAATTCAAGTGAAGAAATATGAATGAAATGGGAGCATTATGGGTTACAAGGGTGAAGGGGAGTGGGGACTGAGAGCACTATTAGGAGGAGAAGCAGTGTTGAAGACGTATAGGGTTAGGAGTAGTACGCGAGACTTGAGTGATGAAGGGGGATAAGGTGGAGGGGAGGAAGTGGGTGATGGTTTGATGAGAGAGAGGTTTGGTGAATGGAAGGGTGGATATGGAGTATTAGAGGAGGAATAGGATTTGTTGGAGGAGAGAGGGGAAGGAGGGGGAAGTTGAAGAGATGAGAATGAGATGGGATAAAATAGAGAATAGGGGTAATAATTAGGTAGGGGGTTGAGGAGAAGGGATAAGTTGAAAACATAGAGGAAGGGAGTATAATAAATTCTCTAATTATTATTGTGTACTATATATTTAGCAGATGTTGGCACATTAAATGGGGGGGTACTGCCTTCTCCTGTTCAGGATGACGAGGAGATACAGGATCCCAACGTGACATAGTTGGCTAGACCTAGCCTCCAATGCATGCCTGATGATAAGTATTGATAATACATGGAGAACATGTTATTGACATTGTTAGCCAAACGGGGGGTTCAACCTATACACGTGCATGACAATATGTGACACCCTTACCTTGTAGAGTTATAGATGATGGTTCCTCATGAAATGAGGAACTTGATGTAGCATATTGTTGGTTCATCCATCCATTTAGATGTTAGGAGGGATAACTATTCCTCATCTGATGAGGTCGAAGATCCTCTGCCTCCTCCTCCGCTTCCACCTCCTCGTCTATTATCTCCTTTTGATTGTCAAGACGACGCAACCTTGAAATCTCATGCACCTCCTCCTCCTCCATCATATCTGACATCTCATTCACCTCCTCCTCCATCAGCTCCTTCTGATTGTCGAGATGACATAGCCTAGACATCTTATCCACCTCCTCCTCCATCAACTCCTTCATCTCGTCATCTACCCCACCTCTCCCACCACATCCATATCCTCATCTACTCCTATTGGACTGAACAACGTTTCCTCCTCATCAGCTCAACCATCCACCACTTCCTTCTCTAGTCGCCTCATTCGTAGGTATGATGATCACATAAGGGTATGATCAAACCTCATGGACCTATCTATGTTGCTTTTCAAGCTTGTTTTTTTTCTTGGCAGTGGTACTAATGCCTTTGGATCTACTGGTGGAAGTACCGATGCCTATGGATTTTCTAGTGGAGGTGTTGATGCTTTTGGTTCTGCTATTGGAGGTGTCGATGCTTCTAGATCTGGTTGGAGAGGTATTGATGCCTCTGGTTTCGAAGGTGGACTAGATATGTTATAACACTTATTGGATTGGAGATATATATTTGGCATGTATCATCAGTTTGATGTTCATACACACACACACACACATATATATATCATGTGGTTCATGTTCCTATAAGATAGAGGGATCGCTACGTCCATGGTAATAATTCTCAAGGGGCCCACTTGAAGGGGCCTCATCTTGTCGATTCTAGGCCATTTGGGAGATTAAACCTAAAGGAATCAAGGAATTGAACCTTCGATTATATACTGCATTTTTCATGTTGATGTTTATTTATATGTTGACGGTGATGTGTGTCTCAGGCCCCATGTTAGATTATGTTTGTTAGATGTGTGTGATGGTTATGTTAGATAATGCAACTTGTGTTTTGTTAGATGTTAGTATTAGATGTGTGTGATGTATTAGATGATGTAAGTTAATGTTTATGATGCTATGTTAGATGATGTTAATTATTTTCAAATGTAATTACTAGAAGTTGATCTTATATGATGTTAGATGATAGTAGGTGAATGTTCATTTTGGGCATGAGTGTTTCCAAGTGTTCAGTCATTGTGTGCAAGATTATGAATTTGCACTGTGCAGAAATTTAGAAGTGACCGACACGTTTCAGGTGGAACCTCCACCCATCATCATGATCATTCAAAGCTATGGCACAATAGGAAATAAGAGGGTAGTAGAGTATATATAGAAAATTAAAAACTATCCGTTAATTATAAAAATTATAGATAAAATTGTTTGGGGATACACTTGAGAAAAATAAGGTTGACAAAAGAAAATAATATAATTAAATAATTAAATTCCTTTATTAATATATAAGGATTTTTTTATTATTTTTATTATTTTTATTTTTATTTTTATTTTTATATTTTTCTTATAACTTAGATGGAGAAAAGTCAAAGGTTAAAAAGAATAAAAGAAATAAAAAATGATGGAAAAAATTATTCAAATGTCTATTAATTTAAATATAGTAGTTGAAAAGATTCAAATGAGTAAAAAGAGGGGTTAACTGGATAATTAATAAGTAGATTTTTAGTTTAAAATTTAGTTAGACTCTAAAATAAAAAATAAAATAAAAATATATATAAATAATTAAATATAAAGGGAAAAATTGAAAGGGGAATAAAAAGAGGGAATTAGGGGTTTGACTTAATGAAAGAAATTTTAAAAACCTACAAGGGGGGGTTAATTGAGAAAATATAGATAGGTAAGCATTCATAACATATAAATTAATAAATCCGGGAGATGTAGAGAAGTTGGTGGAGGGTGTTAAAGACACTCCTAAGCTGAATGGTCATCGGTTAGAAACCCCGTGGATACCGAAACTCCAACCATGTTAAGGGTTGGTGCGGTCTAGGATGGGTGCGATCCCCGGGTGATTTTGATGGCTCAGATGCCCCTGGTTCGTGGTTTCTTAGCCAAAGGAAAACCCTGCAAGTCAAGGATACCTCGAGCCAACAAAAAAAAACATATAAATTAATAAATTAATAAAAATAAAAATAAAAATAAAAAAAATAATAAAATCTAGGTGAAAAAGTAAGAAAGAAAGTGTAGTGAATAAATGAGTAAGGTATTAATTGTGAGTAAGTTGATGGATCAAAGGTCTCCAAGAATTATTTACTTTATAGCCATCTTCTCGATTAAATTTGTTAGGATGTTTTTCAATTTCGATGGCTTCTCTAATGAGTCTTGATGAATAATCAGAAGTGAAGGCAAGGTTTTTAGTTTGATTGAAGCAAATGTGATGTTTAGATTTGAAAGAGTGTTCAACGATTGCAGATTTGTTAACTTGATTGTGGTTGGTATCAACGATGTGTCCTTTGAGACAGGTTTGAATGGATCTACCTGTTTGTCCAATGTAGGATTTTCCACATGAACAAGGAATTTGGTAGATGCTTTGGGATAGGAAGGGATTGGATTTTTATTTAGTGCTCCTAACTAATTGCTTAAGTGTCTTATGGGGTTTAAATATGGTTTTGATGTTATTTTTAATTAAAAGTTTAGAAATGCGATATTTGATGCCATGAATATAGGGTAAAGAGAGAATTGAAAGGGGTGGTGGGGGAGGGTTTGCAAGGTTTGGGCTTCAGATGTAGGACTTGTTGAATTTTTTTGTTAATGAGGTATATAAAGTACCCATTGGTCATGAGGGATTTAGTAAGGTGCGCTCTTTCTTGATTAAGATGTTGGGGGTCCGATATTCGAACTGCTCTTGTGATCAAAGTTTTGAGGACAACTGATTTTTTAGAAGGGTGGTGATGGGAGTGGGTGTGGAGGTAGCGATCGGTGTGGGCCTTTTTCCGATACACTTGATAAGAGAGAGATCCACCTTGTTGTTTGGTGACCAAGACATCAAGAAAGGGAATGGAGTCATCTTTGCTTATAGATGTGTACTATCAAAAACAAATTCCTCCAATTTAATATTGTGTATAAACATTATGCATTTTAAATTGTAAAAAATCATCATGCATATTAATTTTAAAAAAATGTGAGAGGTTTTTATTAAAACACGTCAATAATATCTTCTTCCTTACAATGCAGTTACTATCGTATTGTTACAACAAATGTAAACAATTTTGTGAACTTATATTATAAAATATAATAGTGATTTCACATGTAATTATATCTTAATTATATTTAAATTATATAATTTTAAAAATTATTTTAATTATAAAATGCATTCCATTTCCCTATAACGAATATTTGTTTATACTAATTTATCGTGAACCTATAATTTGCATTTAATGCATCTTAATGTCACATGTAATTAAACTAAAAGTATAGATAATCATTTGAATAATATCATGAAATTGAACTTATAATATAAAATCTCATTTGAAATACAAGAAAATGAACTTTTATGCTTCAAATACCACACTAATGCAAAGTATAAGTGTCTAAGTATAATATATTCATGAAATCCACATTGTTATTCAACTTAGAGTAGTTGAAATTACAACAAACAATAAACATGATTAACATCAATGATAATTCGCAATCTAATTAGTTGGTTTTGATCCAATTGTAATAATACAATAAATTAAATGATAAAAACCACACTAGAATGAATTAAATGAAAAACAACAAAGATTATATCTAACTTTGGACAATCACATATAATCATTCCATATAATCACAAATATCTTGATAGACAAACATATTTCACATCAGATTGATTGTTACCAACTCAAATTGTTTAAAAACATATGGTAATCAAATTTCCATTTCCACTGTCATAGTGTGAGAAAGAAACATTATAATTAAAGAAATAAAGATAACATTAATAAAATGATATATTAAAACTGTAAATGAAGAAATAAAACATGTACATATCACTCTTAGTTGCAATCACCCTCATTATCTTCCTCGCTTGGCATGATAACATTGTTGTTCTAAAAAATATGTTTTGATCTAGGTTTGTGTCTTAATACGAACCACCAAACCCTATCCAACACATCCAAGTAGAAAAACACTTTGTTGTAGTGTTTTAGAAAAACATAAGGATCCTTAGTTTCATTCCGCATCCTTCTAGAGTTGATACATATCATCCCACGATCATGATATTCCTTTACGTTATTCTTGTCGAATGTGTCCCACCACTTACACCTACAATAAAAAAAATGGAAAGATGAAAAGTCTAGTTGAATGATCTCTTGTATCTTTCTGACATCACCCAACTTCCCCCTATTCGGTTTTGATCGTGATGGCTAGTTGTTACTGGAAATGGCAGTGTAGCAGACACACACTAACTTCCCTAGTTTAGACAACCTAAATTATAATAAGCAATGTACATAAATATGATATTAATTTTCTATAAATTCTTGTAATTCAAATGCAAATATAAAAGAAAGATAAACCTGGTAATCAGACGATTGTCCTCGTTTCATCCCTTCACTCTACCTTTCCATGTTAAACCTGCATAGAAGTCTTGTCAAGATTAAAAGACAAATGCAAGCAACAAGAACATATGCTAGTAGGCAATGAAAAAAGCACCAATAGTTATAAACATACTATTATGAGAAAGGAGAATATTTGTTGTATTAATAAAACAAGAGAAGGATGGAATTACAACTGCATCTTGGAATTAAAAGTTTCCTTCTAATGATCAAATACCTCAAAGAGTCACCTTGCTTCAAAGGGACAACAAAGACTCAACACTACTCTAGCAACATTCCACCAACATCTACCTGTTATTCCTTCTAATGCCTCACCCATGGGGGGTGAGCTTTATTGATAATCCAATTAAAGGGATAGAGGGGATTTGAGAGATAACGAGAGAAGGTTAGGGTGAGATCCTAACAGGTAAGGAATTCAGCTAAGATCCATCCTATTAAGTTGAGATAGGAATCCACAAGGGATTCTTTCTAGAAGCTCCTTGAACCTTCTTTTTCCCAGTCGCACAAACAATGTCACACCCTGCTTAATAACAAATTGTGACAACTAGGGGTGTCACATCCTGCAAGAAGGAAACCTACAAAAATGTATCAAGTTGCCAAAAAGAAACCTGCGACAATGAATAGTGTCATAGATTTTCATATGGCAAGGTGCAATAATGTTGTTAATTAAACTGTCTAAAGAGGAAACCTTCATGGATCTCATATTCCAAGTAAGTTTTGGCATAGGTACTTCAATGATTAAGGAAAGTTTAGAGGTACACGGTTCATTATCATGGCGATGATGAAATTTATGTGTAACAAATTGCCTCCCAATTTATCGAGCTAGAGTGAAAGGATAGGTGAAATACTTTTATCGATGAAGGTTAAGGCAAAAGACTATGAGTTGGAAACCTGTCAACAACAAACAAGGACTTTGCAGTACAACAATATATGAGATATGTATCCCAATGAATCATAAAATGGATGCTAACCAATACATTGGAGATCCATGTGAAGACATCCAGGTCATGGCTAAAAAAATACATTGTAGATCCATGCCAAAAGACTCAAATTTAGACATAGCTACCATACATACACTATAGATCTATGTCATAATGACCCAAACTTGAGCATAGCCACCAGACATACATTGTGGATCTATGTAATGATATGTACACAAAATACTCCATTGCAACTTGGGGAAGGAAGATAATACAAGTACATGCCTAAAGAAAACCCAAGGCCTTCATCCAATCCCGAACTATACATTTCTATGCATGTGAATAGATGTTTTGTTGTCGAACATGGTAGAAACCACTTGATTATTGGTCTTTGTGGTATACCATTAACAAGTGTGAGGGAAATCACCATTGATATCAATGATTCCCAAGGTACCGTAATACATTTCTTCGAGTGTGAATTAATGAGATGAATTCGAACACTTGGTGGAATCTTCCAACCAGAGGTCAATGATGCAATGCCAATGTTGAAAGCAAGGATATCTTCCATTGAGGCATGCAGGTCCAAGGTACTAACTAGTTTCTAAGTCCAATTCTTGGATGATGCATTGAATTCGACAAGAATAGACTCATTATGAGGAAACTGCATTGGTGAGATATGTCTTGATGATGTCTCAAACCCTAAATGTGGGTCCATATTCAGGAGAGTAAAGCTCACGATTTCTACTCGTAGGAGGGCCATGATATTTCACTCAACAAAATAAGAACACATGATTTGGACGTGATTCTGAGTATATAGTGAATTTGGGATTGACTCAAGGATGGTTGACACAAAGGAAGGAAAGATGACTGCAAAGGTTGACTTGGGTGACAAACTTCCCTTGAACATTAATCACATGACAAGTGACTTGACATCATTGACTCAATAAGGGAGAGACCAATACATAAGACAAAAAATGGTTGATGCATTCTTCATATTACCCCAAAGGAGAAAGGCAAATTATGGAAATGGTATGACTCGAGGACGGGTTGATTACCCAACTCTTCGAATGAGATGGAAACAAGTGTCATGTTCAAGGGTGACGAGAAGCTGCCATTAATACTGATTCAAATGCATTCCACTTTCCCACATTTTCCCCATCATGATTGATGAGTACGCTTTTGTTTTTTAATGAGCTTGAGGAGGGTCACAAATGCTCGGTATAAATCATCCTTCAGATAGCTACAATCTCACATATTTTATGAACCTAAGAAAGGAGGGTTTCGGTCCCAAAAAGGGTCCTTCTATGTGTAGTTTTAATGAGTCCTAAAGAAGGAAAAAACACTAATTCTTCATGTTTAAAGAATTTTAAAAGATCTAAAGAATACTCCAATAAGATCTTTTCCATAAATTTAGTCCCCTTCACTTGAAAAATGATAAAATTATATGAAGGAGAACTCCTATATTCAATGGTTGACTAGAGTATACCTTTTTTGTAAATAGTCCAAATGGTTCAAAAAATGGGTAAACTATCACCAAATGGACGTCATTTCAAGTAATTTTACAAGCAAGAAAGAGACAAAGTTCATTTGGAAATCTTTTCATGTTTTGGGAGTTTGAAAAGAATTGAAAGGAGACTCCAAGGGACTTCCTTTTTCGTATACTTTTACAAGCCCGAAAAAAGTTATGAAATTATACTCAGTAACTTCTTCTCATGTATTTAGGTGCACGAGAAATAATAAAGACTAAGATCGACACCTTTTCTACTTGGTTTTAACGAGCACGACTATGGTATCAAAATAACTCATAACCTTTTTCATGTTTTAAATACAAAGCACGAAAAAGTAAAAGTAAGCTCAAAACCTTTTTCATGTTTTTAATAGAGCATGAAGAAGAAAAAGTAAACTCAACACTGTCTTACTTTTTTTAACGAGCTTGAAGATCTGTTGGAAGAATGATCAGGGTATCTGCTTCATTTTTTAAACGAGCTTGGAATAGAGAATGAACTATGCTCGAGACAATTGTTTCATTTTTTTAGAGAGCTTAAAGTCGAAAATAAATTGTGCTTGGAATGAGCCCCATTAACATGTATCTTACCAACATGATGTCCATAGGTTAGTACTTTGAGTGATACCCATCAATAGGTTTTTTCCAGACATGATGTCTAGAGGTAATTTGGACTGTTCCCCCAACATTATCAACAAAAGCTAGTGGTTTAACTCCAATGTGATGTCCAAAGGATGGAAACATGGGCCCCAAGCTTCATTTCATCTGCCTACTCTTTTGCTTCTTGGTTACTACTAGGAAAAGGTTCACCAGATACAGAGGAAGAAAGAGGACCGAGTGACAAAGGAGATGAAATGAAGGTTCTGTTAAATATTGTAAGTTCGGAAGATATTCCAGTTGTACTATTTGTATTCTTCCTTCAGGAGATGTCATTGATGTAATTGGTCATGTAAGAGTCATTGAACGAATCAATGTAAACCTCTAGATGTAATTCAAGTCAGTAGTACCCATGAGTCATTATAGAAAATATTATTTGTGTGTCTTACTAGACAAGTCATCCTAGTTAGGTTTTAGGTCAAGTCAAGATCCAAATATAAATAGGGAGGTGCCTCCTTCATTTGTACTCACTTCACTCAATCAAGTTCACTAGAGAGAGAAGACGAAGTGCACCAGAAAGAGAGAGGAGAAGTTATCTTGGGGTTTTACACTGTCTTGGTTGAGTTCTATACTAAGGAAGTTTTGTGAGGTTTTCTCCCTTATGACTTCCCTGAGGAAAATCTTTGTGTTCTTTGTGTTGCTACGATTGTTGTTCTTTCTGTGATCCTACTATTGTAAATTGTTTTAGAATATCATCTAAGCAATTAAGAAAAATTAACACGGTATCAGATCCACCCTAAAAGAATACATTGTACAACTAGGGTTTGTTATTCCGAACAATTCCCTCGACAGATCAACCAGAAAAGAGGGCTCACTCAAATCTCCCTAGGAGGGCGAATCTTTCTGTGAAAATAGAGTTGAATTCCGAGAAGTTTCATTTTTGGGCCCGACATTGTTGTCGAGAAGAACTACGACTTCCATTTTCTTGAGTTTCCATCATCAATCTTAGAAAAAACAAGATACAGTCTAACTCACCTTGTGGAGGCACATATTTTCCACCACTTAACCCTACAAGTGATCTCAACTGAAAAATTAGGGTTTTTTCCATCAAACCCTAGGTCATCCCGAAGAAGGTTAGCTAGAAGAAGTCTTCTCCTTGTAAGTATTTTTTCTTCTATTTAAATTTGAAGCTCCCATTCTATTAAAGATGACAAACAATACCAAGTTGGAAGAAAATATTGAGGATGCTAAGAACTTCAGAGCATGGAAGTATAAGATCATGCTCATCCTAGAAGAGAATGATATAGAAGGCTTCATAAAGGAGGATGTTGCAGAACCAGAAGGAGATGAAACAAAGGCCAAGTACATGAAGGATATGCTCAAGTATAAGAGGATTATAGCTGAATCCATCAAAGATAACTTGATCCCTCAAGTATCTTCAAGGAGAAAACCGAAGGAAATGTTTGATGCCCTATCTCGTCTATTTGAAGTAATAAATATCAATAAGAAGACGACCTTGAGAAATCAACTCAAAAGTGTGAAGGTTTAGAATTCAAAGACCATGAAATCATACTTCACAAGAGTATCCCAAATCAAGGAGTAGTTGGAATCTATTGGTGACATGATAGAAGAAGCAGAAGTTGTAATGAACAACTTGAATGGTCTTCCAAGAGATTGGGAACTTTTATTCGATTCATATGATCCAAAAAAAAGTTAACCAACTTCTCGTAGTTATGGGAAGAATGTGTTCAAGAAGAAGAAAGAAGAACAGTTAGAGAAGAGAAGGTAAATGAAAATGAAGATAAAGCTTTGGTAGTCCATACTAAAGGCAAGAACAAGAGTAAGAGTTATGATCATCCTCCCAGGAAAATTCAAGGGTTTAAGAAGAATAAGAAGTTCAAGAAGGACTTCTCAGGTTATGAATGCTTCACTTGCCAAAATATGGGACACATCTCCATAAACTATCCCTTGAGGGCATAACAAATCAAGAAGTAGAAAAAAATATTATAGGCCCATGTAGCTAAATATAATGATCAAGAATACGAGGAAAGAACGAAAGAAGATGAAGATTGCTGTGAAGAATATGTTTTGATTTCAGCACTCACAAGTTTAGTTTCACCTAGTAGTGATACTTGTCTAGTAGATAGTGGTGCCTCCAAGCACATGACAAGTTACAAGGATGCACTCTCTTGTCTTGTACATAAGGATTCCCCACACAAAGTGATGCTTGGAGATGATTATCAATATCCCATCAAAGGGATGGGAGAAACCTCTTATAAGTTGGAATCCAAAAATTCCATGAATATGAAGGATGTCATGTATGTCCCAGGATTAAAGAAGAATCTCATTTATATCTCAGCCTTAGATAAGAAATGTTTCAGAGTTAATTTTGTAGATGGTGAAGTCCTCATGTGGACAAAAGGAAAAACTATACATGATGCAATGGTCATTGGAGTTGAAAAATGACAACTCTACAAATTAAAGGGGCATGCAAACTCAACATTAATGACTAGGACCATAAGCTTGTGTCAATTGTGGCACAAAATACTTGCTCATATAAATTAAAAAGCATTTCCAATTGTGAGCAAGGTGGTAACAGGTTTACCAGAGATTATGGTAAATCACAAAGGAGTGTGCAAAGGATGTGCACAAGGAAAGAATACAAAGAAGCCTTATCCGAACAATGATGGTAAAGCGAAATGGATTCTATACATTGTTCAGTTGGATGTATGCACACCAATGCAAGCTAATTCATTAAGCAGGTATGTTTACTATGCTTCCTTCATTGATGACTACTCCCACAAAACTTGGATCTATTTCTTGAAGAAGAAAGATGATGTGTTTGAAAAGTTCAAGGAATTTAAGGCTCTTGTAGAAAACCTCTCTGAAAAGAGGATCAAGACCTTAATATCAGATAATGGAGGTGAGTTCACATCAAGTGAATTCAACGATTACTATAAAGAAGCTGGGATTAAGAGGGAGTTCACCATTCCCTATAATACACAACAAAATGGTGTGGCGAAAATGAAGAATAGATCTATCATGGAAGTTGTAAAAGCCATGATCCATGATCAAGATATACCTATGTACCCATGGGAAGAAGAAACTAGAACAATAGTATATGTATAAAATAGAATCTCCCACAGTGCCCTTGGGAATAAGACTCCAGAAGATATGTTTACCAAAGAAAATCCTGAAGTCCTCAAAATATTTGGTTGTCTGGTATACCTTCCTAGTTAATATTGAGTGTTAAAATATTATAACTTCAGAAGATATTATTGTTGTACTATTTGTATTCCTCCTTTAGGAGATGTCACTAATGTAATTGGTCATGCAAGAGTCATGGAAATAATCAATGTAAACCTCCAGAAGTAAGTTGGGTCAATAGTACCCATGAGTCAATTAAAATAAATATTATTTAGGTATCTTACTAGACAAGTCGTCCCTTCCATTTAGACAAGTCGACCCAGTTAGATTTTAGGTCAAGTCAAGATTCAAATATAAATAGGGATGCACCTCCTTCATTTGTACTCACTTCTCTCAAGCAAGTTCGCTAGAGAGAGAATAAGAAGTAAGCTAGAAAGAGAGAGGATAAGTTATATTGTGGTTTTACACTATCTTGCAGGTTGAGTTCTATACTGAGGAAGTTTTGCAGGGATTTCTCCCCTTTGATCTCCACAAGGAAAATCTTTGTGTTCTTTGTGTTGTTTTGCTTGTTGTTATTTCAATGATCCTACTATTGTAAATTGTTTTAGAATATCATCTAAGCAATTAAGAAAACTTAATAGGTTCAAGTATTGAGTTTGGTGAAAGACTCGACTCAATAAGAGGGGGATTTGTTTCATTTTTTAACGAGCTTGACACAAAAAGTGAACTCTTCTAAGGAACTAGTTTTATTTTTTAACGATATTGAAACTATAAATAAACTATGCTCAAAGCAACCCATTTGATTTTTTAATGAGCTTGAAACATAAATAAACTATGCTCAAAGTTGATTCATCCCCAACATGATGTACAAAGGTTAGGAATGTGCCTTGCTAGGCTTCCCCATGATGGGAAGAAGCTATCAGTTTACTAACGACTTAACTCTGACATGATGTCCAGAGTCGAGAGACATGGTCAACGAACAGGGAGGAACCATAAGGACATGTGAAACATTTAGGGAAGTCTGGCGATTGGGAGTCACATGATGATTAGGTGTAACAAAAGAAAGTTGATAAATGGTTACTATGTTTCCATGATGAGGAAAATACATCACTTGAAAGAGTGTGGACACTATAGCTTTCATGTCATAGACATAATCTCGTCCAATGAGTAGATTAAAATCTAAGTGACTTTAGACTACCATAACATCAGTGCAGACAGTTTCCCCTTCTAAGGTGATAGATAACCAAGGAAGGATCCCTTAAGGTCCAGTGGGTCTTCTATTGAAATATGATATCTAATCAGTGGCTGGCACAAGATGTGGAGAACCTATAGCTTGTTAAGTAGTTGAGGATAATATACTAGCATAAGCCCCTTCATCAACAATAATGCGAAGTATGTTCTTGTGGGAAACTCCTGCAAATATTGGAAAGGAACACCCGAAGGGACACAAGGTTCTATTAGACTACTCCAGTCAAAGGAAATAACATCAGTACTTGGAGAGGGTTTTCTTGAAATGGACATGATTTCCCCTTGTCTAAAACAATATGATGACTAAGGAAACACCAATGGTTTTCAGTTCACTCTCAACTGGAAGAGTAGGATGAGATGAATATTGTGTCAAAGTGATTACTTTAGTATTAGTAATCTCCAATGAAAGAGTAGGATCGGGTAGAGATGACATCGACTCGACCACTTAAAATTCACTCTTTCAAGGAACAGTGGAATGAGCTGCTTGTTCTTCACTCTCTAAGGAAAGAGCGAGATCGACCGAGGATGAAGTTGGATCGATCACTTGATTAACCAATGGTGGGTAAAGAAACAACTTACAATATCTTGTTGGAAGTGTTGCTGATGGACAATAATATCTTCCAATAACTGCGAAGCTTCATCCATGCTAGGAAAAAGGTAAGTAAGGTGCATGTACTTACATAACAAGCAAGGATTCCTGACTTTACCTTTCTAACTCTTAACCATAGAGTCACCAGTTGATGGGGCATCAGCAACATGATGACCTTAGGCCAACGACACAGGATGTTGGGAGGACTTAGCCCACACTTCTAAATCTTTAGAAATACCATGACAGTCCTGAAGAAGGTGGTCATCCTTGCAAATCCTGCAAGGGAATTTGGGATTACGAGGTATTTAAGAAGGTTGAGGACCATCAAAAGCAACTAGTGGATGCTTGGTCACTTTATTACTTTTATTCTTCTCAATATTCCTTTTATTCATCTTCGTATCCACCTGATTACTAGCATTACAACTTTCAACAAGGGAGAAAGAAGAAAGGGAAGAAGACACATATGGTGAAGATGGAAAATGATCAACTTGAGGTTGGTGTTTTCGTGATGGAGAGTTAACATTTAAAAAATTAGGTGCATCTGAGATCACTATATAGAATAACCATATTGGTAATCCTATAGTCAATTCAGGAAGATTCAAAGTAGTAATTAAGGGAGTAATGAAGGGAGGACCAACATTTCCAAATGAAGAAAAACAAAAGGTTCCCCTTGAGAAGGGATCTCTTTGTTAGTAGTCCTAAAAAACATAGTAATAACCACACACCCCAGCTAAATGATGAGATGTTATGCTACCATTAAATACACCAATCATACCCATATCATACCTATGGTCCTCCAAGATAAAGCACATAGTAAAATCCTACACCATCTAAAAGAAACAAACAAACTTGCGAATAGGTGGGGTAAATAAGTTGGATCCTCACAGAAGTGTCAAGTTGTCACAACTCACGATATACAAAAGGGTCGAATAGTGACACTCGACCCAATATTTCAGAGCACTCATAAAGGAGGATTATGACCGTACCATTTACCATATTACCCAAATACTTGACAATACATGCATAGTAATATCCTCGAGTGTTATGCTCGATGTATTGCAACAACAACACTGTCAAATGGTTAACTTAGTTGGTTTCATAATTCTATGAGGGTCTCTTGATATACTCAAGGTGCATGAGAACTCAAAGCCGTATTAGTGTTGTCTAGTGCGAAACCATTTGAAAGGGGCCTTCTGATATATTCTAGGTACATGTAAGAACCACACAGTTCCCAGGATGCAGCACAAGCAAATAATGAAAGCTCCTATGTTTAACAACACTGGAACACTTCTCCAATCTATCACACAATGTTGCTAAGAATTTTAAATTACTAGACACTTAATTTTATCTTATGATGGTTAAGTGGATAGAATAAAGTTTCAACAAACTTAAAATCAATTGAAGGAAATGAAGATGCAATCTTTCACTTCGATGAATACTATAGTTTGAGAGGGAAGAAAATATCTTACTTTCCAAAATGCAAAAATGTTTTAATTATTTCCTATTTGTTCAACAATACTGAAAAAGAGTTCTCTAAGTTATGAAGAGAAAGATCCTACCAATATTTCCATTCAAAATGCAAAGCAAAGAAAAGAACACTCAAAGATTCTTTTAAGACTCAAATGCATCTGAGACTTGAATTTTTTTTCTTTTATATGAATGAAAGATCTAAAAAAGACTTAAATCAAACTAATATAAAAAGTAAAAAAATTTCAAATATTTGCAATTTAGTAAAAAAGAAAAAAGAAAAACTTTTCTTTGAATTAGTATGAAAACAAAAATATCAATCTACTTCTACAAAAATGAGTAGCTAAAGATATATGAGAAATAAGGCTCACTATGCACACCAAACTTTTTGAAGCCGAACAAAGTAACTCAAACACCACACAAAAGATCCCAAAAAGGCTAAAAAAACCTTAATATGGGACAAAGTGATTGTAGGATACACGATCCTTGCCCCCTCGGGCCTTGATGGTTTTTTTTTTAATTTGATGTCTATTTTAATCCAATATAATGCAAAAAATCCCGAAAAACACACAGAAGACATGCACTCAAAGGAGGTCTCAAATTCTTCCAAATAAGGAAAAAAATGGAATTGATAGCCAATTGTAGGGTGCAAAACATAACTACCAAAAGCATAGTCAAACCTAATCATCAACCCAATAAAAAACCTGACTAGAAAAACAAGCAAAGCCCTAATTTTCACATAGTGTCACAAACTGCAGTTAAGCACCAATGTGACAATCTATAGTGTTGCAGGTAGAATATAGGCCCAGGTGCGACAATTTCACTCTATAACTAAAGGAACAGTGCGACAGACAAAATATGGGTTTTAAAAAAGCATGGATTCCAATAAAACTTAGAGAGTTAAGGGTTGATATTTTCAGATGGTGTTCGTTGTCAAGTTAAAATAATCTAGCTCTTTTCAAAATAACATATATGTTACATTTCAAAAGTTGTCTCCAATACTCATGTTTCAAAAGATCCAGTGGAGAAAAAGTCATGAGTTATACTACATAACCTGCCCTACAATCTAACAACATTCTAGTAGTGGCAAGGTCACCAAATTCTTTACTTTTAAGTCCAGTCGAGTTAACATGAGTGATTATGTTCCAAGATTGTCTAAGTGCAAGCAAATTTATGTTTTTGTGGCGATAACTCTCAATTCAACGAAGAGCTCTAGGCATAGGGTTCTATTTGATGATGAATAAATTGTCCAAATCTAAGCAAGTTTATATTTATGTGGAGAAAACTATCCATTCAGAGCATAGGGTTTCATATGATGAATAATCTAAACCATTAAGAATTATATTTCTAGCTTTTACGAAAACAAAATTTAGATTTTATAAAACTTGGAATTATGTTTCTTGAATCGTTATTGTTTTGATGCTATGTTGCACAAGTTTCTAGAACGTGGAAACGTAGAGAATGATGCCTCTAGAAGTTTTCCCAAATTTGCAAGAAACTACAGCTTGGGAACGTCAATAATATATATTAAAAAATATAAAAATATAAAATAAAATAATTAAAAAAATTTGAGAAGAGAAGAAAATAAACATTAACACAAACCAAATGAGTTAACTTATCCCTTGTATTAGTCGTTAGCTTTCTGCTCGACCATTTGCACCGATCGGATGACAGCCAGTGTGTGATGTGACAGCTCACGTGAGACGGGTCGTCCGATCGGTGCAAATGGTCGGGCAGAAAGCTAACGCCCTTGTATTATGGTTGTAACTAGAACCTCTTAGCAGCTGGAAATGACAATAAAATCAAGATTACTATCCAGGTCATTGATTATATAAGGTAAACTCCTTTTAAAGTTAAAAGTTACATTCCCTATATTTGTGGCTATATCTATAGAGTAAGTTTTTAGTTTTGTGTCAACTATAATTAAAATTTATTAGAATATTATATGTTTACAAGACATTCTATACTATGGTATTTGCAAATATTTATAAATATCCAAATTTAAATTATTATAAAATAAAAAATCGAGATTATTTTTATTTAAATGTAATATATGAATTTAAATTTAAAGTAAGATTTAAAACAATTTCAAATTAGTTAAAAGTTATTTTTATTTATAACCTAAATAGTAAAAAAAAAATTAAAAAAAAATCTTTTATTTAATTATAGAGATTTGGGGTGGACTACAACTTATGTTTTTTCATCTATGGACAAGGATGAGACAAGCCTACTCTCCAAATTGATTTTATGGCAGCCATTCAAAGTTCAAAATAAATAATTATAAAATAAAAGAATATAAAAACTAATTGGTAGCTAGCTAATGAATGGATAACTCATAGTTGATGAATGGATAACCAAAAGTAATGTGAGATAAAAAGAAAAAGAACATAAAAAATAACTGATAGTTGATAAATGGATAGCAAGAAGAGTGTCAGTGATAACATATAGCTAGGCATAGATAACTCATTGTAGAACCAAATTGTCTTCCATTCCATAACTATTTCTTAACTAATTGATTCCTATCGACCTGATCCAACCTCAAACTATGTGGATGTGCTAGTATATAAAACGTCAAAATAGATTTACATTTATTATTGATTAGCGGTAGGGATGAATGAATACCCTAGCACTAGCAGTAGACAAAGATCAGTGCACCAACTCGACAAGATAGAAAGAAAAAGACTTTCATTGCAACTTAGTTTTCTAGAGAAAAAATTCAAAGTCAACCACGTATATGTAGGATTGCCATGAAATAGGGATGTTGTTAACAACCAACATGGCCATTATAAATGGGTGAAAGTTCCAGGTGACAAGAAAAGTTCCCAAGTTCCGGGTTTTAGAGGGTAAAAGTTCCCAATAAGTTCCCAACAATCTGGAACTGTTTCTGCTAGATTAGGAAATTTCTCTACAAGTTTCCTAAAAACTAGAAGTGATTCCCATGCTACATAGTTTTTATGTGATCTGTTTTCTAGTTCTTTTATATAATGCAACAAAATTTTGTTTTTTTTGTTTTTTTGCATTGATTTACAATATCAACAATATATAAATTATCTTAAATTATAATGTTTTCTTTGAACTGCATTCTAAGATTTATGTGCCGAGAATTGTTAAATATATTTTCCAGAGTTTCACAATGTCCATTTTCCTTGCCATCGTTTCAAATTAAACTAGAATTCATTTCCAGGACAGAAAGTTTAAATCACTGCAATTAAAAATAAGTAACCTTGCAATCAATATTGAGAGCTCTCAAAGAATTTTATGAGCTAGTGATTTTATCATAAAATAAGTAACCTTGCAATATTGAGAGCTCTCAAACAATTTTATGAGCTAGTGATTTTATCATGTAATTGTGGACAAGCGGCAAGAATTGCAAAGCAAAACAAATATTTTCTAGATGAAAGTCCAATCGTTCCCTGATTCAGTGCAATCTACAATGTATATTGCGAAAAACTTTAATATACTGCTACCACAACTCAGCGATTAGCTATTTTGTATCCTACTTCAATAGCAAGTTCTTGTGGTTTCAATACTTGCCAGATTTATTATTTAAACCCCTAAAACATGGGTTAAAAAATTTGGTTAGAGGCAGTTTCAATACTTGTCAGGTTTATTATTTAAACCCCCAAAAGATGGGTTAAAGAATTTGGTTAGAGGTAGAACGCTACAACCAAGGATGGTAATGTGAATGCCTCCTTTTAGCATTTGGATGACTTTTCTCATGAAGGGAAGGTGAGATGCATTGAAATGGATGCATCACAGTTAGTTAAACTTAATTTTTTTTGCTTTGCTTTCGCTTTTCAGAATCATGTTTCCTTTTCTCACATTGTCAAACTCATCCTTCTCCACTAGTTAAATACCAAACTTTGATAGTAGGATTTGATTGATCTACTTTCTCTATTATCAAAGTCAATGTTCTTCCTTCCCTAGTATTTTCATAACCAACATATCACTGTAAACATCACATTCTTCACCACATCTTTGAGACGCCCTTGGAAACAACTTTCAACAAAGAATTAACATGAAAATAGAACATTGTGGTACTTTATATCACAATGTAAGATGAGATTTCCAAAGTATTCTTGTGAGTATACTATCTGCAATTGACTACAACTATCTTCAATCCAACTCGTAGCCATGGCATTCATTGATATACTTATCACGAAACCATTAACCATTTATTCATACATCAAACTTATTTTTGGATCATAGAGACAATAACCCAGTGGACCACTGTATCCAATTCAACAACCAAGGAGATCACTGCAGCCTCTTTTGAAACCTGGAGGAGATCATTGTATCCAGTGCAGCACTTCACACTCTTTAGATTCATCCAAAACCGACCAAAATTAATAGTTGCTGGAAGCTTCCCTTATAAACTTTTCAACGAGGTTATTTGAATATAAAAGATGAACAAACATAACCAATGAAGAAGTTTTAAGGACTAGCTGTTGATCACGAACTAATTTCCTCTATTGATTCGTACTCCTCGTCATACATAGTAGGGTATCCAAAATAGTTTTGGTGTATGAATACATGGTTAATGGTTCCCTCAAAAGTATCCTTGGAGTCCATCACCAGGAATTGGATTGTAAAGGAAATAGTGGGTATAGATTACTGTATTGCATCTAATATAAAGCTCTACAATGTTCTTTTCAATGACAACCTTTTGCTCAAAGTTGCATATTTGGATCACGAAGATATCAAATAGAAAGGAAGTCACATGTCCGTAAGAAACACTAAGTTCCTCTGCCCTTGAGATATTGACAAGAATGCCCATTGATAATGTGATGTTTACAGCTACATTATGTTGGTTATGGGGATGATGGGCAAGGAAGAACATTGAATTTCACAACAGAGAAGCAGATCAAGCAAATTCTACTTTCACAATCAATATTTAAACAAGTGTATAAGAATGGGTTTGGAAAATCTAATAAAAGGGAACATGACAGAGGAATACCAAAGCATAAAAAAAAAAAAGTTTACCTGCACTGTGGTGCACCCAATTCAATGCATCTTGTAGTCCCTCTCCGAGCAAAGTCATCCAGATGTTAGAAGGAAGAGTTGACATAGACTGCAGTGCATCCAATTCAATGCATCTTGTAGTCTCTCTATTGTTGAAGAGAGTAATCTCACCCGTAGTTAGGTTAGAGAGTTAGGTAACCCACAGTAGTATTTACCTAACTGTGGTATTCACCCATAGTATTATTGTTTTGTATTTCCTATTTAAACAGCTTTGAATAATGAGAAGGCAATCATCTGCCCGTCCTGTTTCTGTTGCTCCATTCTTTTCTTTCACATGGTATCTTTCATTGTTGGGGTAAGCCTTTTCAGAGAGTGGAAAGCACTCTACGGAGCTCAGAAGCCATTTGGAACAAAGATCTCATTTCTTTGTTAGCTTCGCTGCATTCTCCAGGCGGTAGCTTCGAACACAGCAGATCCACTCCATGGCATAGTCGCAGATCTATTTTCGTTTCTCCCAGATATGCACAGCAGATCTGCTCCACATTTGACCGATCGCAGTGTACATTCAGATTGAGACCACCAGAAGGTGAATCATCTGCCCATACTATTTCTGTTGCTCCATTCTTTTCTTTCACATGGTATTAGAGCTGTTTAAATAGGAAATACAAAACAATAATACTGTGGGTGAATACCACAGTTAGGTAAATACCACAGTGGGTTACGTAACTCTCCTAACTACGGATGAGATTACTCTCTTCAACATCTATGAGCAAAGTAATCCGGATGGTAGAAGAAAGTGTTGACATTGTTGGTGCTGCATTTCGTTTATCTGTTGACACGCCTATGCAGCTCTATGCCTCTGACCAATCTTCTTTAACTTATGCTTTGGAGGTTCAAATGATATATACATAAGTATTCAAACTGTCAAAACCTCCAATTAAGAAATTACACAAAGTGTTGAAAACCATGATGATATTGGGAAGGGCCCTTCTTTCCAGGCCAAGCCTCACGACATCTCTTCTAATGAAAGAGCTCCCTTCTCTACAACGTGGTTTGAGCTTCAGCACGCCTTCAATGGCAGAGGGTTTCACGGCCGGAGATTTCTCTGAGTAGTTTTGATCCCATGACCTCCAAAACCAGTCCTTCGCAGCAAACGGCTTATTTCGATCATACCCACTGCCCAATACTTTGTCGACGTTGGATCCCTCTACCAACTGGAACAATAATAGACCTCAAAGAGAGATGATTGTGTTGGAGAGCTGTGGCTATGAGCCCTATAAAGGCAATTCCACCAGGCATGATGAAATCATTGATTACTATGTTAAAACAATTCTCCTCGGGTTCCTTCAAACCCTAGAAGAGCCAAAAATCATGATCTGGCAGATTCAATGTGAAATCAAAGCTGGAATTTCCATTTATCACCTTAGATTTGTTTGCTTAAAGTCAGTTCCCCCAGTCAAGATGAAAATGTTGACTCCCATGATAAAACCCTCCCCCAGATCAGGTTCCTCCCTAAAAGAGTAAAAAATCATGGCTGTACAGATTTAATACGAACTCATCGCTGGAATTTCCACTTTTTGCCTTAGATTTGTCCCATTGAGACGGATAAAGTTCCAATCAATAAATTGTTCATGAAGTTCAAATCGGTGGGCTGTGGTTTATGGATCGATACAAAGGATTTTATTGCACTGTTCCGTGGACCTTAAGTTGTATGATTAAAAAAATATTAGAAAATAGCACATGAAGAGTATAATCATTACCATTGATATGAGGGACAAAAGATGGTTATGAAAATAATAAAAGAAATTGCACGAGGGCACTGCGGAACAAAAATCCTTCACCCCTCTTTCAACTCGTTTGAAGTAGGAAGCCTGACTTTCCCCTTCCTCTCGTGCTCCCCCTCAGGTACTTAGAGCATGTACACCTGTGGAACCCTCTTCCCCATGAAGATTTTATCTATGAATATCCGTGGTTTTGGGGGGGTAGCCAAACAAAAATCCCTTGGTTTGTTATTATCTGACCTTAGACCTGATCTGATCCTCTTCTAGGAAACAATGTGCAGTCATGCACATGCACTTTACTTGTTCTCCAAACTCAAACCTGGCTGGGAATTTTGTGCATCTGATGCTTGTGGTCTCTTTGGGGGACTACTTGCGGGTTGGGACCCTCACTTGGTTTGTTGCAAAGCTTATTCATCACTGGCTAGTATTGTACTTAAAGCTTCATTTAAAGGAATGGCTGAGGCTTTTACCGTGATTAACTATTACGGCCCCTGTGCATAGCGTACTAGCTATTGGAACAGTTTGGTGTCTGGTGGGCTGCTGGGATTGCCTAACTTAATTCTGGCTGGGGATCTCAATTTCACCTTATCATCTTCAGAAGTATGGGGGCACAAAGCTAGGTTGGATCCTTTGGCTTCTTACTTTTCCCAGCTTATCTCTGGTAATATGTTGGTGGATCTCGCTATGGAACCCTCTGCCCCCACTTGGAGGAACGGACGCTCTAGGGATGCAGGCATTTGCAAGAGACTGGAGATATTCTTGGTATCCGAGTCTCTCCTACCTTCCTTTTCCTTTTATAGATCCTGGGCTACTCCATCTGATGTATCAGATCATTATCCTATATGTTTGGAATGGGGCCCGATTAGTCTTGTACCCTGCAGGCCTTTCAAATTTAATAGAGCTTGGCTGATAGAGGAGGATTTCAAGCTTCTAGTTAGGTCTTCCTGGAATGTTACTCTAGAGTCCACTAATCTCTGCCATATGGATTTATTTACCCACAAGTTACATAGACTTAAAGGCTCTGTGAAGAAATGGGAAAAGACAAAAAATCTTGAAAGGAGGCAGTAGATTTTGGATATAAATATTGGCATCTCGGACTTATTATTGGAGGATTCTGGTATTCTATCGGTACCTAACAAACTTAAATGGGATGTACTCCAGGAAAAGAAGAATAAATACTAGGCCCACGAGCTCGTGAATCTGAGATTGAAGAGTAGGGAGCTGTGGTTAAAGGAGGGGGATGCCAATATGAAGTTTTTTCACCAATTTGCTTCTGCCAGAAGGAATACAAAGACTATTTGGTCTCTAAGAGGCCAGGATGGTATTTCTGTTATAGAGGACTTGGATCTTAAGGCACTTGGCGTAGAACACTTCAGTAATCTTTTCTGTGATGATAAGTCCTCTGATATTTTTGAACAATTAAAGGTGGTCAGACTCTTTCCTCATATGACTACAGATGATGATATTAATTGTTTCCTCCAACCTATATCCGGCCCGGAGGTTGAAGCTGTGCTCAGGGGGTTTAAAAAGGACAAGAGTCCTGGACCTGATGGGTGGCCTGTAGAATTTTTTCTGGCATTTTATGATCTGGTGGGGGAGGAACTGGTTAAGGCTGTGGAACAAGCCAGACTACAGGGTAAAGTCACGGGTGCTTTCATTTCTACAATTTTGACCCTGATTCCTAAATGTGAAAAACCTTTAACATTTGGCAATTTATGGCCGATCTCCTTATGTAACCTGGTCTACAAGATTATTTCAAAGATTACTGCTAACAGACTTAAGCCTATCTTGAACCGCTCTCTGTCTGCTAATCAATTTGGTTTTCTCAAGGACAAACAGATTACTGAACCGATGGGTATTACCCAGGAACTTCTGAACTCGATCAAGACTAAAAATTCTGATACCTTGGTATTAAAATTGGACCTGGTAAAAGCATTTGATAGAGAAAACTAGATTTTCATCAGGTTGCTGCTCATTCAAATTGGCATTCCACTTATGGGAGTAAATTGGATTATGGGTTGTGTCACGAGCTCCTGTCTCGCTGTTTTGGTAAATGGGACTCCCTCTGATTTATTTTCTGTCTCCAGAGGACTGCAACAAGGCTGCCCCTTATCCCCTCTCTTATTCATCTTGATTATGGAGGGACTCAGTCGCATTATATTAGATGCTCAACACTTTGGATCGATCTTGGGGTTTCAGTACTCTCCCAATCTGTCCCTAATGTACCTGTTTTTTGTAGATGATGTTATTCTTATTGGGGTATGATGTTACACTTTGGATCAATAGTTCCAGCCCTATTGATGAATGGAGAGCCTATAAAGTTGCTCTTGATTTATTCTGTGGGGTATCTGGGATGTCTGTTAGCCCTTTAAAGTCTTCTTTCCTCTACCAAAATGTAGATTCTGGGTTCAGGGAGGAACTTGCTGAATTCTTTCCTTTCAAAATGGACCCTATCACTGTGGGATTCAAGTACTTGGGCTTCAATCTTAAACTGATGGGATACCATACATCTGATTGGAACTGGGTTATCCATTTATTTGAAAGAAAGATTCAAAATTGGACTTACAAGTATCTCTCTCTTGGAGGTAGAGTGGTCCTCATCAAAGCTGTGCTTACTGGATTGGCAGTCTATTGGTTTGCATTGGAAAGATGTCCCAAATCTATACTAAATACACTGCGCAAAATTATTTATTCCTTTCTTTGGGGATCCTCTGTCGGTCACAGTTACTCCCATCTGGTCAACTGGGAAACTCTTTCCCTTCCTATTGAATTTGGTGGCTGGGATATCAAGAACCTCGAATGGTTTGGTATCTCTCTAAGACTCAAGATCTTGTGGCATCTACTTACTAGTACTAGGACCTGGAGCAGGATCATTGCTCTTAAATACTTAAAGAACAGACCTCTTGATGTCTGGATTCATGGCCGGTCCTTTAGCATTGTGGGTACTTCTTATTTTTGGAATGGGTTTATTAGAATTATTGAGTGGATCACCTGTCAGCTGGGATGGAAGGTGGGAAATGGATTAAAAATCAGAGTGGGCATCGACCCCATTGCTGGGCTCAACTCACAGTATATCCTATCAGAGGAGCTTAGGGAATATCTCACTGACCTGGGAATCACACATCTTGCACATGCCCATAATCTGGATGGCCGTGGTATGGATGGGACTGTATGGTACTCTACCTCTGAACTGCTTTTGGGAGGAGTATGGGCTGAACAGTGGTCATCTTATGTAAATGGACTATCACATGGGGGTATTAGGATTGGACTTTCGGAGGACAGGCTGTTATGGATGTATGATGAACAGAGGGGCATGGTGACTGCCAGGAAATCTTACGATTTGATTGTCTCAAATCAAAAAACTGTGCTGGAAAATGACATTATGATGAAGATTTGGTATTTTAATATCCCCATTAAGATTAAATGTTTTGTGTGGCTCTCTTGCAATAAAAAAATAAATACTTGGGACATTTTAAGCAAGAAAGGATGGAACGGTCCTAATAGATGTTGTCTCTGTAAAGAGGAGGCAGAGTCGGTCGAACATCTTTTTGTCAGTTGTCGGTTTCTGAAGGAGGTCATCGGTGGCCTCATCTGCATTTTAAATGTGCACTTGGACTGGAGTGCCACTACTTTACTGGAAATTTTATCTTTTTGGCTATCAGAAGGGGTATTTACTGTATCTGCCTTTTTTCATCATTTGGAATATTTGGAAGGCTAGGAACCGTTTATGTTTTGAAGACCAAGAGCCCATATTGAACAATCTATTATATGTTATTTATGATGATTTTATGACCTTTAAGCCTCCTCTGATTCACAAGCACAGAATTAGGAACATTAGGAAGTCCCCTATTTCTATGTATCTTATGATCTATTTTGATGGTGCTGCTGCAAAAAATTTGGGGGGTGCGGGAATCTGTCTCTGGCTGAATGAACTTCACATTCTTGATTTCAAGCTCAGATGTGGCAGCTGTACCAACACTAGAGCTGAGCTCTTAGCACTTTGGGCTTCACTACGGGTTGCAAAGGATATTGGGTTACCTTACCTACATATCTTTGGCGACTCCTCTGTGATTATAAATTGGGAAAAAAAGGAATCTACCCTGGACATGGTGAATCTTGAGGCCTGGTGCCTCAACACTAGGATTCTCATGTCCTCTTTTATGTGGCTGGATCTCAGTCATGTTTATAGGGAACATAACAGGAGGGCAGACATCTTATCAAAGGAGGGACTGCACTTGGCACTGTGCCATCTCTTACTTACTAAATATTTTGGAAACGAGATTATTGGGGAAAACTCATCATAGCTCTTTTAGAATATGCTCATTCTATTACAGTTGATCTCACCTGATTCATTGAGATACTTTCAGGTTTTGTTGAGCAACTATTACTGAATACAAGAGTCACTATCCCTCCTTGGATCAGATTTCTGGGCTCATGTTATTTTCTTTGGGGACATATATGACTGTATCAGATTGCTTTCCTATGAGGGGGGACCATATTGTAGTGATCCCATAGTGCTTTGAACCACTTTGTTATACTGTGGGTATCTTCTTGTATTTTCTGTGTAGTATGTATGTCTGGATAGGACTGTATTTTACTATTTGTTGTACTGTCAATGGTGGCAATAGGACTGTTATTACTATTTGTTGTACTATCCATGGTGGCAATCTGCTTATACTGAAGATGTAAAATGTTCCTTTGATTCATTGAATACCAAGGAATGACTTTTCGACTGAAAAAAATAAAAAATAAAAGAAATTGCATTGATCACTGCCAGAACAAAAATACTATAAGTAATGAGAGAGGTATTTTTACCACTGAAGATGTTTTGAAAGTTAAGGATCTAGTATTAAAGAAGCCAAAGATTTTAAGAAAGAGAAATGGATGGGAGTCTTTTGTTTTTATCTCCTTGTTTCACACACCATGTTTTATGGGCATTATTAATTGAGTTATTACATGTTTTTTTAGAGGTAAAAAATGTGTTTATATTCAAATAATGCTAATTTTAATTTTAGCTTGTTTGTTGAAATTTTCTATATAATATTGTGAAGTATTGTTACTTGTAGCGATTGTTTCTTCTATTTCCCTTAGCATATATGACTATAAATTTGTTTTATATGCTGGGTTGTTTGATCTAATCTTTAACCAAATTCTATATTAAAAGTCTTAAATTTTTTTTGGTTTTTTCATGGGTAATTTTGGTTGGAAACGTTTCATTGTGCATGGTTTTATTGACTGGTGTTTTTTTTATCTATATAAACTTTTTTAAGGAGCTATAACTCTATTAAATGCTAATATAGATCCATCTTGAATTTGGATCTAGCAAGCATCTATAGGGATTCAATTTCTTGAAGTGTATTTTTTTTTAATCTTAAATTTTTGACATGTAAAGAATTTTGATCCCTTTGGTGCTTCGTAAATCTAAGTTTAACATGGATTTTTTAATTATTTATTTGGCCTAGATCTACTAAGTATCGAGAGGGATCCAATTTCTTGAAGTGTAATTTTTTTTAAACTTAAATTTTTTACATGTTTAAAAAAATTTACATGTAAATAGTTTTGATCATCTTATAATTATCTACAATTTTTTATTATGGAGTGTTTTACTTTAGATTGCAAATTTAGTATCACTAAATATATTTCAAAAATAAATGAACTAAAAGTAAAATGAAAAAATTTAAGCAAATAAATCACCATCCACACAATGAACATAAGATGTACCATGTAAACACTCAATACAAGAAAAACCCAACTAAAAGGAAGGGCAATTTTTAGGGGCAAAATTTCCCCAATTGACAATTTTTTGGGTTTTTTTTCAAAAAATGAATTAGCTATTTTCTCTAATGTGAACCTATATTTACATAAAATGTGTTTTTTTTATTGTAACGCTTATCAAAATTTACAAATTTTAGTAGTATATTGTATGTTTCATACTTAACATTAGCCTACCTATCTATATATATGATTTTTTCAACCCAAAATAATCCCCTAGAATACTATACTTAGGTATATTACTATCATCCTTAAAAAAATACTGTGAAGGTGAGGCTTATGCTTTGCACTTTTCTTATCAGATATTGAATGCAAATACAAAGAAAGGGTCACTCACTATTGAGTTGCACTGGACTTTATGGCTAGTATGGCTACTATAAGATCTTCTACTTCTTTTGTTTTGCTTCAATATTTCACTCATAAATTATGTGCTCAAGAATGAAACAATAAAAAATACAATAAGAATGGAGCCCCTTCTTTTCCTTGTGTCCAATATTTAACATAGCTTGATAGTCATATAAAGTTAGGTTTTTTGTATGCCTTAAATCCCAATTAGTGTTAGGGTTTTGGACCTATTAGAATCTTCTTGAAAGTCTATAAGTGATTAGCTCCACATGTGTGAGTAAGTCAGTTGACATAGCATCCACTCGATGTCATGGTGGTTAACATGATATGTAAACTTGTGGGAGGGATAAATTTCAAGAACAAACATCAAGTGGTGATTTTTGCACCATTGGAAAGCCATCAATGTGTAGAACAATGTCGAGAGACTATAAGCTATGCTTCCAAAATTTTGACCCCAAAAATCTTCATTTAAGGCCTAAAATAGGCTTTGGAAGGTTTTGGAACCCAAATCCCTTGTAATGTCCCTATTTAATATTTTTTTATTAAATGACCATTTTTTCACTTTTTCTCCAATTTCGACCCTTGACTAGTTTTGATGTCTAGATCTCCAAATTGGCCCAAATGCTCCTAAATATTCTAAGAAGGTATATGACTGATATTATGACTTGAATATGATGTTCAGAGATGATTTATGACCCTCCAATTACTTCTATAAACTTGTTTAATATTCTGGTCAAGGTAGAAGTCTTTACTAGCAAATTGGGGCTCCAATTCCCCCTGGGTAAATGCGAGAAATGGCTTCTCAAATGCTCCCAAACCCACTCGAATTTCTGAAAATAGGAAGAGGATATTTAAGGGAGATTTTTTAGGTCTCATATGCATCATTATTCAGTTTATACAAGCTATTATGACCCTCTCCCAAACAGCTACAAAATCACTAATTCGACCCTTAGGGAAATGGCATCGAATCTTCTCCAAATGCAATTAAACTGAGTAAAATGGATTCAAATGCTTAATTTATGAACATGAAACTTGTAATACACATAAATTAAATTCCATTCATCATAAATATATCAGAGAGGCATTCTTCCTTTCGAAATAATTAGCATTTCCATAGCATACATCAATGTAGTGGGGAAATGGTCATTGTTTGCTCATTAATAATCACTTTTCCATACACCCATTTGATATTTTGACCTGAGACTTTCTGAGAATGAATAAAATAGCATATTGAGCTTATTTCAATTAGTAATGGACAATGAAAATCTCTCCCAATTTGAAATCATTAGAATTACAATGGTTCACAGCAAGATAGTGGGGAAATGACACTATTTCTTCATTGTTTAACATTTTTGCATGAATTATTTTGGTATTTTGACCTGAGATTATTATAAAATTAAAATACAGAGCATTTAAATCAGAAATTAAAATATTGGGTCATTATAAGCTTCCCTAAAGAGATCAATAGCTCACCCAAAGCGCAATACCTCCATGAGCAAGAATTTGCAATAAAAACTGGAAATGGTTGAGAGAAAGTGCTGCAATAGAAGGAACCACGAGCTTCCCTGTAGCTTATACCTGCAAATAAAACTCCATTAAATCTCCATGAAAGACCTGTGTTGCCTCTCCAAACACCAACTTGGATGGGAATCATTCACCCTCGAAATTGGCTAAGGCAAGAAAACTAGTCATCCACTAGCTCTCACAATTCACAAATGACAATTTCTCAAATGATCAAGAGCCCTTCTCTTGGTTGATTCCTGTATTTTATAAACATACTTATCCTTCTAAGGTTACCAATCCATCTACAAACTCAAGCCAATTCTAATTTGGGTATGGGCTCAAGATTTGCCATGTGTCCTCCCTTTCCTAGCCTTCCAGCTTCCCCCAATTTGAGTAGGAACCCATTGAGCTTCTCCAACACACATGAGCACCCTCTTGGATGCTCTATTTCGACCTGACATTTCATATATGTCATATTCCAGCCTTCATATATGATTGATGTCATAGGTGTCATAACATCTTCATCATTGTTGTCATAGAGCTAGGGAATCTAGTCCAAGTGTCTCACTGGCTCCAAAATGCCTCTTCCTCTTCCACTCCAATTCGACCTGAATTGATTAATTCCAAGTATATTGACCTTCCAAATCATCCCAAGACCCTTGGGCTTCTTTTGGATTCAAAATGACAAGAGGAGGATGCCATGTGGCATAGAAAATCTAGCTTGTGTGGGTCCCACATTCTCCATGTTTCTTCATGATCAATTGCCACTTTAATTTTCCCTTGTATTTATTTAGTTAGCTCCTTTATTAAATATTTATTCCATTCTAATTTTTAAACATTATTTATTGTCCCCCTTATTCCAAATCCCAAAGCTTCCACCCCTAACCTAGGAAACTAGTAATTTTTCTCCTTGGCAATTATTTGACCCTTAGCATCAATTTGACAAACTCTCATGAATATGGAAAATGTGATTAGGCCATTGTGACACAATGCAAAATTTGGGACATGACAAATCCTCCCTTCCCAATATTGCTTGTCCTCAAGCAATTTCAAACATGGGTGTTGAAGAACCTGCTTTCTGTATGATTCTTTGAAGTTGCTCCTGAGTTGTCCAACTTTGAGTCTTTGAGATTCCATGAAAATTTTAGAGAGGAACCACCATGCTTGTTTCTGCACTAATCTGATTAAAATCACTTTATTAAGTGGGGAATCCATCTCCCATACTGCTTGTTTCCCCAAAAATTTGAAATCAATGGGACTAAAAACTATCCCAAGGTTCCATTGCTTGTATTGCACTCCAACAATTAAGAGTGCTCTCCAACCCATACCATTAGGAAAGAGAATTATGGGATCCCATTTTCTTGTGTGTATTATTCCCAACATCATGAGTACATAATATATATCATCAAATTACATAACAACATAATAAAAATGTACATCATGGAGGTGCCTCATCAAAAAATCATGAAAGTACTTATACCTCCAAGTAAGTAGACCACCATTTGCCAAGTGCATACAAGCTTCAAGTGACCAATAAACTCTGCTCCAACGACATAGGTGAGGATCACATGCCCTATAATGCTGCTCCAAAAGGATGTGATATGCATCAAAATATTCAGCCATGTATTCTTTCATCCAAGAAGTGAATGAAGAATCTCCACTCAAATATGGATCAAACAATGAGAAAAAAAAACAAGGAGACTTCAAATGATTCAAAGAAGTCTCACCCATAAATCCATGAATGAGAGAATCATAAATATATAAAAAAGTATGTGGTTGGCAACAAAAATGTTCTCCAATCATAAATCTATTCACCCCAGTTTTGGATGAAGTTCCTTTAACATCAAATGAGCCAAGTGTTGAGCAAGAAAAACCATGAGTCTTCAAGTGACTGAAATGCATATCATAGGTGCATCCATGTAGATGTACATCATCATAAAGTAACAAATGATGCTGCTGAAAATGTGAATAATAATGCGCTCCAACCATGTCATCATAAAAAGTAAATCTAGGAGTTCCATACTCCTCATGTGGCACCATAAAAAATAACCCTTTCACCCATACTTCATTAAGACTAATGCTGCAAAACATGGAATTGTAGGATGTATGATAATGAAATAAATCACCCAAATGATCAAAAAGTGCAGACGTTTCATCATGGGAAGGATCCATATGGGTAGTACCATGCAGCTCCTTCAAAAGTGTGAAACCTTTGTCATAGATTGGTTCCAATGTAGAGGAATCATGCTCTTCTTTAAAAATTGCATAACCTTCATCAAGAGACAATTCAAGTTCCTCTTCCACCACATCAAGTGTTTGGATCTCTTCAAGTTCATATTCAAACACATCAAGCACATTCAAATTTCCACATTTATCATGATCCACCATGTCATGAGAATCCTCCAAATAATCTACCATTTGACAGTCTGAAACATAGGAGGAAAAACAAGTGTCTTGCAACTTTTCAAGAAGTTGCTCATTGTGAATTGTGAGCTTACGAATGTCTTGATTATTCTTCAAGTAGGGTTCATGTAACCATTCATTAAGCTCAATGAAATTTTTTCTATGAAAAATTAAAGACATGAAATTACCTTTGATGTTGCACATTGCTCTTTGAATATTCTCCATGTCTTCAAGGAAGGATGGGTCCTCTAAGGAAGTAGCTCTCCAACAAGAATTTGATACCAATGCTTGAGTGTCATGGATTATTCTAAGGGACTCTTGGATATTATTTTCATTCATATTTAAGGACCCTTCAATAAAATGAGGCTCTTGCAAATGAATCTTTTCATCTTCTTCCTTCTTGATTGGACCAACTTCATGAAGCTCAAGTGGTGATGGGGAAGTTGATCTTGTTTCTTATTCAACTGCTATAAGGTCTTCATTTTCATGTTTAATGGAAGTTTGGCTTGCAGCAACACTTTAAAAGTGATCTCTATGTCACCAACATAGAGGTGTGAGCACCCATCAGTAGGTACTCCTTCATAGTTCAAGCATCCATCAGTAGATGCTCTTTGTTTCATTTCCAAGGTAGAATGTGTCTCAAAATGATCTTCAATATTTTCAATAGAAAATTATTCATACTCATGTGATGTCTCTTCATATTTTTTAGAGACACTTGGGACTAAATTTCGATCCTCTTCATGTACTACTTCTTCTACTTCACCTATTTTAGAACTAGGTGGTTCATGGGTCTCCTCCTTTTGCTCCTTCAAGCAAGCTGATGCATTTTCCCCCTTGGTTTTCTTAAAATCAATATATTTCCTCCAACCTTGGATAGACAACAATTTGAATCCTTTCATAATATTCTTGGTCATGTCTTCAAATATAGGTTCCATAATTTTTATATGCTCCTCACCATCATATGAGCTTCCCTTATCATCCCTAGTCACAGTTTCCTCTTCAACAAAAATACTTTTGGGTTTCAATATCTAATGGTGGTCCATAAATTATTGTCCTCATAAATATCAGACCACTTCAGGTTCCAATATCATGCTCTGATACCAATGTAATGTCCCTTTTTAATATTTTTTATTAAATGACCAATTTTTCACTTTTTCCCCAATTTCGACCCTTGACTAGTTTTGATGTCTAGATCTCCAAATTGACCCAAATGCTCCCAAATATTCTGAGAAGGTATATGATTGATATTAATACTTGAATATGATGTCCATGGATTATTTATGACCCTCCAATTACTTCTGCAAACTTGTTTAATATTCTGGTCAAGGTAGGAGCCTTTACTAGCAAATTGGGGCTCCAATTCCCCTGGGTAAATGCGAGAAATGGATTCTCAAATGCTCCCAAAGCCACTCGAATTTCTGAACAGATGAAGAGGATGTTTAAGGAAAAATTTTAAGGTCTCATATGCATCATTATTCAGTTTATACAATCTATTATGACCCTCTCTCAAACAACTACAAAATCACTAATTTGACCCTTGGGGAAATGGCACCGAATCTTCTCCAAATGCAATTAAACTAAGTAAAATGGATTCAAATGATTAAGTTCTGAACATGAAAATTTTAATACACATATATTAAATTCCATTAATCATAAATATATCAGAGATGTATTCTTCCATTTGAAATAATCAACATTTCCATAGCATACATCAATGTAGTGGGGAAATGGTCATTGTTTTCTCATTAATAATCATTTTTGCATACAAACATTTGATATTTAGACCTGATACTTTATGAGAATGAATAATATATAATATTTATCTTATTACAATCAGTAATAGAAAATTAAAATCTCTCCCAATTCGAAATCATTAGCATTACAATGGTTCACAACAAGATAGTGGGGAAATGACACTATTTCTTCATTGTTTAACATTTTTGCATGGAATATTTTGGTATTTCAACTTGAGATTATTATGAATCTGAAAAAATATAATTTACATCAAAACATAAAATAATGGGGCGTTATAAGCTTCCCCAGAGAGATCAATATCTCACCCAAAGCGCAATTCCTCCATGAGCAAGAATATGCCATAAAAACTAGAAATGGTTGAGAGAAAGTGTCACAATAGAAGGAACCACAAGATTCCATGTAGCTTAAACCTGTAAATACAAATCCATTAAATCTCCATGAAATACTTGAGTGGACTCTCCAAACACCAACTTGGATGGGAATCTTTCACCCTCGAAATTGGCTAAGGCAAGAAAACTAGTCATCCACTAGCTCTCACAATTCACAAATGACAATTTCTCAAATGATAAAAAGCGATTATCTTGGTTGATTCATATATTTTATAAAAATCCTTATCCTTCTAAGGTTACCAACCCATCCACAAACTCAAGCCAATTCGAATTTAGGTGTGGGCTCAAGATTTGCCACGTGTCCTCCCTTTCCTAGCCTTCCATCTTCCCCAATTTGAGTAGGAACCCATTGAGCTTCTCCAAATCACATGAGCGCCCTATTGGGTGATCTATTTCGACCTGACATGTTATATATGTCATATTTCATCCTTCATGTCTGATTTGTGTGACAGGTTTCATAGCATCTTCATCATTGTTGTCATAGAGCTAGGGAATCTAGTCCAAGTGTCTCACTAGCTCCAAAATGTCTCTTCCTCTTCCATGGGAGTTACTCTTCCACTCCAATTCGACATTAATTGATTCATGCCAATTATATTTACCATCCGACTCATCCCAATACCCTTGGGCTTCTTATGGATTCGAAATGACAACAGGAAGATGCCATGTGGCATAGAAAATCTAGCTTGTGTGGGTCCCACATTCTCCATGTGTCTTCATGATCAACTGCCACTTTGATTTTACATTGTATTTATTTATTTATATCCTTTATTAAATATTTATGCCATTATAATTTTCAAACATCATTTATTGTCCCCCTTATTCCAAATCCCATAGCTTCCACCCCCAACCTAGGAAACTAGTAATTTTCCTCCTTGGCAATTATTTGACCCTTAGCATCAATTTGAAAAACTGTCATTAATATGGAAAATGTGATTAGGCCATTGTGACCCAATGAAAAATTTGGGACATGACAAATCATCCCTTCCCATTATTTCTTGTCCTCAAGCAATTTCAAACATGGGTGTTGAAGAACCTGCTTTCTGTATGATTCTTTGAAGTTGCCCCTGAGTTGTCCAACTTTGAGTCTTTGAGATTCCATGAAGATTTTAGATAGGAACCACCATGCTTGCTACTACACTAATCTGATTAAAATCACTTTATTAAGTGGGGAATCCATCTCCCATACTGATTGTTTCCCCAAAAATTTGAAATCAGTGGGACTAAAAACTATCCCAAGGTTCCATTGCTTGTATTGCACTCCCACAATTAAGAGTGTTGTCCAACCCATACCATTAGGAAAGAGAATTACGGGATCCCATTTTCTTGTATGCATTCTTCCAAACATCATGAGTACATAATATATATCATCAAATTACATAACAACATAATAAAAATGTACATCAAGGAGGTGCCTCATCAAAAAACCATGAAAGTGCTTATACCTCCAAGTAAGTAGACCACCATTTTCCAAGTGCATACAAGCTTCAAGTTACCAATAAAATATGCTCCAATGACATAGGTGAGGATCCCATGTCCTATAATGATGCTCCAAAAGGATGTGATATGCATCAAAATATTCAGCCATGTGTTCTTTCATCCAAGAAGTGAATGAAGAATCTCCACTCAAATCTGAACCAAATAATGAGCAAAAAAACAAGGAGACTTCAAATGACTCAAAGAAGTCTAGCCCATACATCCATGAATGAGAGAATCATAAAGATATAACAAAATATGTGGATGGCAACAAAAAATTTCTCAAATCATTAATCTATTCACCCTAGTGTTGGATTAAGTTCCTCCAACATCAAATGAACCAAGTGTTGAGCAAGAAAAAACATGAGTCTTCAAGTTACTCAAATACATATCATAGCTGCATCCATGTAAATGTGCATAATCATAAAGTAACAAAGGATGTTGCTGAAAATTTTAATAAGAATGTGCTCCAACCATGTCATCATAAAAATTAAATCTAGGAGTTCCATACTCCTCATGTGGTACCATCAAAAATAACCTTTTCACCCATACTTCATTGAGACTGATGTTGCAAAACATGGAATTGTAGGATGTAGGAGAATGAACTAAGGCACCCAAATGATAAAAAATTGTAGAAGTTTCATCATGGGAAGGATCCATATGGGTAGTATCATGCATGTCCTTCAAAAGTGTTAAACCTTTGTCATAGATTGGTTCCAATGTAGAGGAATCATGCTCTTCTTTAAAATTGCATAACCTTCATCAAGAGACAATTCAAGTTCCTCTTCCACCACATCAAGTGTTAGGATATATTCAATTTCATCTTCAAAAAAATCAAGCACATTCATATTTCCACATTCTCATGATCCACCATGTCATGAGAATCCTCCAAACAATCTACCATTTGACAATCTGAAACATAGGAGGAAAAACAAGTGTCTTGTGACTTTTCAAGAAGTTGCTCATTGTGAATTGTGAGATTATGAATATATTCATTATTCTTCAAGTAGGATTAATGTAACCATTCACTAATATCAATGAAATTTTTTCTATCAAAAATCAAAGACATGAAATTACCTTTGATGTTGCACATTTCTCTTTGAATCTTCTCCATGTCTTCAAGGAAGGATGGCTCCTCCAAGGAAGTAGCTCTCCAACAAGAATTTGATACCAATGCTTAACTGCCATGGAGTATTCTAAGGGAATCTTGGATCTTCTTTTAATTCATATTTAAGGACCCTTCAAGAAAATGAGGCTCTTGCAAATGAATCTCCTCATCTTCTTCCTTCTCACTTGGACCAACTTCATGAAGCTCAAGTGGTGATGGGGAAGTTGATCTTGTTTCTTCTTCAACTTCTACAAGGTATTCATTTTCATATTTAATGGAAGTTTGGATTGTACAAACAATTTCAAAAGTGATATCTATGTCACCAACATAGAGGTGTGATCACCCATCAGTAGGTACTCCTTCATAGTTCAAGCATCCATCAGTAGATGCTCTTTGTTTCATTTCCAAGGTAGAATGTGTCCCAAAATGACATTCAATATTTTCAATAAAAACTTATTCATACTCATGTGATGTATCTTAATCTTTTTCAGAGTCACTTGGGACTGAATTTCGATCCTCTTCATGTACTACTTCTTCTACTTCACCTATTTCAAAACTAGATGGTTCACGGGTCTCCTCCTTTTGCTCCTTCAAGCAAGTTGATGCATTTTTCCCCTTTGTTTTCTTAAAATAAATATATTTCCTACAACCTTGGATAGCCAACAATTAGAATCCTTTCATAATATTCTTGGTCATGTATTCAAAGATAGGTTCCATAATTTTTAGATGCTCCTCGCCATCATATGAGGTTCCCTTATCATCCCTAGTCATATTTTCCTCTTCAACAAAAGAACTTTTGGGTTTCAATATCTAATGGTGGTCTCTAAATTCTTGTCCTCATAAATATCAGACCACACCAGGTTCCAAGATCATTCTTTGATACCACTGTAATGTCCCTTTTAATATTTTTTTATTAAATGACCAATTTTTCACTTTTTTCCCAATTTCGACCCTTGACTAGTTTTGATGTCTAGATCTCCAAATTGACCCAAATGCTCCCAAATATTCTGAGAAGGTATATGACTGATATTACAAATTGAATATGATGTTCAGGGATGATTTATGACCTCCAATTACTTCTAAAAACTTGTTTAATATTCTAGTCAAGGTAGGAGTCTTTACTAGCAAATTGGGGCTCCAATTCCCCCTGGGTAAATGCGAGAAATGGCTTCTCAAATGTTCCCAAACCCACTCGAAATTCTGAACAGAGGAAGAGTATGTTTAAGGGAAATTTTTAATGTCTCATATTCATCATTTTCATTTTGTACAATATGTTATGACCCTCTCCCAAACAACTACAAAATCACTAATTTGGCCCTTGGGGAAATGGCACCGAATCTTCTCCAATTGCAATTAAACTGAGTAAAATGGATTCAAATGCTTAATTTCTGAACATGAAAATTGTAATACACATAAATTACAGTCCATCAATTATAAATATATCAGAGATTCATTCTTCCATTCAAAATAATCAGCATTTCCATAGCATACATCAATGTAGTGGGGAAATGGTCATTGTTTGCTCATTAATAATCAATTTTCCATACAAACATTTGATATTTCAACCTGAGAATTTTTGATAATGAATAAAAAATAATATTTAGATTATTACAATCAGTAATGGACAATGAAAATCTCTCCCAATTCGAAATCATTAGCATTACAATGGTTCACAACAAGATAGTGGGGAAATGGAACTATTTCTTCATTGTTTAACATTTTTGCATGGAATATTTTGGTATTTTGACCTGAGAGTATTCTGAACTTTAAATACAGATAATTTTCATCATAACATAAAATAATGGGCAGTTAAAAGCTTCCCCAAATATATCAATAGCTCACCCAAAGTGCAATCCCTCCATCAGCAAGAATATGCAATAAAAAATTGAAATGGTTGAGAGAAAGTGCTGCAATAGAAGGAACCATGAGATTTTCTGTAGCTTACACCTGCAAATAAAACTCCATTAAATCTCCATGAAATACCTGAGTGGCCTCTCCAAACACCAACTTGGATGGGAATCTTTGAATCTTGAAATTGGCTAAGGCAAGAAAACTAGTCATCCACTAGCTCTCACAATTCACAAATGATAAAAATACCTTCTCTTGGTTGATTTCTATATTTTATAAAAATCCTTAGCCTTCTAAGGTTACCAATCCATACACAAGTTCAAGCCAATTCGAATTTGGGCATGGGCTCAATATTTTGCCATGTGTCCTCCCTTTCCTAGCCTTCCATCTTCCCCCAATTTCAGTAGGAACCCATTAAGCTTCTCCAAATCACATGAGCACCCTCTTGGATGCTCTATTTTGACCTGAAATGTCATATATGTCAGATTTAATCCTTCATATATTATTTGTGTCATATCATCTTCATCATTGTTGTCATAGAGCTAGGGAATCTAGTCCAAGCGTCTCACTAGCTCCAAACTGCCTCTTCCTCTTCCAGGGGAGTTACTCTTCCACTCCAATTCGACCTGAAGTGATTCATGCCAAGTATATTGACCTTCCAACTCATACCAAGACCCTTGGGCTTCTTTTGGATTCGAAATGACAAGAGGAGGGTGACATGTGGCATAGAAAATCTAGCTTTTGCGGGTCCCACATTCTCCATGTGTCTTCATGATCAATTGCCACTTTGATTTTCCCTTGTATTTATTTATTTAGATCCTTTATGAAATATTTATGCCATTATAATGTTCAAACATCATTTATTTTCCCCCTTATTCCCAATCCCAAAGCTTTCACCCCAACCTAGGAAACTAGTAATTTTCCTCCTTGGCAATTATTTGACCCTTAGCATCAATTTGACAAAATCTCATGAATATGGAAAATGTGAT
The DNA here is from genome assembly GCA_001517045.1 of Pseudotsuga menziesii. NCBI lineage: Eukaryota > Viridiplantae > Streptophyta > Pinopsida > Pinales > Pinaceae > Pseudotsuga > Pseudotsuga menziesii. The sequence goes on from LPNX011134276.1 coordinate 817,419, forward strand.
TAGTACATTGTGACCCAATGAAAAATTTGGTACATAACATCACCAAATTAGGAATTGCCCCTAAAATGGGCCTCATAAACCAATAACTCAATTTTGTCCACTCAATAATTTTTTTTATTTAAAAAAAAAAATACTTCTTATATTTACAAGGTCATATTTACAATCATACCCACTCAAGAATTTGATGCCAGGTCTCCACGTTAATACAAGCTCGATTACCTTGCTACTTGTTGATAGACAACATTTTTTCCACCCAATAAATACCAAGATATATGAAAATATATATAATGATCCATTCCAGATAATTTTTTATACCAATTCCAATTGCTTCCACCTACATCCAAAGTATCACCTTTTCAAAAGACAACTAGTACTGTTATGAGTGTTTGGAAAAAGGAATGTCACATCTTCCAATCTCATATCTCCATTAAACTACATCTATCTTATCTTAGAAAGAGAGCGCCCCACCTTTTGGGAGTTTTTTCCTTATGCTCGTATTCCAACTCAAGTCTTCTTTGAAATGCAACCATAACTATTTATGGTCTTGTGTTAATTCCAACAATTCTCTACCAAAGTTAATTTATGGTTGTGTTTTTCTTTTCCTTTTGAGCAAAAAAATTAATAAGTCTCTATATGAAAATATAACACCTTGTTTTTAATCCACACAAATATGTAATGGGGATATGAGTTGTTTTATGTATATTATTCATAAAACATCTCAATAATAATAATAATAATAATATAATAATATATTTTTAAGGTCACAACTAAGCCAAACACCGATTTGGTGGATGAGATTCCCTTGTTTGTGAGACAAGGGACGCCTCTCTGCGCAACGATGTAATTGCTAAATTTTACAAAGGTTTACATGCCCTATCCCCTTTAGATTTCAATCTATGAACTCCTAGGAGGAAAAACATGTTCTTAACCATTAGGCTTACTCAAATTGTACATTTAAATTGTAAAGGATCATGTTTTCTAATATAGATTTAAATTAATTTGATATAAAAATTATATATGAAATATTTTTATAGAGAATGAAATCAATTTCTTTTTACCAGAAGAAAAATAGTTATTCCTTGATATTCATTAATAGAATCAAAGGTAACCTATTACATCACAATGATATCAAATATCATATCAGAGCAAAAGCAAAAGGCAGTTTTGTGGGATTGTACGATGCAAGAAGGAGAGATCATTCTGAGAACTCTAGAGGAAGAAACACTAGCCAAATTAAACAAAATAGATCATCCAATCAAGTCTAAGGAAAAAACATAAAGAGCCCAAATTAGTGTATCCAAGGAAGCGCTCGAGGAAGTGTACCAATATCAATACCCTCCAAGGAGAAACAATGTCAACCTCAAGACATCCAAAAATAATGATAAAAGACTCAACCATCCATACATGAAAAAAATAAACCCAAAGGTTGAAGAGTAGGAGGTACAAGCTTACTCTAGAAGAGCTGAAGCTTATCCTCCCCAATAGTTATTTCCTCATAGTATTCAGTGAAGGAAAGTAGGCCAACAACGATGGGGAGCGCTTCCTTAAATAAACTGTCTGCCCTCTTATTGTGTTCTCTAAATACATGATGAAAGTCTAAAGTGTGAAAGTAGGCCTTCAGCTCCACAATGTTGTCACACTAGGCATCCAAGTCGAGGGAAGAGAGAGTTATCTTATCATTATCCTAATTAATGATAACTGATAAGCCCCCATATACATGAAGAGAGGGAATTCCAATTCATTTTGCAAAAAATAGTAGGGCCCAAAGTGCCAATAATTCTGCTCTGGTGTTGGTGTTTATCCCACATCCCATCTTGATGCAAAAAGAATGATACTGGATGATCAAAAGGAAGATACCAGCTCCTCCATACTTATTTTTTGCAGCCCCATTGAAAAATCTTGATGGGTAAGTTAGGATAGGAGCAGTACCATCAATCCTGTGCTTGGATTTTCTTTTACAGTCCACAGGATAGGTGTGAACCTGATCCATAATTCTGTAGCAGAGAGGGATCAGATCAGGAGGCTTATCCTCGAATAAGTAACGATTCCAGGAGATCCACATATTCCATATAAAGAAAAATGGAAGATAGATATATTCCCTTTCCCTTTTGAACTAGTTTTCTAAGTTCTCCAGAAATGATGGATCATTCCAATTCATAGAGATGTGGAATTTCCTGTATAATATGTTGATGGTCTCCCAAGTGAAAGGGAATCCAACAAAGAGATGATTTATAGATTCATCACTATTTCTATAGAGGCAGCCTTTGTTGGTCCCAGACCATCCTTTTTTTGTTAGGTTATCCCAAGTATTCATGCGGTTCTGAATGCAAAGCCAAGTAAAACATTTCATTTTTAAAGGCACATTACAACACCAAATGTGTGAATGAGAACTATCAAGTGATAAAGGCAGTAAGGAGGAAGTGCTGTGATCATACGCCAAACTGGCATATACATCTCCTATAACTTTGTTGTACATCCATAATAAAGTATCCTTGACTTCCTTTAATCTGATACATCCATGAGATAAACCTTTGACATAATCAGTCCATTGTTCCTTCCAACTACCTCCCAAGTCGAAGTCTGTTGTAGATAGCTGGTAAGACTTTGAGTTTGTGCCATCTCCCAAAATACAGGCCTGATTAAGCGTAGAAATTCCATAATTGCAAAGATAATCCCTGAGGCCCTCAAAGAGTACAAAGGAGGAGTTCAAACCTGTTATAGGAACAAATCCTAGCCTGATTCTTTTACCATCACCAACCTTCCAGCCCAAATGCATAGTGATCCAGGAAAGTGTTCTTATAAAGCCATTCCAGAAGTAAGAAGAACCTTGAACTTGGAAGCTTTGTTAACGTATCCAATCATCGTCGAACAAGTTTTTAAGATATTTATGGCTAATGATATGGATCCACATTCCTTTATCATTTAGTACCATCCATAATATTTTCATTCTGAGGGACATATTGAACCATTCCAAGTTCTTGATGTTCCACCCACCATATTCATGGGGTTTGGAGATAGTAAACCATTCAACTAAGTACATCTTATGTTTCCCCCCTATGTTTCCCCAAAGAAAGGTAAAAATGCAAATTCTGAGACAATTTAGAATGGATTTGGGGAACCGAGCTTTGGCAAACCAATAGAATGATAACCCCATAAGAACATACCTCACAAGGATCATCCTTCCACCAAGAGAAAGCAATCTGTAAGCCCAATTACTTGTTCTTTTTTTGAAACTTTTGATGATCCACCTCCAATCATTAGTGCAATATCCCAGGGGTTTAAGACGGTACCCGAGGTATTTGAAACCTGCTGAAAGGGGCTCCATTTTGAAGGGTGGGATGGAATCAATCAGGTCCCTTGTTTCCACATCCACTTCACTATACCTGTAGCTAAACAAAAGAGATCCAATATTTCCTTATACACTTGCCATTCATCTAGTATTCCCAACCCAAACATAATAACATCATCAACAAATAGGAGGTGTGTTATAGACAGGATAGAAGAGACTTTGATCCATTTGATCTTTCTTTTTTTATGAGCATCAGTAATAATAAGACTTAAAATTTCAATCACAAGAATAAATAGGAGAGGGGAAAGAGGGCATCCCTGTCATATACCTCGAGAAGCTGAGAATAATTTTGATGAAGTGCCATTGACAAGGACCAAGAAATTGGTGGAGAAAACACAACCCATGATCCAGTTAACCCCATCAATAGGTATATCGATTTGGAGAAGAACGAGCCTTAAGAATGTCTAGTTAACACGGTCAAAAGATTTGACAAGATCCAACTTAAGTACCATTACCTGCAATTTTTTCATTTCGATAGTGTGCAGGATTTCTTGAGTAAAGCCTACAGGTTCAATGATATGTCTGTTTTGACAAAAGCCATACTATTGGGATGAGATGGCCTTGTCCAAGAAAGGCTTCATGAGGATAGATCCAATCTTAGAGATGAGCTTGTAAGCCCAATTGCAGAGTGAGATAGGTTGAAAGTCAGCATAAGTTTGTGGCTTTTCGCACTTTGGGATAAGTGTAAGAAAAGTGGCATTGATGGAATTGATGACCTTCCCCTCAATCTGAGATTGTTCAGTAGCCCTTATAAGTTCAATACCCACCAATTTGAAGAACCAGGGAAAGAACTCCACTGACCATCCATCAGGTCTAAGGCCTTATCCTTTTTGAATCCTTTTAAGACTCCTTCAACTTTCGAAAGAGTGATCTTCAAGAGGAAGATACCAGATTCATCCTCCTATACAAAGGATGGAAAGTGATTGATGAATTTAAGTTGATCAATGATACTAGTATTTCCATCATCTTTAAAAAGCTCTGAGAAGTGAAATTCACCCATATGTTTAAGATGAGCCTCCTCTTGAACCAGTTCACCAGCCTGATTCTGAAGAGCCCAAATAGATTTAGCATTCCTTCTAGCCAAAGCATAACTATGGAAGAATTTCGTATTTGCATCTCCTTCACTAATCCAGTTGGCTCTGCTTTTAAGCTTCCAGTTTAAGACCTCGTGAGCCAGGTATCTTTCCTTTCTACTTTTAAGCAATGAAAACTATGCAGCTTCATAGTTAGAGAGTATACGAGAGGGCCAAATAGTAAGGAGAGACAGGATCTCTAAGTCAATGTCAGTTATCTCTTTATCCCTAATGAGCATGTTCTTTTTTTCCCAATTCTTAACAACGCTTTTGAGGCTTTTGAGATTATGGTTGAGAACATACATATGATCAAAAGCCAGAAGTGAGGTATCTGAAGCCAATGAAGTGTTTACAACCATGGAAAAATCCTTCTCCAGAAGCTAGGACCGATTGAACTTGAAAGGGTAAAGGGTAGAGGAAGGCATGACATCCCATTCTAGACAGACAAGGTAGTGGTCAGAGATCACAGAGGGATGGTTCCAGGTTCTGTAACGGTTGAGGAATGGGAGAAGATGAGCTAAGGCTAGAAATATGTCCAGCATTTTGCTAATTCCCTCCAAGCCAACATGCCCATTTCTCCAAGTAGGGCCAGGTGAGAGAGGGGCCAGATCCACCATATTGGCATTAGTTAGAAGATGAGAGAAAAAATGGGTCATCAAATGAATACGAGATTTATTGCCCCAGATTTCGGCATCTGAGATAGTGAAGTTAAGATCCCCAACAAGTAGGAGACTAGGAAGATAAAAAATGCGCCTAGATAGTACATCGTTCCAAAAGAAGTCTATGTTCGAATAGGGGCCATAGTAGTTGAGGATAGAGAGATCGGAGTCAAGGCCTTTAAACCTAGCTTTAACCATGATTCCCGCATAGGAGACAAAGGATTTACAATGGGAAAGCAGAGGATTCCATCCAGATAAGAGACCCCTAGAATGACTACCAAGTCAATGGCACAGAATTCCCAGCCAGGCTTGATCTTGGAAAAAAGACGAAGAGCATGGTAATGGTTGCACATAGTTTCCTGAATGAGGTCATATCAAAATTTATTGACAAAAAACAAGGATTCAAGGGATTTATGTTTGGTAAGCCCCCCAAAACAACGAAATTTCATAGTGAGGATATTCATGGGGAACTAAGTCCAGCAGGTGGAAAAGCTCAAGTCCCTGAGGAGAAGACATGACGTGGGAAGACAAGGGGGATCTGGAAACTGCATTAATTCTGACTAAGAGGGGAGTATAAATACCAAGGGTTCCTAGATATCCAGGAGGGGAGGAAGGAGGTTTGGGTTTCTTGGATTTTCGAATTGTAACATTTTTGAATCTAATGGAATCCATAGGAAGAGTGGATGGAGAGAGGGGAGATTTTTCAGAGAAGATGGAGAGGGATTTGAGGAGAGAGCGATCCATGAAGGAGGGAGAGTCTGTAGGACTTGCCGCTAAGGGTTCAACAGGATCAGGTGGGGTTCTTATAAGGGGGGGGGGATCCTCCAAGGAGAAAGGAGGAGTCTCTGAAATCAACAAGGGGAGTGAAGCACTGGGAGTCAATAAGGGCAAGTTACTTGAAGGCACAGAGATAGAAGTAGGAGCAAGCAGAGGGGTATAAAATCTCTACAAAGCAAAGCAATCATTTTGTGTGTCCAGAGAAATAGCAGGGAGAGACATCCTGGAACAATTCTCAACATCTCCAATGTACAAAAGTTCACCTTTCGTAAGATCATCATACATGGTAGGGGACGAGGAACCACACATACCTGTAGGTAACCGAGTTGAAATGTCCTCAGTAGAGGGAGAGACATAAGGAGGTGAGCATGAAGGGAGATTAAAAGAATCAAAACCCTTGGATCGAGGAAGACCATGCAGTAAGGAAGAGCAAGTTTTCCTAAGGTGGCAAGTAGCATGACAGTAACTGTACCTGAAGGGAACATTCAAGTAATCCAATCTTTGGAAAATGACTAGGTCATTACAAACAATATCAATCTTTGCGAGAAGGCATTTTGAGACATCTAGCTCAACTAAAACCCAGGCCATGCATTTGTCAAAAAACTGATGAAAGTATTTTTCGACAGCTATGAAACGCCCAAGGGAATTTGTAAGACCATTCAAGAAGTCCTTATTACACAGCGGGAATGGTAGGGAAAGAAACAATACCCAAAGGTACCTTTTGACCACCCTATGTTGAAGAGGGTCAAAGTTGGAGTGATAGAAACCCAATACCATTGACCCCTTCTCGATGGTCCATAGAGAGCCCAAAATGAGAGTAGAGTCCTTTTCCTCAAGGAAAACAAAGACCAACCATCTGTTCACTAGTAGACTGATCGTTGGGATATAATCAAGTTGTGGCTTCCAGTGGATAGTAGCCCACTCAATCCACTCTTATTTGTTCATATTACAATATTCCAACTGATCGATGTAAGGTTTTCCATTACACAAAAACCTGCAGATGTTGGTGAACATTTGAAACCCAACACAAGGTCCTATCACCAAGAGTGGTGGTTAAACCACTTGTTTTATATTCTCAGAGGTGCGGCGGTTATACCATGTGGAGGTACCCGATACTCCAACACCCCATTTTCAGCGTAGCTCGGGGGATTTTAACCTGAGACCTCTACTCTGATACCATGTAGAAATTGAACCCAGGTATTAGAACAATTACACACAAAAATTGCTAATTACACATGCAAATTACACACAAAGGAGACTGAATATGGAGTAGAACACTAATATGTATTGAATAAGTGTACAATAGCCAAACTTGTGAAGTCATAGGCTGCCACAATAAATAATTGCATGAGAGATTCGAATGCATTGGGATGCCATTCGAATTGGTCAAAAGGCTTACTAAAACTAAGCAAATCCCCCATAGGTGCATAAAGCAGCTTCCAAATCTGTCTAGGAGCTCACGAATTGGAAAAATCAATTAGGGAGGCTAATAGGTGATGGAAGGACAACTCATACATGCTTTTATTAGGAGAAAAGAGTGTAGGATGATGGGGACAAAAAACAAGTTAACTTCACCTAGTCAAACTTTCCCAATTGCCTTAAAACTCAGTAAAAGTAGCAATAAAGTAGAAAAAGTAGATATGTGCTAGGAAGGCTAGGAATAAAGCAGAAATGATTCCAAGAGGTTTCCCAAGTGCTCCATGACTTAGTTTTAGCAAGGTTGACCATCTAGGACATGTGGAGGACAACTTGCATAGAGTGGAATATGGAAACTAGGCAAATAAGACAAAAATGGAGATAATTAATGTCTATGGTAGCTAACTATGGGTTGATTATTCTAACACCCCCCCTTAAGCCTGAATTATGAGTAAAATATCAGAAAATAATAGGGCCTAGCAACAAGGATTAGTCACCCTTTACATACTACATGTCCATTTAACCAAGGAAAGAGGCAAAAACCTAGTGGGAAAAATTCTACCTTAAACATGGACAGTAAAACAAAATTTGAAAAAGATTGTCATCAATCATGCTTCACAGCATGATCAGCAATCCCAGCAGTGATTTGAGATTGTTGAATGTCTTCTCACAAAAAACTTTGGTGAATATGTCTGCTACTTGTTCTGAAGATGAACAGAAGAGTAGGTGAATGGTGTCATCATGCACAAGCTGTCTGATGTAGTGCATATGGATCTCAATGTGTTTGGTTCTCTGTCTCTGAACTGGATCATTGCAAATTTGAATGGTACTCTAATTATCACAATAGATAGTAGTTGAGTATTCTTATTCGAAGCCACACTCACCAAGTAACCCCTGCAACCATAAACATTGAGTTGCTGCATTTACAACTCCTCTGTACTCTGCTTCTGTAGATGAGAGTGCAATGGCACTCTGTTTCTTTCTTGACCAGCTGATTGGTCCTTCAGAAAGCATGAACATATATCCTGATGTTGACTTTCGATCTGTGTTGTCACCTACCCAATCACCGTCCGTAAACCCAATCAAATCAAGATCAGATTTAGCTTTGTAGAATATCCCATGAGTCCTTGTTCCCTGAACAAAGTTAAGGATCCTTTTGGCTGCTCTCCAATGGATCTCATGAGGCTGATCCATGTATCTTGAAGCCACACTTACTACATAATAAATATCATGTCGAGTATGTGTAAGGTACAGCAAACACCCAATCAGTTGCCTATACAGTGTATTATTTACCATAGGTGAAGAATCTGCTTCTTCAAGCTTAACTCCTGAAAGGAAGGGAGTCTTGCATGGCTTGCAATATTTCATGTTGAACTTGTTCAGAAAATCCAAAGCATACTTGGACTGATGTACTTTTATTCCATGTTTGGTTTGAGCAATCTCGAGACCCAAGAATTGGCTCAATAACCCCAAATCAGTCATAGAAAATGCATGGTTCATTGCATCCTTCAAGGAGGCAATTTCATCCTTTGAGCTTCCTGTAATGAGAAGGACATCTACATACAAGATAATAATCATCAAAGAACCATGAATCAGCTTCAAATAAACATTAGGATTAGAATTGCATCGAACAAAATTCAATGATAGTAGAAAGCCATCAATCTTAGCATACCAAGCCCTGGGGGCTTGCTTAAGCCCATACAATGATTTCTTTAGCCTGTACACAAGAGATGGATTAGTAACAAAGCCTTGAGGCTGTTGCATGTATATCTCTTCAATAAGATCTCCATTCAGGAAAGCACAGTTCACATCCATGTGATGTACCTCCCACTGCTTCGAAGCTGCAATGGCTAAGCCTAGCCTGATGGAGTCCATCTTTGCCACTGATGCAAAGGTCTCATTGTAGTCTGTGCCATGTACCTGTGAGTAGCCCTTGGCTACCAATATTGCCTTATATTTCAAAGGTGAACCATTAGCAGCAAACTTGGTTTTGAAAACCCACTTACATTGAACTAGCTTCCTCCCTAGGGAAAGATCAACCAGTTCCCAAATGTTGTTCTTCTGGAGTGAGATGAATTCTTATTTCATGGTTGTTTTCCATCTTGGATCATGTGCTGCATATTCATATGTCTTAGGGTCTGATTCAACCATCAGATAGCGTTTCTCTACAAACAAGGGGTCTTTCATACATAGGGCACTCTGAAACTGAGATCTAGTCCTCCTAGAATCACTAGGATTTCCAGCTAGTTCCCCAACTGCATGAATGGTCTTTGCTGCCCATTTTGGTCTTGTAGGACTGTTAGGATCTGCAATTAAATCATCATTATTAGACATATCAGAATGAGCAAACTCACTTATCTCTTCACTTACATTCGGTGGTTCTGGTGGTGAAGAAGACTCTCCAACTTCAACTGCTGCTAAAGGCTCTTCTTGGAACTGAACACTACTTTCAATGAAGGATTTGTTTGTGCTCAAATTGATCAGCTTGTACCCTTTTGAATCTTCAAAGTACCCAACAAATAGATACTCTTGGCTTTGGGGCTACAAATCCTTCCTCTTTTCTGTTGGAATTCTAGCCCAAGCCCTTGAGCCAAAAATCCTGAAATGGGTCACATCTGGCTTGTGCCCACTCCATGCTTCAAAAGGAGTCATATCATAAAGTTTTTTATGAGGCACCCTACTATGGATATAGGCTACATAGTTTATAGATTCGGCCCAAAACTTTGGTGGCAAAGTCTTAGCCTCCATCATGCAGGTTGCCATCTCTTTCAGTGATCTGTTCTTCCTCTCAGCAACACCATTTTGTTGTGGAGTGTAAGGGATATAATGCTGCATTTGAATACATGCATCTGCACAATATTGAATGAACTCAGACTTGACATACTCACCACCATTGTCAGATCTGAGGACCTTTAGTTTCCTCCCAGACTCGTTTTCAAACAAAGCCTTAAAGACTTTGAAGAGGCCAAAAACTTCAGACTTATGCTTTAGGAAGTAAACCCAGCAAAATGTAATACCCCAGTTTTAACCCCGCTTGCATTAAAATACATAGGATACATATGTTGTAAATAATCTTGGTGCGGAGCTAAAGGCCAAGGCCCAACCATAGATTTGGTTATGTTGTGTTTCTGATTAGGAATGGTCACCGATGGTATATCGGGACATGTGGCATATATTTAATTATGGCATCATGTAAACACGCATTTTAATTAAACAACCCAACCAGCTATGTTCACGGCAACTAAATTGAGAAGGGGCTTGATTCCAAAGGATAAGGAAAGAGGGATGTGGAACATTGAGTCACAGGGGAAAACTATGTGTCACCACCACCCTTGGTTATTTCCTTTTTTGTTAGTTGAGGCAGCGATTGGCTGGAAGGAAGACCACTACCACGCCCAGACTTGCTCTCCTCTCCATGATGTAGGGACCGTTCTTCCCACTCCCTCAGATCATGGCTGTTCATCTTCCTCATGCAGGACGGGGATAAAATGTTTTATCATCCTTTGTGTTGGGGTTCGCCTCCCTCTCTAGCGCTAATTGTTGGTCTGTAGTTCTGTTCTTTCCATCCACACAGAGAACCAACTTTTTCCTCCATGCATTGGACTGTGTATTGTTTTCATCCATCATAGCGGATCGCAGTAGAAATTATTGGGATTTTTCCCACAGATTGATGGGAGCGGTTTTCCCCACGCATTGTTGACTGAGTTACCTACAATGCAGCATTGGTAGAAATTTGGGGTGATCTTTCCTGTGAATCCACGCTGAGTTGTGAATGTTGCCCGTGTCTTTTTTACCATTTTTCGGTCTATGTAAGTCTCACAGTGATGGTATTGAATATTGGTTTGCTGTGGGTTCATGCGAGTGTGTTAACTGCTGTTTGCCATGATGGCTTGACTGTGTTTTTCCCTGTAAACACTTGAATAGTTGTTTGGCTGCTTGCATGCAGTGGATTTGTCCTCGGACTATTTTGGGTTGGTGAATGAGGGCCTGAGGTGCTTGATAAACCTGGTGAGTTGAGAACCACACAGATAGAGCTATTGAACTGGATTTCTTCTCCACAACCCTTGAAGAGCACTGGAGGGAAGATCAGGGTCTGAGGGACTGCGTTGCAGAGAAGGGACCGACTTCCTTGTGTTGGGTGTGTGTGGGTGTTCTAGAATCCAGGCTGGTTCTAGTGTTGGTGTCTGCAGCTCTTCAGTGAGCTCACCACCTTAGCATTAGCCTTTCCTAGCTACTGGATGGCCTGATAAACCCAACTCTGTTGGCTTGGCTGATCTACTGTTCGCTTGATAAACCCAACCGTGTTGGCTTGGATGAACTGTGCACCCTTGTGGGTTGTTACCCTTGGCTATGTGTAAGCCTGTTAGTTCCTTATTCCTTGGTGAGTCATGCCTAGCTCGGGGGTGGCAGCATTGCTGAGAGATTTAGGAGCGTGCTAGCCTATGGTTGGGTGGAACGTTGCAATGACGTAGCTGGTTGCGGAACGAGTTCTTTATTAGATAAGTAATCTTGTCTATTTTACTTCTGCAATCCTATTTACTGTTAATGATCATGATGAACATGTTGAATGCTTGTATGAATGTATGTTTCTTCCGCTGTGTATGATAAATAATCATGTATGCATGTTTTAGTTCAAAGCATTCTGTTTCAGCATTTCACCATTTTATGAATGTACATGTTCATGGGGCTCTTATCCCGGATGGTTAACGCCATGGTAGCGTCCTCTTCGTTGGTCGGAGGGTTGGGGATGTTACAGTGTGGTATCAGAGCTCATGTTGCAACATGGGCTTGAATGGGCTATGAAAGATGCAGTGACAGAGGCAGGATTTCTTTCTTCCCAGAAGAAATCAGTGGATGATTGGAAAATTCAAAAATTTGTCTAAGTGTTTGAATTGTCGATTCATCGGAATACTTGATGGGAAGAACTTCCGATGTAGCGGAGAGATAGGCGGAAGCACACTCGATGGAGGACAGTTGGAAGGAAAATTGCGGGAAATTTTTTCTAAGAGTTTGACATCCATCAGCGGAACATAGTTGATTGAGTGCCTACCGTTGTGGATGGATAGACAACTACGTGTCCAACGAGTAAGGCCTCCAACCACTGACGTAGTAAAGAAAGTTCAAATTTTTTCTAAGTAACGAAAACATCGGCTATCAGAAGTAGAAAGTGGTTCGTTCACCCGCCATTTCAGAAGCCTAGAGCACTAGCCTTCCGACGAGAAGAGATTGCCGATACCAATCAGGTTATGCCTCAGCAGATTGGGTCACCGATCAGAAGAAGATCAAAGATGATGGGCCGTTGTTACGGCTGCTGAGGGAACTATTTCACCGAGGAAAAGAAGAGAATTGAGCTGATGAACAGCGGAGGAAACTAGTTGTTTTGACCACCGAAACGTCGGATTGATAGTTGGAATGAGACCCGACCCTGTACAAGGAATTTTTTTTTTCAAGTGAGATTTCTTAGCAAATTTCGGCTGTTTTTCAGTAGTATTTTCAGGGAAGCCACAAGGGGACAAGCCCCCTTGACCCTCGTCGTCCCCCTCAGATAGATGTTCTTTGATGAAGGAAATCTTGTGTTTGGGAATTTTTATTTTATTTTATGATTTTTCCAAGAAAAAGGTAAGTAGTTTGATTTATATTAATACTATGCATCTAATAGTTTGCTACTAACACATTGCAGAACTATAGATAACTTCCAAGAGCAGTACTCCAGAGAGAACAGTGTGGTAAAGCCAGAGGTGGTTCAGTCATGAGAACCCATGATGGGTATGATGCTTGGGATTCTTATGAGAGAGTAGAAGATGCCATGGGAGAAAATGTCCATAATAGGAATGATCACATTGAGTCCAATGGAAGGAGATTCCAAGAGACACCGTTAGATGTTGCAGCCACCATGAGAAGCTTAATAAAATCCCAGGAAGAGTAGCATCAGTTGAATGCTGCCATATTGGAAAGTTTGACAAACTTGCAGAAAAAGATAGATTCTGGATGAGGTACATCAAGACCAGAAGGCAGTAAGAGCAACACTAGGAGAAGGAGAAGGACTTCCAGTGGATCATCTGACTCCGAAGAATCCAGTAGAGATACAAGTTCATATCCTCATAAAAGGAAAAGAAGAAGGCACCTTAGGGATCGCTCTCAAGATGAGTTTAGGAAAGCTAAACCTCCTACATTTGATGGTGAAATAAAGACGGGACAAGAAGCTGAGACTTGGCTTCTTGGGATAAAGAAGTACTTTCAGGTGCAGGATTATTCAGGAAACATGAAGGCACGAGTTTCCATATTCAATTTGAATGGAAGGGCATCCATTTGGTGGGAACACTTCAAGTAGGTAAAAAAGATCAGTGAAAGGAAACTGAAGTGTAAACAGTTCAAGATGTATTTCAGGCAAAAATACCTCTCTAACAGGTACTATGATGACAAGATCAAGGAGTTCCATGAGCTGAGATTGGGACAACAAACCATGGATGAATATGCAAATAAGTTTTTGGAGCTGTTGAGGTATGTCCGGTACATCAGAGATGAAAAAGTGAAGGTCCAGCATTTTCTGAGTGGATTACCTTAGTCTTACAAAGATAGAATTGAGTTTTATGAACCTAGAACTATTGAAGAAGCAATAAGAAAAGCTAAGTATTGCTATGAGCAAAGTAAAGGAAAACCTGATTACCATAAGGCATGGAAGGACAAGAAGAATGAAAAGTTGGACCAAAGAAAGAAAGGTTTCAAACCTTCTAGATTCAGGAATCAGCAGAAGCAGCCATCCCAAGCTACGAGTGATCCAGTTGGAGTGACAGGTGGAAAGCCTAAAGAGCCACATCCGAAAAAAGGTCCACTCAAATGTTGGAAATGTGAAGGACCTCACTTGCGTAGAAATTGTCCACTCAAGAATGAGAGTGCAAGGCTAGCTTACAACATTCAAGAAGCAGAAATAGTGGGTCAGGTAGCAAGGGCAGTCCCTAGGATTTATGCAGCACTGGAGGACCGCTAGGCAGATCACCAGTCCACTGTGGTTGAAGTAGAAGGTAAGATTGTTGAGCAATCTGTTTCTATTTTGATTGACCCTGGTTCTACGCACAGTTACATTACTCCTAGAGTAGTGGAGATTTGTGCTTTTAAGAAAGTAAAGCATCGGAAGTCTTGGTTAGTTCAGCTAGCCACTGGAACTAAGAGAAAGGTTAGTGAAATGGTAGAGAAATGCCCCTTGGTCATGGATGGGTTGGTCACTTGTGTAGATCTGAATGTTCTACCACTTGGTTCCTATGATGTTCTCATTGGGATGGATTGGTTAGAATCTCATAGTGTGAAGCTTGACTGTTACAATAAGACTTTCGAATGCATGAATGAAGAAGGGAACCTAGTAGTTGTGAGAGGCATTCCAAAGGTGATTTCAGTATGGCAGGTTTCAGCAATGCAGTTAAAGAAGTTCTGTAGGAAGGGTTTCCAGTTGTATGCAGCTCATATTTTGGAGGCATCAGGAGATGAAACTCCTAGGTTGGAGGACTATCAGGTGTTACAGGAATTCAGGGATGTGTTTCCTGATGAGATTCCAGGGCTTCCTCCAAAGAGGGACATTGATTTCACAATTGAACTTGTGCCAGGAGCAGCACCAGTGTCCAAGGCACCCTACAGGATGAGCACACCGGAGATGCTAGAGTTGAAAATGCAACTGCAAGAGTTGTTGGAAAAGAAGCATATCCGACCGAGTGTGTCTCCTTGGGGAGCACTGGTTCTATTTGTAAAGAAGAAAGATGGTACACTCAGGTTATGTATTAATTATAGACAGTTGAACAAGGTTACTATGAAGAATAAATATCCTTTGCCTAGGATTGATGACCTCTTTGATCAAATGAGAGGAGCAAAGGTATTTTCCAAGATTGACTTAAGGTCTGGTTACCATCAGGTAAGAATCAAGGATGAAGACATTCATAAGACAACCTTCAGAACAAGGTATGGACATTATGAGTTTGTAGTGGTACCATTTGGTCTCACAGATGCACCAGCTACATTTATGTGCCTTATGAATAGTGTCTTCAGCAGATATCTGGACGAGTTTGTTCTTGTCTTCCTTGATGACATTCTTGTTTATTCTAAGAATGAGGAAGAACATGAAGAGCATTTGAGATTGACATTGAAATTTCTCAGGGAGCAACAACTGTATGCAAAACTGATCAAGTGTGACTTCTATAGAGATAGAATTCAGTATTTCGGTCACATTATCTCAAAGGAGGGTATATCTGTGGACCCTGAAAAGATTGAAGCCATTATGAATTGGCCTACTCCAAGAAATGTGACAGATGTAAGATCTTTTATGGGACTTGTAGGATACTACCAGAGGTTCATTGAAGGATTCTCCAGAGTTGCACATGCCATCACTTCTTTGCAAAAGAAGGGGACGAAGTTCGAATGGACATCGAGGTGTGAAGAAAGTTTCCAGCGGTTGAAGAATCTTCTTACCAGTGCACCAGTATTGAAAGTTGCAGACCCGGAAAAAGATTTTGTGGTGTGTACCGATGCATGTGGACAAGGGCTTGGAGGAGTCATTATGCAAGACAACCACGTGATATGTTATGAGTCAAGAAAGCTGAAGGAGCATGAGAAGAACTATGCCACTCATGATCTAGAGCTTGCAGCCATAGTACATTCCCTCAAGATGTGGAGACATTACTTGATGGGTAGAAGATTTGAGCTCAGAACAGACCATTGTGGTCTGAAGTATTTATTTGATCAGCCTACTCTGAATGCTAGGCAAGCAAGATGGCTGGAATTTCTATGTGAGTTTGATTTTGAAATCAAGCACATAAAGGGAAAGGAAAATAAGGTAGCTGATGCACTCAGTAGGAAAGTGCAGGAAATGCATGTGGCATCTCTTAGTATTTTCCAATCAGATTTAAGGCAGCAGATTGTTAGTCATGCTACTAGAGATGAATTGTATGAGCAGGCAAAAGACAAATTGCAGCAGCAAAATCTCGAGAAGAGGTATGAGGGATATAAATTGGAAGAAGATGGAATTCTCACTTTTAAAGGCAGAATTTATATTCCGAATGTACAAGATTTGAGGAGAATTGTTGTGGATGAAATCCATCAAGCTCCGTATTCTAGTCACCCAGGATATCAGAAGACAATTGCTACAGCTAGAAAGCAGTACTTTTGGCCAGTTATGAAAAAGGACATGGTTGAATACATTTCAAGGTGCATGAAATGTCAACAGGTAAAGGTTGAGCATCAACATCTAGCAGGTTTGTTGCAATCTCTACCAATTCCGAAATGGAAATGGGAAGTTATTTCCATGGATTTTATTACAAGATTGCCGATGACTTGGAGACAACATGATTCCATCATGGTTGTGGTGGACAAGTTGACTAAGGCAGTACATTTTATACCAGTGAAGTCTATGCATAAGACTGATGACATTGTGAAGATCTTCATGAAGGATATTTTCCAATTGAATGGATTGCCTAAGGAAATAGTCTTTGACAGAGATGTCAAGTTCACTTCCAATTTTTGGAAGGGATTGTTTGCAGATTTGGGTACAAAGTTAAACTTCAGCACTACATACCATCCTCAGACAGATGGGTAGACAGAGAGAGTGAATTAGGTGCTTGAAGATATGCTTCGCATATATGTGATGGACAAACCAACCAAGTGGGAAGATTACTTACACTTGGTAGATTTTGCTTACAACAATGGACAATAAGCATCCTTGGGGATGAGTCCATATGAAGCTTTGTATGGAAGACGATGCAGGACACCAGTGACTTGGGACAACCCGGTGAACAGAGTTGTACTTGGACCAGAATTGCTAAAGGAAATGGAGCAAGAAGTTGTAAAGATTAGGCAGAATCTGAAAGCAGCATAGGACAGACAGAAAAGCTATGCAGATAAGCATAGGATGAACAGGGAGTTCAGTGTTGGGACCATGTTTACCTTAGAGTGAGGGCAAAGAAAAGTTCCTTGAAGCTTGGAAGTTGTGCCAAGCTGTCACCTAGATATTGTGGGCCGTTTGAAGTGCTTGAGAGAATAGGGCCTGTTGCATATAGACTTGCATTGCCTTCTAATACTAGAGCTCATAATGTTTTTCATGTTTATTTGCTTAAGAAATATGTACATGATCCTAACCATGTGATAAATTGGGATGTGATTCAAGTGGAACCCGAGGGACAGTTCCAAATCGAGCCAATGCACATCCTCGATAGGAAGGTCACAATGCTTCGGAACCGGGCCATAGGGTAGGTAAAGGTGCAGTGGGAGCATTACGGACCTGAAGAGGCTACGTGGGAGCTGGAAGATGCCATGTGATTGGCACATCCATTTTTGTTCAATCCTACGAAACACTGAGGTGGTACCAGTGTAGCATTTTGTTCAAATTTTGTAAAGCACTGAGGATAGTGCTATTGAATGGGGAGGGGAATGTAATACCTCGGTTTTAACCCTGCTTGCATTAAAGTACATAGGATACATATGTTGTAAATAATATTGGTGCAGAGCTAAAGGCCAAGGCCCCACCATAGATTTGGTTATGTTGTGTTTCTGATTAGGAATGGTCATCAATGGTATATCGAGACATGTGGCATATATTTAATTATGGCATCATGTAAACACACATTTTAACTAAATAACCCAACCAGCTATGTTCACAGCAACTAAATTGAGAAGGGGCATGATTCCAAAGGATAAGGAAAGGGGGATGTGGAACATTGAGTCACGGGGGAAAAATATGTGTCACCGCCACCCTTGGTTATTTCCTTTTTTGTTAGTTGAGGTAGCGATTGGCTGGTAGGAAGACCACTACCACGCCCACGCTTTCTCTCCTCTCCATGACATAGGGATCATTCTTCCCACTCCCTCGGATCATGGCTGTTCGTCTTCCTCATGCAGGACGGGGATAAAATGTTTTACCATCCTTTATGTTGGAGTTCGCCTCCCCTCTCTAGCGCTAATTGCCGGTATGTAGTTCTATTCTTTCCACCCACACAGAGAACCAACTTCTGTCTCCACTCATTGGACTGTGTATTGTTTTCATCCATCATAGCGGATCGCAGTACAAATTAATGGGATTTTTCCCATAGATTGATGGGAGCGGTTTTCCCCACGCATTGTTGACTGAGTTACCTACAATGCGGCATTGGTAGAAGATCGGGGTGATTTTTCCTGTGAATCCACGCTGAGCTGTGAATGTTGGCCGTGTCTTTTTTACCATTTTCTGGTTTGTGTAAGTCTCACAGTGATGGTATTGAAGATTGGTTTGCTGTGGGTTCATGTGAGTGTGTTAACTACTGTTTGCCATGATGGCTTGACTGTGTTTTTCCCTATAAACGCTTGAATAGCTATTTGGCTGCTTGCATGCAGTGGATTTTTCCCTGGACTATTTTGGGTTGGTGAATGAGGGCCTGAGGTGCTTGATAAACCTGGTGGGTTTAGAACCACACGGACAGAGCTACTGAGCTGGATTTCTTCTCCACAAACCTTGAAGAGCATTGGAGGGAAGATCAAGGTCTGAGGGACTGCGTTGTAGAGAAGGGATTAACTTCCTTGTGTTGGGTGTGTGTGGGTGTTCTAGAATCCAGGCTGGTTCTGGTGTTGGTGTCTGCAGCTCTTCAGTGAGCTCACCAGCTTAGCATTAGCCTTTCCCAGCTACTGGATAGCCTGATAAACCCAACTGTGTTGGCTTGGCTGATCTGCTATTCGCCTGATAAACCCAACTGTGTTGGCTTGGCTGAACTATGTACCCTTGTGGGTTGTTACCCTTGGCTATGTGTAAGCCTGTTAGTTCCTTATTCCTTGGTGAGTCATGCCCGGCTCAGGGGTGGTAGCATTGCTGAGAGATTTAGGAGCGTGCTAGCCTATGGTTGGGTGGAACATTGCAATGACGTAGCTGGTTGCGGAACGAGTTCTTTATAAGATAAGTAATCTTGTCTATTTTACTTCTGCAATCCTATTTACTGTTAATGATCATGATGAACATGTTGAATGCTTGTATGAATGTATGTTGCTTCCACTGTGTATGATAAATAATCATGTATGCATGTTTTAGTTCAAAGCATTTTGTTTAAGCATTTCACCATTTTATGAATGTACATGTTCATGGGGCTCTTCGCCCGGATGGTTAACGCCATGGTAGAGTCCTCTTCGGCGGTCAAAATGTCAATGCATATTTGGCCTGACTCATTGACATATAAGGAAATGGGCCAGCAACATCATCGTGGATCAACTCAAGAGGTGCAGAGGTTCTCTCATGACTAGCTTTCTCAAATTTATGCTCTGGGTGTTTTCCTAAGATGCAACCTTGACAGACTCCTTTGGAAAACTTAATCTTTGGTAACCCTATGACCATTTCTTTTTCACTAAGATCAGAAAGATACTTATAGTTAAGATGGCCAAATCTTTCATGCCAAAGCTTGCTTGCCTCATTAACATGAATCAGAAGAGCAGAGGGGTTTGAGTAGGGTAGAAAATGTGAAAACATGTATACCTTCAAGGTGTGATTTGCAACTGCTTTTGCAATGACTTTACCACTTGAGATCTCTGTGATCTCAACTTCATCAAGGGAGAATATGACCTTCTTTGGAGACCCAGTGTGGGTCATTTGATACACTGATAAGAGGTTAGAGGCAAGACCTGGAACATACAATACATTGCTGAACTTACCATGGTCAAGATCAATCCTCCCTTTGCCCAAACTTTCAGTGAGAGAGTCATCTCCCAGTACTATTGGTGGACCTTTCAACATGTCAAGTGAGGTGAAGGCCTCCTTGGTCGAAACCATATGTCTTGAAGCTCTAGAATCAATGATGAAACTAGGTGAGCTTGATGTGCCAGCAACCAATGCATGAACTCTCTCTCTATCTTCTGAATTTGATCCTCCTTCCCTCTTCTTTGAGCTATCAGGAAGGGAGATGCCAGTCTTCTCCAGGAGTTGGGTCAGCATGTCAATTTGCTTCTTCATGCAAGAGATTTCAGGATGATTGCCCTTACTGCAGTATGTGCACTTGCTCATTTCTCCTTTGTTCTTCTTCTTCTGGGGGTTCTTCTTGGAACCTTGGGGCTCCTCTGGAGACTTGTTCTTGTCTCTCTTTTTCTCAGGTGGCTTCTTAGCTTTCTTCTTGCCTTTTGAATCCACCCTCGAATATCTAGCAACCAGAGCTTGGTCTTTGGAAGGTTTGATGGTGCCCATAATCACCAATTTATCTTATTCTTGTGTGAGAGATTCCATGAACTCTGTAAGTTTAGGCATCTTCCAGGATCGAGCTGTCAACTTGGTGGCATGGAAAGTCGAAACAAACACTGAATAGTTAGGGCCAAGCTTCGAGAGTATGGCCAAAACCAGTTGCTCCTCCTTCTTTTTGATTCCACACTATTTTAGTTGCAAAACAAGGGCTTTAAACTTGGAAAAGTAGAGTTGCAGGGATTCGAAGCTGCTGGGACTCAAGGAGATCAATTCATTATCGATTTGATGTCCTCTCATCTCATTTGTTTTACCAAAAATCTCAACAAGCTTCTCCCATACTTCATTTGGTGATGTCAATCCATCAAGATGGAAAAGGAGGTCTCTGGATATGCTCAGACACAGGAGACCATAGGCCTCATCCCTCATGTTGTGTCATTTAATTTTCTTTGCAGCCGCATTGGGCTCTGCTTCTGTTTCCATAGTCACTCTGTAGAGGCCTTTCGCTCTCAATAGTATCTCCATCTCTGCTTTCCATTCAAATAAATTAAATGGAGTCAAGATGATCTTCTGAGATTGATCCATAGCTCATAAATTTTCCCTTCAGTCAATAGAATGCTCCCAGTCAATGATGTCAAACCTGCAATAACAATATGGAAGGAGAGAAATCAATATACAAAGGCTCTGATACCATGTGAGGTTTTTCGTTACACCAAAACCTGCAGATGTTGGTGAACATTTGAAACCCAGCACAAGGCCCTATCACCAGGAGTGGTGGTTAAACCACTTGTTTTATATTCCCAGATGTGCGGCGATTATAACCATGTGGAGGTACCCGATACTCCAACAATCGATAAGAGATCTGCTACAAAGCACTTCAACCTTATTCATCAATACATACCTACGCTTAGAATCAAGAGCCTTCACCGCTTTGGATTTCCTGCGGGAGTGGTGTGTAGAGTTTGCTCGAGAATGAGTCAAACTCGTGACTCCTTCAGTGGAGGTAGGTATATGTAATACCCCCTGATTTAATATTTTTTAATTCTGCTAGAAAATACTTTGTTTATTATTTTATTATTCTTTGATAGGAGGTCAAATATAAAACATTTGATTTGTAATAAAACATTCCTTGTTAATAAAAATTGTTGAAGGATAACACAAGTGGAAATAGTTGTTGAAAGAGTGTTCACTGACCCACAAGAGGAAAATGACAAGTGGAAAAGACCATTGAGTGAGAACTCAATATGCAGGAGGAATCATCCCCAAAAATCAGGTTTGCACTCCTAGTTTAGTTGCTAAAGAGCGAGAGGCTCATAAATGACCAAGTCCTAGGAAAAATACTATTTAATAGTATGTCCATGAGCAGCATGAGGCTAGCATTGAACATGGATTAACATCTGTATCATGCAAGAGATGGCGCATTGATATATTTTTCTCTTGTGGGTCAACGAACATGCTCGGGGGTTCTGGAGCAAGTAATTTGGTTGCTTTGGGAGTTGGTTGGGAGGAACAACTTATACACTTGTGTTTTCCTAGCATTGGTGCCAAGTTCCTACTTTGTTTCTTTGATTGATTTAGATGTAGTAGAATGTATATGTAAAATGATAAATTGCAGTTATATTCTAGCCTGTATTGTTTTTACGCATTCTGTAGAACCATTACCCAAGTTTTGTTATTCTAGATCCGTACAATGTTAAATTGTTTTCAACGTATCTTATATTGGGCATTCATACCTGTATCAATGATTGTTAGTAATGAATTGTTGTAGCAATTATTTTAGTTCTGAGTTGAATTACTTAGGTCTGACTGCCTCTGATCTATTATACTGGAGTGATTTAGAATTTATGAATCCGCATCTAATGGATCGAACCCTTTGTTTTACACGGTATCGGATGTTCCTACTGTGTATTTACTATCTATTTTTTATCCTGAAATTTTACCTTATTTCTGCAATACGATTTTAGGTTATCGAATGAATTTGAAATGTATGTTTATAGTTTAGATATGAGTTATTTTCATTATGGAGGTTGAAACTGTTTTGCATAGAGAAAAATTGTATTTTTAACTGTACAAATCCTATAATATTTTTAGCACAGTTGGGTAAATGGTTTGAGATCATGATCAGTCAGCGGAAGTAAGGGTTGGTTGTAAACACTGGGATAAATTTCCATATCCAATAAATTTATGGTAAGTTAAACCCCAAATCAACCAAACACTCGTTGAAACCACACAGTTAAACTTTGATCCACAAAACTAGAAGTTTAATGGTCCAAATCTAACTCGTAGCAAGATTGACTGTTTGCAGAAGTTCGGGAGTCGGAAGATGGATCTGTGGAAGTCCCGAAGAGTTGAAAGGGAACTTGACTTCCATAATCCGCAGGATTAGATGTTGATTTCCAAGTTTAGAATATCAACGGTCCAGATCTAATCCACAAACCAGATCAATGGCTAATGTTAGTTGCAAAGTTACATTGGAAGTCCATACAAGAATTCAGATCAAAGGTAAGGATTAAAGCCACGAAAGAGATCGATAGTCAAGGTTGTTTTTCACAAGGATAAACGGTGCAGAAAACAGAAAAGTCCAAGTGATTGTTTTAATGAAGTTTTCGACTTTCGAGTTCTACAGCGGAAGTAGGAAAGAGGAATCCAAAAATAAGAAGGTTCAAGTGATCATTTTATTAAATTTTCGATTTCTGGGTTCCACAGCGGAAAGCGGGAAGTGGAAGCTGAAAAGAAGAAAGTTTAAGTGATTGTTTGATAAAGTTTCTGATTTTCAAGTTCCGCAATGGAAGGAGGGAAGCGGAAGTCGAAAAGCAGAAAGTCTAATTGATCATTTGATGAAGTTTCTAACTTCCGAGTTCCACAGCGGAAGGCAAAAAGCAGAAGCTAAAAAGCATAAAGTTCAAGTGATCATTTTATTAGGTTTCCGACTTTTGAGTTCCGCAGCAGAAGGCAGAAAGCGGAAGCTAGAAAGCATAATGTTCAAGTGATCGTTTTATTTAAGTTTGGACGCAAAAATTTTATGAAAAAATAGCTCACCTCCATTTTGAAGTTCGCTCTTCATCAATATCCGAAGGAATACTGGCCGAGTTAGTTGGATTTATAGGTTCTTCCAAATATAAAACCTAACTAAATTGCGTATCAGTCACAGGAAGGAATGTATACAGGGAAGCCAGGCATCAGGATCATAGTGTCCCTTCGCTGAAATCAAACCAATAAGCTACATGAAGTAGTGAGAAAGAAGGATGAACATAGAATGTTTAGTTAATAAAAACCTAAACATAGTATGGGGTGAAGGGCGCAATGAGTGTGCGATGATCTGGTATGAAGACATGATGAATAATATTGCTTAAATCATGGCATGGAAGGTTTGTTTCAATTACATAAACAAGGTAAAAATGTCTGATTATTTTAACGATGCATTTAATATAACCATATAGAGTCCTGGAAATGGTAGTAACTGATCTGTTTTGAATTACTTAGTATTGTAATTTTTTGAAGATCACTTCAAGGATTAGTGTAAATCTTGTAGAGGCCCGCCAGATTGCTTGGATGTTTGGAAGTTACAGATTTTCGGTAGAACTAACTAAAGAAATGGAAGTACAGTTATGTCCAATAAAATAAAGACAAGAATTTACCCTGTACAAGGGCCATACGTCTGAGAAGGACCTCATGGTAGTGAAAACCTAACACAATAGATTTCTAAATCCTAGATTTGGAATTTTTATATTTCTATATTGATTGTTGACTAATCTAGAAATTATGTTAAGATGACATGTTATGTGTGGTTGTTTAGGTTGGCAGCAAGTGTAAATGATGGAGGATAAGTGCTCCCACTTACCAGAGCCAAACATTATGAGGATGGCCTTAGGATTGCAAAGGAATAAAATTCTGTAGGAGACATAATTGTGAATTCATAATTTGATTTGATTAACTATGTACTAATGGTTTGATGTAGGAACCATGTTATGAGGATGGCCTCAGGATTGCAAAGGAATCAAATTCTGTAGGAGATAGAATTGTGAATTCATAATTTGATTTGATTAACTATGTACTAATGGTTTGATGTAGGAACCATGTTATGAGGATAACCTCGGGATTGCAAAGGAATCAAATTCTGTAGGAGACAAAATTGTGAATTCATAATTTGATTTGATTAACTATGTACTAATGGTTTGATGTAGGAACCATGTTATGAGGATGGCCTCAGGATTGAAAAGGAATCAAATTCTGTAGGAGAAAGAATTGTGAATTCATAATTTGATGTGATTAACTATGTACTAATATTTTTATGTAGGAACCATGTTATGAGGATGGCCTCAGGATTGTAAAGGAATCAAATTCTGTAGGAGAGAGAATTGTGAATTCATAATTTGATTTGATTAACTATGTACTAATGGTTTGATGTAGGAACCATGTCAGGAGATACATTGCAGAAAACCATGTGTGGTGGCTTGCAAGAAAACAAAACACCAAGTGGGATGATAAAAGTTGCCCTCGGGGTAGGTCTTGGGGGGGTGCCATTGTTGCCTAAGATCAAAGTAGGATATCTGTGGAGTTAGTAGAAGTTGCTTATGATAATATATGTTTGGGTTATTTAGCATCATCTTGCTGTTATATATGCCTGATATTGCAGATCTAAAAATGGCTTAACTTAAATGTGTTGCACAGACCCCTTATGTAGGACACCCTGGTTACCAAGAGATGATTCAAGCCTTCAAAAAGCAATTATTTTGGCCCAATTTCAAGGGAATATTTAGTTGACTACCTATCTAAAGGTGGAATACTACCAGGGGAAGGCTACCTTCCCTAGGTATAAGTTGCTTAGAATGATGATTTCCAAGTTCCTGCAGGTATGGGTCCTTGAAAAGTGTCATAGGGACACAAAGGTAATGCTCCAAAAGTCGTGAAGCAATCTTGTAAATTAATTGATGTTAGGACTTGATTCATTAAAATAAAGAGAACTAACTATGAAACAGGTACAACAAAACTTGAAGGCTGCCCAGGATAGGCATAAAAGTTATGCTGACTTAAAAATAACTTCTAGAGAGTTCCAGGTGGGTGATCATGTATACATAAAGGTAAAGCATAAGAAAAGTACCTTGAGATTGGGAAAGTATAAGAAATTAAGCACCCAGGTATGGAAAGGCATTTGAAATTCTTGCCAAAGTAAGGTTGGTTGCATACTAGTTAGCCCTACCTCCCAATATTAAAGTACATAATGTGTTTTATGTTTCTTTATTGAAAAGAGATATTCATGATCTTTCTCATGCGATTGACTAGAATGTAATCCAGGTGGAACCATAGGGAGAGTTCCAAATGGGACTGGAGCGTATGCTCGACAAGAGAGAACTTTTACTCTGGAACCATACCAACGAACAGATAAAGGTGCAATGGAAGCACCTTAGTCTGGAAGAAAATACTTGGGAGATGGAAAGTAATATGCAAGAGGCATATCCAGGCTTATTCCAAGAGGTTGACATGGATGAATAAAAACAAAGGTTATAACACCGAGGACAATGTTATGTTTTAAGGGGAGGTGTATGTAATACCCTATGATTTAATATTTTTGAATTTTGCTGGAAAATACTTTGTTTATTATTTTATTATTCTTTGACAGGAGGTCAAGAATAAAACATTCCTTATTAATAAAAATTGTTGAAGGAGAACACAAGTGGAAATAGTTGTTGAAAGAGTGTTTGCTGACCCACAAGAGGAAAATGACAAGTGGCAAAGACCACTGAATGAGAACTTAAGATGCAGGAGGCATCATCCCCAAAAATCAGGTTTGCACTCCTAGTTGGGTTGCTAAAGAGTAGGAGGCTCATAAATGACCAAGTCCTAGGAAAAATACTATTTAATAGTATGTCCCTGAGCAGCAGGAGGTTAGCATTGGACGGGGATTCTAGAGCAAGTAATTTGGTTTCTCTGGGAGTTGGTTGGGAGGAATAGCTTCTACACTTGTGTTTTCTCAGCATTGGTGCCAGGTTCCTACTCTATTTCTTTGAATGATTTAGATGCAGTAGAATGTATATGTGAAATGTTAAATTGTAGTTATATTCCATACTGTATTGTTTTTACGCATTCTATAGAACCATTACCCAGGTTTTGTTATTCTAGATCTGTACAATGTTAAATTGTTCTCAATGTATCTCTGATTGGGCATTCATACCTGTATCAATGATTGTTAGTAATGAACTGATGTAGAAATTATTTTAGTTCTGAGTTGAATTACTTAGGTCTGACTGCCTTATATGTGTAATACTGGAGTGATTTAGAATTTATGAATCCACATCTAATGGATTGAACCCTCTGTTTTACATGGTATCGGATGTTCCTACTGTGTATTTCCTATTTGTATTTGATCCTGAAAATTTACCTTATTTCTGTAATACGATTTTAGGTTATCAACTGAATTTGAAATGCTTGTTTATAGTTTAGATCTGAGTTTTTTTCTATATGGCGGTTGAAACTGTTTTGCATAGAGAAAAACTATAGTTTTAATTGCACAAATCCTATAATTTTTTTAGCACAGTTGGGTAAATGTTCTAATATCATAATCAATCGACGGAAGTAAGGGTTGGTTGTAAACACTAGGATAAATTTCCAGATCCAATTAACTTATGGTTAGTTAAACCCCAAATGAACCAGAAACTCATTGAAACCACACAGTTAATCTTTGATCCACAAAACTAGAAGTTTAACAGTCCAGATCTAACCCACAACAAGATCGACGGTTCATCAAAGTGCGAAAGTAAGAAGACGGATCTGTGGAAGTCCCAAAGAGTTGAAAGGGAACCCGACTTCCGCAATTTGCAGGGTTATATGTTGATTTCCAAGTTTAGAAGATCAACGATCCAGATCTAATCTACAAAGCAGATCAACGACTAATATTAGTCATGAAGTTACATTGGAAGCCCATACAAGAATTCATATCAACGGTCAGGATTAAAGCCATAAAAGAGATCCATGGTAAAGGTTGTTTTTTCTCAAGGATCAATGGTGTGGAAAGAAGAAAATTCCAAGTGATTGTTTTAATGAAGTTTTCGACTTCTGAGTTTCGCAGTAGAAGGTGAAAAGCAGAAGGTTCAAGTGATCATTTTATTAAATTTCCAAGTTACGGGTTCCACAGCGGAAGCCAGAAAGCAGAAATTTAAGTGATTGTTTGATAAAGTTTCCAACTTCCGAGTTCTGCAGCAGAAGGCGAGAAGCGAAAGTCGGAAATAAGAAAGTCTAAGTGATAGTTTGATGAATTTTTTGACTTTCGAGTTCCACAGTGGAAGTCAGAAAGTGGAAGCCAAAAAGAAGAAATTTTAAGTGATTGTTTTATTAGGTTTCCGACTTCTGAGTTTCGCAATGGAAGGTGGAAAGAGGAAGTAAAAAAAAAGAATGTTCAAGTGATCGTTTTATTTAATTTTCCGACTTCCGAGTTCCGCAGTGGAAGGTGGAAAGTAGAATGTTCAAGTGATCGTTTTATTAAGTTTCCAACTTTCGAGGTCGGTAGTGGGAGGTGGAAAGCGGAAGATGAAAGGGAGGAAAGAAGAAGACGGAAAGCCAAAATATTAAGTGATTGTTCCATGAAGTTTTTGACTTTCGAGGGCTACAGCGGGAGGCAGGAAGTGGAAGAAGGAAGGGCGAAAAGCAGAAAGTCAAAAATATTGTTTCATGAATTTTTCGACTTCTAAGGTCCGCAGCAGAAGGCGGAAAGCGGAAGGTGGAATGTGGAAAACTCAGTTTAGTGCGGAAATGTCTATTATGGTTGCAGAATGGACCTATCAGTGACGGAACGACTGTTACAGGGGTTTTTGCGCCTGTGGATGATTTATACAGGGATCAATTTGACCATTTTATGGCCAGGGTGTAGATATATGTATATAGAATTTTTTATTTTTTTATATTTTATTTTTGAGGTGTGTTACAGTATACCATGCTTAGTGGAACCCATGTCTAGGAACCATTGAAGAAGGACCAAGGGATACTTTCCTAGACCGCAAGGTGCAGCTACCAAAGACCAAAAAAGACCTTCAAGGTACCGGAGAAGGGCGAGTTCACAAGAGTCCAAAGGGTAACGAAGAGACTCGTGAAACATAAACGCAACCCAGGAGAGAAAACCCTAACCAGAGTGCTGAAGTCAACAGATAAGTCATAATACAGGGGAATAGAACAGAAAGCAAAAGTAGTGAACAAGGATAGCCCTAAGAAGCTGACAAGTCCATATAATCATTGAGAAAGTCAACCGCATAACCCTAGTACCCAAAAATCTTGATAGTCCTGACCAGACTAGAACCGAGCTGGCGGACAGGAGAAAAAGATAAACAATGCATAGGGAGCTAGCGAGACTGCGGAGAGATGCAGTTGTCAGAAGACTTTAGGATGTTCCCACTTATTTTTATACATGCTTGGTACTAATCCCTCTAAAGAGGAGGGTGGAATCCATGTGGGGGAACCAATAGAAAAAGGGAGAGTGCAAAAAACAAATACCAGCCCCAAAACCAAGAAGGAAACATGGAAGGTAAGAAAAGAAGTGTATCTTTCATGTAGCAAAAACGAAGACCAACACATCTGATGCAATGACCAACATGGTGATGACTTCCATAAGTTGCGGGCCTCAGGACACAAACCCTAGCATGGAGCAGGGCCTTCCAGACAAGTCAAAGCCTTCAAGACTCCTTGAAATGCTGGGTCCCCCTGACCAAACCAATGCCCTAACAAGTCAAGAAGCCGGTGAAAATTGTGTGCTATAAGGGGAAACCGCCAGGTGACCAAGTTCCGAGCGCGGTAGTTGCAACCATCAAAACCCTAGCTAGTTGCACAGGGTCTCCTCTAGACATATTATTTGTTAAGTCAGACAAATTCGCTTTAAGCCTCAAGCGAATTCAGATAATCAACCTACCATAATTAAGAGAACAAAATCAATTTCGAAAATATAAGACCTTCCCTTTCTCTCACATAAAAAGCTCTTTACTTATTAAAATTTAAACGAAACAAAATTTAAAACTAAACAAAATTTAAATTTTTTATAACTCTGGCCAGGCATAAATAATTTTTAAATACATATAATCAAATATTTTATTTTGATTTATACCAAATTTCTCAAACCAATTTGTTTTGAAAAGTGGAAATAGGAAATAAACTTTCAACAAGCACATGGGAAGACATCATGTACTAAGGAAAGTGTATATATATATGAAATAGAAAATAAACTTTTCAATGAGTACATTGGAAATATAAATAATTTTTCAATACATATAATCAAATATTTTATTTTGATTTATACTCTCAAACCAATTTGTTTTGAAAAGTGGAAATAGCAAATAAACTTTCAAAAAGCACATGGGAAGACATCATGTACCAAGGAAAGTTTATATATATATATATGAAATAGAAAATAAACACATGGGAAGACATTATGTTGTAAAGTATATATAAACTTTCAACCAGCACATGAAATGACATTAAGGTATATATGTATATATATTGGAAATAGAAAATAAACTTCTCAACAAGCACATGGGAAGACATTATGTTGTAAGGTATATATGTGTATATATATATAACCTCGAATCTGATGTAGGCTTAATTGTCGCAAACCTCACCAAGTTAAGTTTAGTTATTTTATTTTATATTAAAAAAACAACGGTTTAAACTTTAATTTACAAGAAAATGGATCCAGTTATAAGGGAGCAATCTACTTACTCGACCATTTGCATCGATTGAAAGACCGACAACGTCGGATGTAACCGCTCATGCGAGCCAGGTTGTCCGATCAATGCAAATGATCAGTTAAATAGTGAAATCCAGTTATAAGTGTTTTCTCCACTTGAGTGAAATTCCTACATAAACTCTTCATAAAAAAAAATGGACTTATCATGCATTTCTTTTTAAAATTGAAATTTTTACATATATTTATTTATTTATTAATAATGTATGATAATAAAGTTATCATTTCTTCTGCATTGACTTGATTGGTTAAAAGCTGTGTGTTCTTTGTTTTATTTGGGGGAAAATAAACCTTAAGATTTTAAAGTATTTAGGTATTATTTCTTTTGTTTTTCAGAAGTTGATTAGTTATTTTTAGGGGTTCAGTTGATTGTGCGTTTTTATTTTCAAATTCTTTATCAACTTAATCTCAATTTGTCCACTAAATTTTAGTATATGGTTTACATTGTTTTATTTTAATGTGAAATGGGTTGGTAGATGAAAATTGAGTTGATTTTTTTATTATATGGTTTTCATTGTTTTCCTATGGAATGGGTGGGTGGATGAAAACCGAGTTACTTAAAAATGTATTGAATGTTAATTATTTAAAAGAATATGGTTTTCATTGTTTTGATGTGAAATGGGTTGGTCCATGAAAATTGAATCACTTAAAAAAAAATGAATTATTTATTATTTAACTTAAAAAGTATTGAATGTTTAATTATTTAAAAGAATATGCTTTTCATTGTATTGATGTGAAATGGGTTAGTCCATAAAAATTGAATCACTTAAAAAGGTTTACTATTTAAATTGAAAGAGATGGATTACATAGTTTTTTAAGGTTGTGATTAAATAATAAATAATAATTATTGAGAATTTTGTTAAAAATATATTAAAATTATTAAAGGCTATACAACTAGTATTATACAACATACATATTTAAATATAAAATTTTAAGTTGTTTTATAAATATAATTTTGTAAGTTGTTTTGGATTAGAAAAGGGGTTAAGATAGGGTTTCTTTTTTCCATTTCCATTGGATTTTAAGAGATCTTGGACTTACAAGGTGTTAAAGTAGAAGTTTTTTTTTTATCTATCTCATTTACTTCTTGTGGATGACTTCATGTTATTTTGTGATGGGACTATAAGAGATGTGGTAAAATTAAGAGAGATAATATACCTTTATTGTATAGTTATAGACATTGTTGTTCCTCAAGATGTTATTGGCTAAGAAACTATGCCAAAGCATCCTATGGAAGTAATCTTACTTCCTTGCTTTTGGATAACAGGAAAAATCCAATAGCCAGAAGGACTATACCTCATACATACAAATATTCAACATTGCTCACTCCATCAAGAAGATTGAATTAAATATGAGATGCCTCATTAAAGCATGACAAAGATGAAAAAATGACCACACAATTTATCAAACCCAAGTGGGCATTGTTGTTCCTCATGTTTAGAATAACAACAAGCACCTTATCCCTATATTCCAAGATATTAAAGTTAAAGAGATGGGAGAAATAAAATGATTATTTCAAATACTAGCAAATGATATCTGAAACTTACAAATAGAAACTAAAATAACAATGGAGGAAGGTAGTTTAAATAATTCATAACTTCAGAAGGAAATATTGCAATCATCAACTTGATGTTGCAAAATCGGAATAATTCAAACATGCATTACATAAACATGAAGGAATCAATGGATACGATCATGTACGGTGGAGCATTAAATACCAGATCATTGCACAAAAAATCACTTTGAGTTATTGATTACCTTCTCATTGAAAATCCAACTGATGTAGCACCATGAGATACTAAATATCATTCATAAGTCAATCATATATCACATGAACTTCAAAGATGTTTGGAAAGAAAATACAAGGTGAAACACTGAGTAAGTCAAGCGTTTATCAAACAGAACTTACTAATAAGTTTCATTAAACACAATGAGAATAACTAAGAAGCAACTTCATCGATTAACAAGGAGTTACAAACTTGAAAATACAGAGGGATAAATCCTCTTTTTATTCTCAAAACTATGCAATAATTTCTCCCATAACATCATCAAATAACTTAAAATAGATTATCATCAAACTACAGGAAAGTCCTAGTCCTTCTTGAACCGACCCCTTCTTTAATAATCTTCACGAGCTATATAGCCAAAGGTTCTAACTATTATTTAGCTAGTCAATGCTAACTTTGGCTTAAAAATAGACAATTCAAACAAGATTTCTCGATATAACTTTAAAATGAAAACATCTAAGATCCAACTACAAATGAGGGATTTGGGATGCTAGTTGTCCTTCATTTGTTGGTCCCCAACTTGTATGTGTCGTAGGTCGATTTTCTTTGTGGTGTTGAAAATGAGGCTTGCTTGTTCGAACATCTTTGTATTTTTGAATATTACTCCATACATGTCCTATAGGATGAACAAACAAAAACATATTTCTATACACAATCTACAATTCTGAATAAAGTTGATAAGACAAGGGTTAATGTTTCTTAAACAAGTTTTTAAGTTGGGCCAATATGTTGATCGATAAATAATAAATCAATCAACATTTTGATTGAGATATTTTTGTCTTAATATTCAAATTTACACATGTCTCCCTGGAAAGATTTGAGGCTATCATAATAAAGTTCATCTCTAAGCAATCTAAGATCCTTGGTCCATGGGTAAGCCAAGTTTTAAAATGAGTGAGAATTGAACCTTGAATTCTTGAGTTGCCTTATTGAATTGGGTGCATTTTTCTTGTGTTTCCATTTTTAGTATGCGCCTTTTGGGGCTTCATGATAATATATTATCTTCCTTTAATACCTATCGTAGTTAGATGTTCCTATGTCATGGAATTTAGAAATTCAATAACTTGGATAACATATCCCTCTTTGTCAGTGGCATGAATCCACCCTTTGTTTATAACCAACCGTGCATTTTTAACAAGAATGGATTTTGTAATATTGTAAAAAGTAAACATCACTTTTAACTTTTTCATCCGTCCAATAATTTGATTCAAAACTTCAAATTTGTTATCTACAAAGATTTGTTTATTTGGTATTTGTTGCAATGCTTCATAAAGTGCTCTTTTCATTTCATTTTAGCTTTATATATAGAAAGTTTTTCCTTCATGTCATCGAGATTATCCATGTATATTGAAATATTCATCAGTTTGTCATCGACATCAACTATATCTAGCTCTTGAAATAAATATGACAAAGGTATACTTTAAGATCCTTTCTCCCTTATTTCTTGTTGTAACTTATGAATTTATTATCCATGCGCCTGCTTCTTCTAAGCATTTCCATTAATGACCTCATCAATTCTCAAAGAGGGGAGATAATTATGACCCTTCATCTTTACCATTCTCCAAGATGATAACCTTCTTTTATTCACTAAGCTACGATGATCTTAGCATATTAAACATGTTCAACTTGAGGTATTTTGTACTGTCTCTCTTCCTTGAAGGACATTGAAAGTGGACATTGAAAGTGTTGACCTTGTAAAGTGCATAGGGGTTAAGAAGTGAATTAAATCAATTATGCCTAGGAATTTTTAATTAATTAATACTATGTAGGCATGTAATAGATTAAAATTCCAACTTTGATTTTGTATGTAATTAATTATTATGAAAAATAATTAATGTGGAAATGAGTTGTTATTGTCCTAGGTGACAAGGAGGGCACATGGTTCCAAGTGGACCATGAGTTGGCATTCAGAAATGGAAACCTAAAGCAAATCAAGAAGATGCTAAAAATAACTCAAGTCAAAAGATAGAAACTGCAGCAAAAGCAATCTATCATAAAAAATATGGAAACTTGTAACACCCCATGAATTAACAATTATTAATTTAGCTGGGAAATACTTTGATTATTATTTTATTATTCTTTGACATGAGGTCAAGAATAGAACATCTTGTAATAAAAAATTCCTATTAATAAAATATGCTGAAGGAAAACACAAGTGGATATAGCTGCTGAAAGAGTGTTTTCTGACCCACAAGAGGAAAATGACAAGTGGAAAAGACCACTAAGTGAGAACTCAAGATGCAGGAGGCATCATCCCCAAAAATTAGGTCTGCACTCCTAGTTGAGTTACTAAAGAGCAGGAGGCTCATAAATGACCAAGTCCTAGGAAAAATACTATTTAATAGTATGTCCATGAGCAGTAGGAGGCTAGCATTGGACAGGGATTAACATATGTGTAATGCAAGAGATGGCGCATTGAGATATTTTGCTCTTATGGTTCAGGGAACATGCTCGGTGGTTCTGGAGCAAGTAGATTGGCTGCAATGGGATTTGGTTGGGAGGAACAACTTCTCCACTTATGTTTTCCCAATGTTGGTGCCAGATTCTTACTATGTTTCTCATGAATGATTTAGATGCAGCAGGATGTATGTGTGAAATGTTAAATTGAAGTTATATTTCCATACTGTACTATTTTTACGCATTCTGTAGAGCCATTATCCAGGTTTTGTATATTCTAGATCTGTACAATGTTAAATGGTTCTCAACGTATCCCATATTGAGCATTCATACCTATATCCATGATTGTTAGTAATGAACTACTGTAGCAATTACTATTTAGTTCTAAGTTGAATTACTTAGGTCTTCCCGCCACTGATCTGTTATACTAGAATGAGTTAGAATTTATGAATGCGCATCTAATGGATCAGATCCTCTATTTTTACAAGGTATCAGATGTTACTGTTGTGTATTTCCTTCTGAATTTGATTGTGTAATTCTTTCTTAATTCTACATTATGATTTTAGGTGTCGAATGAAATTTAATGCTTATTTACAGTTTAGATCTGATTTAGTCAAATACAGTGGTTGAAACTGTTTTGCATGGAGAAAAAACGTATTTTTAACTGTACAAATCCTATAAGCAATTTAGCACAGACGGTTAAATGTTCTCAAATATTGATCAGTCGATCGAATCAAGGTATGGTTGGAACCACTGGGATAAGTTTCTAGATCCAATTAGCTTAAGGTGATTTAAACCCCAAATAAACCGAAAACCCTTGAATCCATAGTTAAACTCTAATCTACAAAACTAGAAGTTTAATGGAACAGATCTAACGCGCAGCAAGATCGACCATTCGCAGAAGTGTGGAAGTTGAAAGATGGATATGTGGAAGTCCCGAAGAGTTTAAATGAAACCTGGCTTCTGCATTCCATAGGGTTAGATGTTGATTTCCAAGTTTAAAAGATCAACAATCTAAATCTAATCCGCAAAGCAGATCAATGACTAATGTTAGTCACGAAGTTTTATTGAAAATCCATACAAGAATTCAGATCAACGGTTAGGATTAAAGCTGTAAAAGAGATCAATGGTCAAGGTCATTTTTCAAAAGGATCAACGGTACAAAGAGACGAAGGACCAAGTGATAGTTTTGTGAAGTTTCTGACTTTCGAGTTCCGCAGTGGAAGACATAAAGAAGAAAGTTCAAGTGATTGTTTTAAGAAGTTTCTGACTTCCAAGTTCCGCAGCGGAAGGCGAAAAGCAGAAGCCAAAAAGAAGAAATTTCAAGTGATTGTTTTAAGAAGTTTCTAACTTTCGAGTTCCACAGCGAAAGGCGGAAGGCGGAAAGCGGAAAGCGAAATCCGGAAAGCAGAAAAGTTCAAGTGATCGATTTATGAAGTTTCCAACTTCTGATTTCTGCAGCGGAAGGCAGAAAGTATAAATGATTGTTTTATGAAGTTTTTGACTTTCGAGTTCTGCGACAAAAGGCAAAAAGTAGAAAGTTCAAGTGATCGATTTATGACATTTTCAACTTCTGAGTTCTATAGCGGAAGGTGGAAGGCAGAAATTTTAAGTGATCGATGTATGAAGTTTTTGAATTTCGAGTTTCGCAGCGGAAGGTGGAAAGTAGAAAGTTCAAGTGATCGATTTATGAAGTTTCTGACTTACAAGTTCCGCAATAGAAGGCGAAAAGCGGAAGGCAAAAGGCAAAAAGTTTAAGTGATCGATGTATGAATTTTCTGACTTCTAAGTTCTGCAGCAAAAGGTGGAAAGTGAAAGGAGGGAGGCAGAAAGTTCAAGTGATCATTTTATGAAGTTTTGAATTTCGAGTTCCGCAGCGGAAGAAGAAAAGACAAAAGATCAAGTGATCATTCCCTGATGTTTCTGACTTCCAAGGTCCGTAGCGGGAGGTGAAAATCAGAAGACGAAAGGGCAGAAAGCAGAAATTCCAAAAGATTGTTTCATTAATTTTTGACTTCCAAGGTCTGCAGTGAAAGGCAAAAAGCAGAAGATGGAAGGGTGAAAAGCTTAGTTTAGTGCGGAAATGTCTATTGTGGTTGTAGAATGGATCTAAAAATGGAGGAACGACTGTTACAGGGGTCCTTATGCCTGAGTATGATTATACAAGGATGAATTTGACCATTTAATATGGCCATGGTGTCTTTTTATTTGTTTTCTTTCATAACAATTGGGTATTTTTTTAATGTGTCTGCAGATATATGGATATAAAGAAATTTTATATGGATATAAAGATTTTTTTTTTTAAATTTGATTTTTTTAGGTATGTTACATATGGTATCATAGCATGGTTTCAGCACTAGGCTTGAATAGGATCAACACAAAACTGCTATAGAAAATAGTATACTAACTCATGTCTTGAAAATTCTCTTACACACAGAAAAGAGAAGTACAAATATATTTTGCAGGAAATATGGTAGATGTGAGAATGTCTGCAGAAGAGGAACGCTGCCTAGAACAGCCTTTAAATGAAGAGGGTAATCTAAGGGATGGAGAGTTCTGGGTAGATCTAAATGGAAGTCAGGACAATAAATCTGAATTAAAAAGGACTGTGAATAAATTAAGATCTGATTTAGGGAAGGTTAAGGAAGATAATGAGCAAATTTTGAAGGCTCAAGAAGAATTGAATGCCATCTTGTTAGCAAAAACCCATAATGAAGAAAAAATGATTCATGTATGGTAAGTGATTCATAAAGGGCTGTCTCTGGTGGACATTGCATGATTACTATAGGACTTAAATAGGTTAAGGTATTATGGATTATTGATCAGGTATGCATGAGAATTGTTGTATTAATAATTTTATTTGATGATTAATGGCTTCTTGAATGAGTTCCGAGGAGAAATATGAAATAAGATGAAAAGTGATATGTTGCATGGCCCTTGAGGATTCTCAATTAAATGGAATCGTAGCATGTAACTTAGCTTTGCATGTTGCAATAAAAGAAAAATGTATGTTAGGTGATATGTGAAAATAACTTCCCTTGTGATCTCCACTAGAAAGGTAACTGTTGGCAGTGTTGAAGGGGTACTAGAAATAACTTAAGGGTATTTCTTGCATTGCGGTTGAAAAGAAAGTACTATTCATGTAACTGATTGAGCATGGCTCAAGTAGCTTTATTTAATAAACCTCATGTATTTGTTGAAAAGTAAATTGTGGAATGTGATAAGGTATTATTTCTAACCCCACCGCTACTATATTAAGTGATCTTGGAGCCACATGAGATGCAATACCCCAAGGATGAGGGAGCTCTTCCAACTCACCAAGGTAAAGCACATGAAACACTGGTTAGCTCAACCAGCCACTGGAGCTAACCGGAAGGTAACTGATCTTGTTTGATGAATGTGAAGAAGAAATACAAGACCATAAAGCATAATTTGAATGTTTTACCTCTAATTAACTTATTGTTGGGAAGCTTGGTTTAGTACTGAGAATACTGTTAACACTTGGTGTGTTTGCTTGGACATCCAAGAGAAACCAGAAAGGTGCTTGCAAGAAAAATACTTATAAAATATATAGGCACTGTAAGTAAATGTGTTCCTGTAGAGCAATAAGTTTACCTATCGGTGAATAGGACAAATAAGAATACTGGAACCTTTACGAATATTGAAAGTTAATAATGTTAGATTTTGATTCATGTATATGATGTTGATATTAACCTTGGTTGTGCATATGATGATTTCCATGGATTGGTTGAAAAAGTATTTAGTAGGTTTAAAATTATGTTAGAAATGTTGACCTTGCACCCAACAGATGGAGCCTTTGTCGATAAACCATTCCAGGGTCTATGAGGAGTTCTGCAAAGAAGTCATGCATGGGAAATATCTTTTCCAAATTATAGAATGGAGTTCAAAATTGGAGAAGGGAAAACTTGGTGAATTTGGACAAAGATCAATTGATCGATTCTCTGATCAATCGAAAAAGGTAGAGTATGAGTGAAATTGATCATTCCTTTGATAAATTCAATTGTGAATCACCTGAGTTAAATATCTGTAACTTAGACAGATCTACGACCAAGGATATATTATACAAAGGGGATTTACAAGTAAGATATAACTCAAGAATGGATAAAGTCAACTTAACCTACGTGGGTAGCTCTATGGGTGAGATTTGGTGAACGGGATGATCCAACGGTTGGTGGAAATTCTGTTGAACTAAAGTGCACGGAGATTAAATTGTGGAATGTGGGCCTGTAAGTTCATCATTGGTTTGGACTAGAGATAGATCTGAAGACCCTGGAGCATTCCACTAGAAGGGAGGGTGCTGAAGATAAAAGGTGAGCCAGGATGCGAAATTGGAAAGTAAGCGACGTGAAGGAGATCGAGATCAATGGACGAGGTTAATCGTTGAACAAAATCTATGGCCGTTAGCGATTCCACTAGTTAAAGTTGCCTGGTATTCACAAAACTGAGTGGATGCAGAATTTTAATGTAATCCGATCTATAGTAAGTGAAGTCCACCATCGATCTAGATGGATCAACATCTAACAATCCTTAACGATTCTGTAGAATCAACTAGAAAGCTGGTTAATAGTCCAGTTTGGATGCAGAAGTTTTATGAAAAATAGCTCACCTCCTTTTTGGAGTTTGCTCTTCATCAAGATCCGAAAGAATACTGGCCTATTTGGTTGGATTTAGAGGTTCTACCAAATATAAAACCCGACTAAAATGCATATTAGTCATAAGAAATACTGTATATAGGGAAGTCGGGCATTAGGATCAAAGTGTCCCTTCGCTGAAATCAAACCAGTTAGCCTTACCACCAATATTAAAGTACATAAAAACATAGAAAGAATGATGAACATAGAATGTTTAGTTAATAAAAACCCTAAACATATTATGGGGTGAAGGGAACTATGAGTGTGCGATCATCTGATATGAAGGCATGATGAACAAGATTGCTTAAATCATGGGTATGAAAGGTTTGTTTCTGTTACATAAACAAGGTAAAAATGTCTATTTATTTTAATGATGCATTTAAGATCACCATAAAGTGTCCTGGAAATGGTAGTAACCGATCTGGTTTGAATTACTTAGTATTGTAATTTTTGAAGATCACTTCAGGGATTAGTGTAAATCATGTAGAGGCCCACCAAATTGCTTGGATGTTTGGAAGTTACATATTTCAGGTAGAATTGACAAGACACATGGCAGTATGGTTATGTCCAATAAAATAAAGACAAGAATCTACCCTTTACAAGGGCCAAACGTCTGAGAAGGACCTTGTCGAGGTGAAAACTAAATCCCAGTATTGGAATTTTGATATTTCTATATTGATTGTTGACTAATATATAAATTGTGTTAAGATGGCATGTTATGTGTGGTTGTCCAGGTTGGAAACAAGTGTAAATGATGGAGGATAAGTGCTCCCACTAACCAGAGCCAA
The DNA here is from genome assembly GCA_001517045.1 of Pseudotsuga menziesii. Taxonomy (NCBI): domain Eukaryota; kingdom Viridiplantae; phylum Streptophyta; class Pinopsida; order Pinales; family Pinaceae; genus Pseudotsuga; species Pseudotsuga menziesii. Next base: position 857,200 of record LPNX011134276.1, read on the forward strand.
ACATTATGAGGATGGCCTCAGGATTGCAAAAGATTCTAATTCTGTAGGAGACAGAATTGTGAATTCATAATTTGATTTGATTAACTATGTACTAATGGTTTGATGTAGGAACCATGTCAGAAGATACATTGCAGAAAACCATGTGTGGTGGCCTGTAAAAAACAAAACACCAAGTGGCATGATAAAAATTTCCCTCGGGTTAGGTCTTGATGGGGGTGCCATTGTTGCCTAAGATCAAAGTGAGATAGTTGTGGAGTTAGTAGAACTTGCTTATGAGAATATATATTTGGGTTATTTAGCATCTTCTCACTGTTATACATGCCTGATATTGTAGATCTAAAAATGGTTTAATTCAAATGTGCTGGGCAGATCCCTTATGTAGGGCACCCTGGTTACCAAGAGATGATTCAAGCCTTCAGAAAGAAATTCTTTTGGCCCAAATTCAAGGGAAGATTTAGTTGACTACCTGTCTAAAGGTGGAATTCCACCAAGGGAAGGCTACCTTCCCTGGGTAGAAGTTGCATATAATGATTATTTCCAATTTCATGCAGGTATGGGTCCTTGAAAACTCCCATAGGGACACAAAGGTAATGCTCCAAAAGTCATGAAGTGGTCCTGTTATCTCTAGGGTTGTTCCTCCTGCTTATTTTTAAATTTTTTATTTTGATTGGTTTTTATGGTTTTTAAATTTTACTTTGTTTCATATTTTATATTTGATTGCTCACCATTAGGGTTTCCTTTGTTACCTACAATCATAAAAATTTTCATTCATTAACTATGAGCCCATGTATGTGCAAAAAAAGTTCTTAAGATGGAGGGGTAGGAGATCGTAGAGATCCTCGTCTTCGTTTAAAGGAAGGTCAGTTAAATGTTGAGGAGGCACTGGGAACATGTTTGCTTCCTTCATTACAATTAATACCTGCAAATCCAGCTGTGGACAAGAGATATGGAAATATTGAGTCATATGCCTTATGAGGCACGCTATCACTTATTTAAAGCAGCTTGGTCATATGACTGTTCTGCGTACCATAGTGCATCAGATTGAATCCTACAAGGATATGATTACTCCTGTTGTGGATGTTTTTAAGTATCTGACACAACTTGAATATGATGTACTGGAATATGTGGTAATTGAGCGCCTTGTTCAAAGAGGGCATAAAAAGCTGAAAGATGATGGTCTTGGATATAATCACTGGCATCTTTTTGGGGTCACTTATGCAAGAAATATCCATCAATGGAGTTACAGGACCCATCATACCTAAAACAATACACATCGCTCTTAGCGCTAAACTGCCCCGTTCTCAGGTAATCTGGATCCATCAATATCTGGTTAATCAACTTAAAAGAGGAAAGGGTATTGAGCTTGTCCTCCTGCAAGAACTAATTGAACAAATGGAAAACTTAGTACCAATTATTCGAATCAGTCCTATCTAAATATAGCAATTAACAGGTAGTAGAAGGAGAATATCAGTATTTTTAGCATCCTTCCAGGAAGAAGCAACAACCTTGAAGGCTTTGTTCTTTGTCATTCAATAGCTGGAGGGATTGGTTTAGGAATGGGCTCATATCTATTGGAAGCTTTAAATGATCGATACAACAAAAAGCTGGTCCAAACATACAACGTTTTTTTCAAACCAGATGGAGACAAGTAATGTTGTTGTACAACCTTACAATTCGCTTTTGACTCTCAAGAGACTGACCTTGAATGCTGACTGTGTTGTGGTACTTGACAATACTGCTTTAAATAGAATTGCTGTTGATCATCTCCACTTACCAAACCCAACATTTGCTCAAACTTCACTTCAAACGACTTTCCAGCGTCCTTCAAATTTCCCTCTCTTTTGTTTCCCATTTTGTCAACAACGAGTAGCAGAGATCGAATCCTGCAATCTCCAAAGGAGCGAAATCAACAGAGCAAAGAGGAACCATGCTGAGGGAGATCATTACCTTACAAGTGGGGCAATGTGGCAACCAGATCGGGATAGAGTTCTGGAAGCAGCTCTGCCTGGAGCACGGCATCAGCAAAGAAGGAATCCTCGAAGATTTCGCTACACAGGGAGGTGATAGGAAAGATGTTTTCTTTTATCAAGCAGACGATGAGCACTATATTCCACGAGCTCTTTTGATGGATTTGGAGCCTAGAGTTATCAATGGAAATTTGCCAGCCAATTGATGAATTAAAGCTCAACAACAAATATCATATTATTAGGCGTTGGACCAGGAGTTGAAGGGCATATGGCAGCAGCGAAACATAATCCCAACAGTATAGCCTATCTTTGAGGGATCTCTCAATTTGGATAGCTATTTTGTTATTCTAGATGAGGATTCGATCCATTGTTTTGGTATCTAAGAGGATGATATTAGCTCTTATCTGGTAAAGGGTTATAAATTGAATGATTTGGTATGTAAAAGAGGAGAAGAGGAGGTTCTTCCTTTCAGGAAGAAGCAGGGGACGGGTTGGCAGTTTTGGAGGAATGCAAACTCTGTTTGGAGCATTGCCTGTGTGACATTGGCTTTATGTAGCTTCTGTATAGGTTCTGTTTATGAATGAAACATCATGATGATTTGCCTTTGTGTTACATAAATTGTTTCTCTGATAATTTTGTTATGCATATGGTCATTCATATTCCATTGTACTAACTCTTATCGTGTGAAGACAATTATATTTTATTTTTATAAACATTGACAGTTTCACTTCATGTTTTAAGATCATAGTGCCTAGATATTGAACTTTGTGATTGACTCCATGTTATACAGCATCTGTTGAATTCTCTTGCTGCTCTGATTCATACCAGCCTGTCACTTTAAATGCTTTGATTTTCTTATAAATACCTGTATTTACCAATCTGTGACATATACCAGCTCTGTTTATTGTAAATTGTGTGATGCTTTGATTTCATACCAGAACTGTGTAAGTTGTACAAACAAGTAATACTAGCCTAGTGCCTTCTAGTACTGTGAGGTTCCATTAGCCCTAGTTTGATACCAGCCTATGTTTTCAATTTGATTTCATTTGATTTATGCATTTTTGAACAAATATTTCCTTAAGCTTGAATCCCGTAGTCTAGGTTGAACTTTAGGGATAACAGGTCCTATAAATTGATTGATGTTAGGACCTGATTCATTAAAAAGAAAGAGAACTGAACTATGAAACAAGTGCAATAAAACTCGAAGGTTTCCCAGGATAGGCAAGAAAGTTATGCTGACTTAAAAAGAACTCCTAGAGAGTTCCAGGTGGGTGATCATGTATACATAAAGGTAAATCCCAAGAAAAGTACCTTGAGATTAGGCAAGTATAATAAATTGGAACCTAGGTATGGCAAGGCATTTGAAAATCTAGCCAAAGTAGGGTCGGTTGCATACCAGTTAGCCTTACCACCCATATTAAAGTACATAATGTATTTTATGTTTATTTATTTAAAAGATATGTTCATGATGTTTCTCATGTGATTGACTTGAATGAAATCTAGGTGGAACCAGAGGGAGAGTTCCAAATAGGACCAAAGCGTGTTCTTGATAGGAGAGAATGTTTACTCTAGAACCATACCATCGCACAGACAAAGGTGCAATGGAAGCACCTTAGTCCGGAAGAAGTTACTTGGGAGATGGAAAGTAATATGCGGGAGTCATATCCAGGATTATTCCAAGCGGCTGAAATGGATGAATAAAAAGCAAAAGTTATAACACCGAGGACGGTGTTATATTTTAAGGGGAGGTGTATGTAATACCCCCTAAATTAACAATTATTAATTCAGATGGAAAATACTTTGATAATTATTTTATTACTCTTTGACAGGAGGTCAAGAATAGAACATCTTGTAATAAAACATTCCTATTAATAAAATATGCTGAATGAAAACACAAGTGGATATAACTGTTGAAAGAGTGTTTGCTGACCTACAAGAGGAAAATGACAAGTGGCAAAGACCACTGAGTGAGAACTCAATATGTAGGAGGCATCATCCTAAAAAACTAGGCCTGCACTCCTAATTGATTTGCTAAAGAGCAGGAGGCTCATGAATGACCAATTTCTAGGAAAAATACTATTTAATAGCATGTCCATGAGCACCAGGAGGCTAGCATTGGATGGGGATTAACATTTGTGTAATGCAAGAGATGGTGCATTAAGATATTTTTCTCTTTTGGTTCAACAAACATGCTCGGGGGTTCTAGATCAAGTAGATTGGCTGCTCTAGGAGTTGGTTGGGAGGAACAACTTCTCCACTTGTGTTTTTCCAGCGTTGGTGCTAGGTTCCTACTATGTTTCTCATGAATGATTTAGCTGCAGTAGGATGTATGTGTGGAATGTTAAATTGAAGTTATATTTCCAGAATGTACTGTTTTTATGCATACTATAGAGCCATTATCCAGGTTTTGTATATTCTAGATCTATACAATGTTAAATGGTTCTCAACGTATCCCAGATTGGGAATTCATACCTGTATCCATGATTGCTAGTAATGAACTACTGTAGCAATTAATATTTAGTTCTAAGTTGAATTACTTAGGTCTTACCATCACTGATCTATTATTCTGGAATGAGTTAGAATTTATGAATGCGCATCTAATGGATCGGATCCTCTGTTTTTACATGGTATCAAATGTTACTGCTGTGTATTTCCTTCTGAATTTGATTATGTAATTATTTCTTAATCCTGCATTACAATTTTAGGTGTTGAATGAACTTTAATGCTTGTTTATAGTTTAGATTTGAGTTATTCAAATATGACGGCTGAAACTGTTTTGCATAGAGAAAAATTGTATTTTTAATTGTACAAATCCTATCAGCAATTTAGCGTAGACGATTAAACGTTCTCAAATCTTGATCAGTCGACGGAAGCAAGGTATGGTTGCAACCACCGGGATAAGTTCCATATCCAATTAACTTAAGGTGATTTAAACCCCAAATCAATCAAAAACCCTTGAATCCACAGTTAAATTCCGATCCACAAAACTAGAAGTTTAACTGACTAGATCTAGCTCGCATCAAGATCGACGGTTCACATAAGTGCAGAAGTCGGAAGACGGATCTATGGAAGCCCTGAAGAGTTGAAAGGAAACCTGAATTCCACAATCCACAGGGTTAGACGTTGATTTCCAAGTTTAGAAGATTAATGTTCCGAATCCACAAAGCATATCAACGACTAATGTTAGTCGCGAAGTTTCATTGAAAATCAATACAAGAATTCAGATTAACGGTCAGGATTAAAGATGTAAAAGAGATCGACGATCAAGGTTGTTTTTCACAAGGATCAACGATACGGAGAAAAAAAGGACCAAGTGATAGTTTTGTGAAGTTTCTAATTTCTAAGTTCCGTAGTGGAAGGAGGAAAGAGGAAGCTGGATAGAAGAAAGTTCAAGTGATCGTTTTAAGAAGTTTTCGACTTCCGAGTTCCCTAGTGGAAGGAGGAAAGAGGAATCTTTAAAGAATAAAGTTAAAGTGATTGTTTTAAGAAGTTTTCGACTTTCGAGTTCCACAGTAGAAGGCGAAAAGTGGAAGCCGAAAATTAGAAAAGTTCAAGTGATCATTTATGAAGTTTCCAACTTTCGAGTTCCACAATGGAAGGCATAAAGTATAAGTGATTGTTTTATGAAGTTTCTGACTTCCAAGTTCCGCAGTAGAAGGCGGAAAGTGGAAGCCAAAAAGCAGAAAGTTTAAGTGATCGATTTATGAAGTTTCTGACTTCTGCAGTGGAAGGCGGAAAGCAAAAGGCAGAAGGAAAAAAGTTCAACTGATCGATGTATGAAGTTTTCGACTTTTGAGTTCCATAGTGAAAGGTGGAGAGCAGAAGCCGGAAAGAAGAAATTTTAAGTGATCGATTTATGAAGTTTCTGACTTCCGAGTTCCGCAGTGGAAGGAAATAGGCAGAAAGTTCAAGTGATCGATGTTTGAAGTTTCTAACTTCCGAGTTTCACAGTGGAAAGCGGAAAGCGCCAAGGTAGAAGGAAGAGAGTCCAAGTGATTATTTCATGAAGTTTTTGACTTCTGAGGTCTGTAGTGGGAGGCGGAAGACGGAAGGGAAGAAAGTGGAAGGATGAAAGCCAAAAGATCAAGTGATCGTTCCATGACGTTTCTGACTTCCGAGGTTTACAATGGGAGGCGGAAAGCGGAAGAAGGAAGGGTAGAAAGCAGAAAGTCCAAAATATTGTTTCATGAATTTCTAACTTTTGAGGTCTATAGCAAAAGGCGAAAAGCAGAAGATGGAAGGTCGGAAAGCTCAGTTTAGTGCGAAAATGTCTAGTGTGGTTGCAAAATGGATCTAAAAATGGCAGAACGACTATTACAGGGGTCCTTATGCTCGAGGATGATTATACAAGGATGAATTTGACCATTTAATATGGTCAGGGTGTCTATTTATTTGTTTTCTTTCATAACAGTTGGGTATTTTATTAATGTGTTTGCAGATTTACGGATATAAAGATTTTTTTTATTTATTTGATTTTTGAGGTATGTTACAAAACTATCAAAAGAAGGAAAAAGAAAGGCAGTTTTAAAGAAGGAAAGTGTAGGAAAATTAGTCAGACATAAAGAATGAAAATTTTGGTCAAGGAGGGCATAGTTTCCAATTCTATTCAAGGATGCAAAGCAGGGAAACATTACCTTATGCACAAACTTGCTAATTTCCTCAAGGAGGTCACAATTTCCACTTTGGTTGAGTGATGTAAGCAGGGAAACATAACCTAAATGCTTGACTTACTATTTTCCTCAAGGGGGGTGCATTCATGGATTAGGGTTAGGATTTGCAAGTAGGTAACTTGCTCTACAAGTGGATGAATTTATCAACAAGTCACTCAAGTCTATAAAAGAATGCTTCCATCTCTAGTTCATGGTTTTGATCATTAATGTTTTGGTGTTGAGTGAATTTAAGCATCTAGTCTGAGTGACGTGCCTCAGTCACCTTGGGTGATGCTCCCCAAGCCTCCATTCTCTTCTCTTCTCTTCAATTATTCAGTGCAGACCACATAGAACCAAGGAGAAACCATTGAAGACTAATTTTGATATTTGATAACATCCATACATCCATGGAATTTGAGTTTCATTGAAGGAGACTTCATTTATGCTCTTAGATCGGTATCGGGTGTTAGTTACAAGTGTCAATTCCTCAGTCTTGGGAACCATTAAGGGAGATCATCTCCTCCAAGTACTTTCTGATATCCTCAGATGATTCTTCATATTATGACCTCTATTATACAGTAATATTTCTGTCCAAGACATTTATAATTCCAAATTTTCTTGAAAGAGGCCTTCTAATGCTCCTTAAATGACCAATTTTGTAAGATTAATGCATTGGTGTCGATGCAATGGCCATGATAATAGTAAATGCTATTTTTGATGTTTAGGATATACTTATAAACCTCTTTTAATAATTAGTTTAAGGTCTTATTAAATACAAATTCGAAATTCATTGTTACTTTCTTACACCTGCTCATTGACTAGTCAATTTTGACTAGTTTTACAGTTTTTGATGCTATGTGTGATTTGTAAACTCAATTTGAATTTTGTAAGTTTTTGTAGGTTAAAAATTAACCCCAAAACCCAACCTATAACCCACCTAGAACTGAAAAATAAATATTTTTATTTATTTGAGAAAACATTATGTTAAAATTAATGTAAAGTTTTTATGACCAAGTTGGTCAAGGATGACTGTAATTGAATATTTATTTATTTTATTAATTAAATAGAAGAGACACCTATCCAAAGGAGTATGTTGAATGAGTGTTCACTGACCCACTAGGAGGTATGAGCAACTGTAGAAGGCTGGTTGACAAGTGGAAACACTAGCATTTAACTTTCTAGCGGTTGCAGGAAGCAAAATCCCTAAAATTGTGGTCATGTTTCTTGAGAGGGGGAACTAAGCAGGTGGCTCATTTAATTCCAAAAATAACCCAAAGACCTAGGAAATCATATAAATACCATCAAATTGAGCAGGAGGCTCACTACATTCTATTTTCCCAAGTGAATGAACCTTGTGACTGCTGCAAACTGAAAAAGTCAGGAACACAAGGAATTTGATGAGGGGATAAATAAAGAGAAATTGTTGAGTTAAGTCTGCTATGGAGTGCTAAGTTTCAGGAAGTTCTGTGTAAGATGTAAGCAGTCTCTTCATCCTAGTGGTTCAGTGAATAGGCTCGGGGGTCCTATGCAAGTAATCTTGGCTACTTCAGGAGACGATTGGTTGGAACGGTCTCATTTGGGTGTTTGTCCCCCTTCTGTAATTAGCTAGGTTCTAAACTATTTATTATTTATTCGTGATTCAAATCTATGCCTGTATTTTGTTTATAAAATTATGTTTAGTATCTATAGAGTCTAATAGTAATTGCTCATAATGTATTTTCTCTATAAGACAAAAGTTGTAGTTATGTTTCCATGATATTATAAGCAGTTTCTGATATTAATTATTTCCTTAAGTTTAAGAATCAGTACAGTCATGGTTAGGATAAACATTGAAGTATGAACAATGTTTTTCTTTATTTACATCAGGTATTAATACAATGCATCTATTCTAATTAATTTGTATTAATTTTCAATTAGTTATTTTTATATGCACATTTTCTTCTCTCTAGCCCTCGTTCTTTTTAAATAAGCTGAGTTCCTTTTAAGGGAAAGTTCTGTACATGAGTTAATTTAGGGTTAGAACTCAAATCGAGGTTTTTACAAAATCAATATAAGTTACAAAAATATAATTAAGTTATATATATATATATATATATATATATATATATATATATAAGTTACATAGGCTGCAGATATATATTTAGAGTTCAGAACTCAAGCAAGATCTTTACAAAATCAGTATAACTACACGGAGACTATATATGTATGTATGTATTAGAATCATATATCATATTAAATCATGAGTTATAACTCATAAGAAGATTACATATCTAATAATTAAACTATTAAACCTTTAAGTTAAAGATTAGTCCAGTCAAGGTTTCAAAACCAAAATCTTGTCGATAACTAAAGGGAGTTTAGTTAAACTAAGAGTTATATAAATATAAAACAACTTCAATAATGAAACCCTAACAAATTTATGCCCTGGGCAGAATAATATTAGAACATCATTCAAACAATAATTTAGTGTTAGGATATTTAGACACTTAGGAGTTAGTTAAGATCAACTTGTGTAATATATTCGTTAGGTAAAAGTGTGTTTCTTTAGTATGCATTAGTATGCATTTGTAAATATTCTAATCTGACGGTCATGATATGTTCTAGACATAGAGTGATCCGACGGTTCAACTTCTCTTAGATCATACCTACCATTGATCCGTGACTTAAAACTCGATTGGTCTATGATCTCTATTGAAAGAGTATAGAGGGTCCTTGGCTAGTTGATCGATTATGAGAAGCTCATGTAACTTTCTTTCTTTAGCATAATAAATTGCTCTAAGTAGCTATTTGGCTGGGTCCGTGGACTGTTTCCCTCTCGAGGGTTTTAACCACGTGACAAAAATTGGTGTATTGATCTGTGATCTGTTTGTGTGAAGTAGTTGTTCTTGGTGTTCAGTCCTTTGGGAGTACCCTGTGTACCCTAACATGGTATCAGATCTTTTATGAAGACCCGCTTTTGGTTTTGATCAAGATCTAGAACCGGTGTTGCCGAAACATTGAAAGGGTTTATGGTTCTAGATTTTGTGTGCATTTGTGGCCTATGGGAGTTGTTCCATTGCGTTCGGAGTGTCGTTTCCATTTGGAAATAGTTTTCATTTCACCAAAAACCATTTCCGTTTGTTCCAGAAACATCCATTTCGGCAAATCTGAAGGTATAATGTTACAGTGACGGATTTGTTTTTTTTTTTTTTTTTAAATCTCTCATATTTTATCAGTCTTATTATTAAATCTATTTGTTTTAGTCTCGGACTGTTGCCTTCCTTGGATGCGTATGCTCTTTTCCGTGCACCTTGCGTGATCGCGGCGAATCAGAAACAGTGAGGGAAAAGTTTTTTTTCTTGTCTTCTCGGCTACGTATGCTCTTTGCCATGCACCTTGTGCGATCAAGGCAAATCAGAAACAACGAGAAAACTTGAAAACGTAGAATTTCCGGGTAAGCTAACCAAGATCTAACCCCATTGTGTGGAAAAAGTTTTTTTTTGTTTTTTGTTTTTTGTTTGTGATTTGTAGGAAAAGAAAGCAAGCACGGAAAACGAGAGAGAAGAGTAAAAAAAAAAAAAAGAGCCCCCTTCCTCTTTCCATATTGTTACGTATCTTTTAAACTTAGCTCACTTGGTCCAAAGTTGCTTTACACCTTTATAAGTCTTGAGTTCAAGTCTTATCAAGCTACTTTTAGTGCATGCAATTTCTATTTTCAAGTTACTTTATTGTAAAAGTGCATCTCACATTAATAAAAAGTGAGTCACTTAAGCCTTTTCATTTATTGCCGCACTATTTAAAAGTACATTATTGTAAAAGTGAACCTCACTTATTCTACAAAAGTGATTCATTTCAAAGCAACTTTATTGTAAAGTGATTGTGAAAAGTTGATCTTTGGAAGAGGGGGGTTCTTTTTTTTAGTTGGTCAAGTTAATATCTGCCACATCACTATTGGGGACATCTTCAACATTTCCTTTGATCAAGCATAACTTCATCATCCGGAATCAGTTTTAAGTGCCGGTTTTTTTAAAACCGCATATTTTTTCAAGCTCTTTGCATCCAGATAGTTAGTTTCTTTTCTTTTAGCCATTATTTTATAGTAATGCTGCCCCTTGTAATATTATACTTACAAGTTCTAACTATTTCTCATGGAAATCTCGTATGGAGGATGTTTTGCGAAGCATGGGACTTTTCAGGATAACCTCAAGGAAAGAAACAGAACCCACTGATGATGATAAAAAAATTAAATGGGCAAATAGATGTGATGAAGCTCGTGGATTGATTGGGATGTCAATCTCTACTGATTTGTGATTCCACATATCTGGCATTGATGAACCTGATAAAGCTTGGGAAAATTTGGAATCTGTGTTTGGTAAACACAATGAAATTCGGGGTTATCAACTTGAGAATGAGTTGCTTTCCTTGAATCCAAATGATTTTTCATGCATTCACGACTATTTATCTAAGTATAAAACTCTTAGACTATTATGTGCAGAATGCAAGATTAAGAAAGAAGACAAACAATGTATTTATCATATTCTTTCCAAACTTGGACCTGCATATTCTGTTTTTGTATCTACATTCTACTCCATGAAAGAATCCTTGACTGCAGCTAGCTATAAAGAGCCTAGTCTTGAATCATTTTGTGATTCCTTAATTAGAGAGTAAGACAAGCTCATTCATCTTGGAATAATTAACAATACAGATACATTTGGGAAAGCCTTATTGTCCCAACAGGAAGAAAAGTCCAAGCCTCCCAAGAAATAGAATTTTCACAATAAAAAACAAAACAATAAGGGTCCCAAACCCTCTTAGTCAGCTCCTCCCTTAAAAAATGATAAATGATCCAAGGAAAAAGGAAAGAAGACTGAGCGTCATTGCAATTTTTGTGGGAAAGATAATCATGATGAATCTAAGTGTTTTAAGAAGATGGCAGCCTTGGAAGTAGCAATGAAGAAGCACCACATCAGCCTAGATTCGTCTTCAAAATCTAACTCTCATGGACATGCACTTTGGGCTTCTGGTTACTCTTATACTGCATCTTCTTCTTCTACTTCAAATGAATGGCTCATTGATTCTGGAGCATCTTATCATATGGCTAAGGATCAAGCCATCTTTTCTACTATGCATGAATGTAACACCAAACAAATATTTGTTGGTGATGATAGATTTCTAAGTGTTGTAGGATCTAGAACAGTTCGAGTAGAAAATGGTCATTTCAATGATGTACTATGTGTTCCAAAAATTTCCTGCAATTTGTTATCAGTCTATCAAATTACTCATTCAGGTGAAGGTAAAACNACTTTTTGCATTGAACAAGGAATCCAACAACAACACACTGTTCCATACACACCACAACAAAATGGTGTAGCTGAAAGGAAGAACCGCACTTTAAAAGAAATGGATAATTGTATGATCCAATCTAAGGGACTAAGTATTCAATATTGGGCTGAGGCCATAAATTGTGCAAATTACATAGTTAATCGCACACCCACTAAATTTTTATAGGGTATAACACCGGAAGAAGCATGGAGTAAAATTAAACTAGATGTAAGTCACTTTCGTGTGTTTGGTTGTGAAGCATGGGCTCACATTCCGGATGAAAAATGGAAAGCATTGTAGCCTAAAAGTGAAAAGTGCATATTTGTTGGATATTCTGAAGATGTAAAAGGTTATAGACTTCTTCAGCCACATTCTCATGATATAATCATTAGAAGAGATGTTAAATTTGATGAAAATCTCTTGGCATGCGAGCCTAACTTGGCGGGTGTGCCATCTTTGGCCTGCGAGCCTAATTCAACGATTGTGCCTTCTTCTTCTTCTTCCAGCTTCCTTGACAGGTTTCCAACTCTAGTTTTTGATGATGACAGTGAGGATGAAAATCCACCTCCACCTGCTCATGTTCCTCCAATTGCACCAGCACCAATACTTCCTCGATGGGCCCGTTCAACATGTGAAGCAGCTGGTGATCTTGTTGATGATCCTGATGATAGGAAGTCTACTGCAGGTTATGTTTTCAGTCTGGGATCTGGACCTGTCACTTGGGCTTGTAAGAAACAACATGCTCTTGCTCTTTCTTTAGCAGAATCAGAATATCGAGCCGTAGTTAATGCCAGTCAGGAAGCTTTATGGCTTCAACAAATCCTTTCAGAGTTTGGATTTGAGCAACAGCAGCCTACTCCACTTTGGTGTGACAATCAAAGTGCCATTAAGCTTTCCAAAGATCCAGTTCTACATCAGCGCATCAAACACATTGAGCTACACATGCACTTCATCAGAAATCTTGTTCATCATCGTGTTATTGAAGTGCTCTATTGTCCTACAGATGATCAAGTTGCAGACATCTTCACCAAGTCTCTTACAGAAGCGAAGTTTTCTAAACTTCGGTCTATGTTAGGAGTTCAGGAATGTGTCCTTAAGGGGGGATAGGCTCTAATGCCTCCTTCCTTTTCCTAATAGTGTCACTTTTGTAAATCCTTCAATCCTATCCCAAGTTGTTCTTAAGGGGGGATGTTAGGATATTTAGACACTTAGGAGTTAGTTAAGATCAACTTGTGCAATATATCCGTTAGGTAAAAGTGTGTTTCTTTAGTATGCATTAGTATGCATTTGTAAATATTCTAATCCGACAGTTACGATATGTTCTAGACATAGAGTGATTCAACGGTTCAACTTCTCTTAGATCATACCTACCATTGATCCGTGGCTTAACACCCGATTGGTCTATGATCTCTATTTAAAGAGCATAGAGGGTCCTTGGCTAGTTGATCGATTATGAGAAGCTCATGTAACTTTCTTTCTTTTGCATAATAAATTGCTCCAAGTAGCTATTTGGCTGGGGTCGTGGACTATTTCCCTCTCGAGGGTTTTAACCACGTGACAAACATTGGTGTATTGATCTATGATCTGTTTGTGTGAAGTAGTTGTTCTTGGTGTTCGGTTCTTTGGGAGTACCCTATGTACCCTAACATTTAGGTCACGAGTTCAAAACTCGCTAAAACCTCCTCAACCAAAGACACGAGAACCAGAGTTTTAAATCCTCCATTTACTTCTTCATCATCAAGATGGGATTTTTTAATATATGTATAAAAAAGTCTAAATACCTATCATTAACAAACTAGAGATAGACACCCTTAAAACCAAAGGTAAATTTTCTATTTCACACATTGGCCTACACTATTTAAAGTTGTAAATATTTGGGTGGACTCATCGCCTAAATATTTTTCTTTAGCAAAAGAATCATGGCCTCATGGCCTAGATCTCATAAAACATATATTCTACAATGTTAAGGAGTATCCACAACCTTATAGCCTGTCAAATAACTCATTAAAGGGGAACAAAACTATAACAAAAAACCAAGACAACATACATGACTGCATGTTTACAACGACCAAGGGCCCCTGCGAGATACTTTTCATCTTATATAAACCACTTCATGAAATAAAGAACAGTAACATCCACATAAACCATTTTCGACTTGACAGTGGCTAACGACCCTTTTCCAAAACAAATATAACAGGTTAGTGGCCTCACGACCGCATTTAGTTTGAACAACAATACTACAAAACTATAAAACCAAACATGATTGAGTAAATACATCACGAAATCCATCACAGGGTTCTTTTAAAGGAAAATGAATATTTACATTTTGGAGCGAAAGTCACAAGACTGTTCAAAACACACCTTAAAACATAAACCTTGTCACTATCTAAACAAATATCGCATAGACACTTCGAATCCATGGTGGAAATACTTCCCTTACATTTTCGAATGTATTTTTCCTCACGGCTACCAAAGAAAATTACCACTTTCATGTCGCAAAGAGAAAACGCAGGGATGGTTTTCTAAGTCCATGCCATGAACACGCGAGTTAATCCACCAATCCCACAAGCCACAGAGCCACGGGGTAGTTAAGGGGACAGGTCTTATCAAGACCAGTTTACCATCAACGTAGAGACCTTTGAAAATAAAACTAGTGCAATAGTCCAAAGCCGAATCTCCTGCACATTAAAACCTACAAGGTCAAACGTTGGAGTTATAAATCATCGTAAGGAATAGTATAAACACCAAAAGAAGGAAAAATACCTTGTAATGGACTGAGCAGGAAGTGATATTTCCGTGGCCGCTATGCCCAAAACATGATGACAGAGAAAACTTTTCAGACCACCAAGCTTTGCCAAGAGGAAACGAAGATAAGGGCCACAATCCAACCTTTGATAGTAATTTTTGAATGCAATTTTACACATTGAGGATGATGCCGATAGCCTGGAGGCCGAAGGCCAAGTTGAGGGATCGAGTCTCCCTCCTCCTCTATTCTCTCCATGATGCTTGTCAAACAAGAAATTAACGCAGAAGCAGACCTTCCGTGAAAAACTAGGAATATTTAAACGCTTTAGGGTTTTAGGACAGGACTTTGAATGCCTGCATGTTGACACATTAAAGCCATCACATGGCTTGCACATGGTCACGTTTAGTCCTTAAGCCTAACCATAAAAATCAATTCAATTACAAACCTTTGATTTTCATTGATTCCGTAACATATCTCTTTTCACAAACTTATAATGTTTAGGGTAAGATCGCTTCCCTTTATCCCTTTTGGTTATCCTTTTTGCCTACGGACTTTGTTGTATTTCCTAGCTTAGGACCTTACATTTTTAAACTAGGGGATTATGAACTAATGTCGTCCTCACCTACAACAATGTTACATAAGAATGCTTTAGTCAATAGAGCTAAGTAAGACCGTACCCCACCTACCCATCCCTTAGTCTTTAGGGACAAATAACATCCAAAGAAAAGAACATGAGCAATCATAACAACTCAAATTGACGGAAAATAATTGGAACATTCCTATAATAAGTACTATAATAAAAAATAGTATGTAACACAATAGTTTTGATAAAGATACGTATTTTGTCATAATAAGTCATTTTTGTTTCAAATGGAAATACACCAGTTAAAGGTTGTACATTTTCACTTAACCTACATAAACGTAATTAGTTCATTTATTAAATTTTTTATTTATGTAAAAGGGAGATGTTACAAGTGGTATCAGAGCGATTTTCCAAACACTAGTCTTGATTGGATTGCTCACATGCAAATAAGAAACAAAATATGTTTACCTTGTTTTTACAACTATTTCTATCCAGAAATATAAAATTGTGTTTTGCAGGAAAAATGGAAGGTGCTGGAGCATCTGTTGAAGAGGGATCCCGCCACAATAATCCAGATACTATTTTTGTGGAATTAAATAATCAAACCTCATAACTACTTCAAATAGTAAAATATTTAAATAATGAAATGCAAACAGTAAAAGAAGATAATGAAAGAATTTTAAGAGCTCAGGAGGAGCTAAATCAGATATTACTATAGAAAATGCATAATAGAGGAAAAGATAGAAGGAAGGAGTATGAAACTGATTCTGAAGTAGTCTCATACAAATGCAAGGGTAAGAAATTAAAATTGTCTGATAGTGAATCTTCTTCAAGAGTTAAAGTGAGGTCATACAAAGAAAAATATAAATACACTAGTGAGAGTAGTGAAAGTGACATAGGTCCTAGAAAAAGGAAGTATAGACCATATGAAGAGATCTAAGGAGAATTCAAAAAGCTAAAACCTCCCATGTTTAATGGGGAAGTAGACAAGGGTGAAGAAGTCGAGGTGTGGCTATTGGGGATGAAAAAATACTCTCATATTTATAACTACTTCGATAGACTAAAAGCCTAGATGGCTATCTATAACCCAACCAGGAAGGATGACATCTCGTTGTAGGACATAAAAAGAGTTAAAAATATTAAGGAAAAATATATAACCTGGAGAGTCTTTAAAAAGTACTTTAAAAGGATGTTTTTATCTAAACAGTATTATGAAGAAAGAGCTAAGGAATTTTATGAACTACACCTGGGTTCAATGTCAACGAAAGACTTAAGTATTGAATTTCTAAGTTTACTAAGATATGTACCATATATCATTGATGAAAAACCTAAAATACAAAGGTTCCTAAGTTGTCTTCCCACTAGCTTCAAGGACATAATTGAATTTGATAATCCAAAGACCCTTGAAGAGGCAATGAGAAATGTCGACTTCTGTTACGAACAGAGTAAGAAGAGAGAAAACATACCTAACTGGAAGAATAAGAGAACAAGTAACGTTGATTAGAAGAGAAAAGGTTTTAAGTCTAATATAAGTTTTGGAAATAATTCTCAGAATTTCTCTAAGAATAATTATCAATGAACATATTTTAAAAGTAAAACACAACAAAATACTACAACACCAAAAGACAGAGATACGCCTAACAATTATGTTAAAAATAATGAACATAAGGAACATGTAAAGTGTTGGGAATGTCAAAGACTGCATTATGTCAAGTATTTTCTGAATAGGAAGGGGACATTCAGCAATGTGCATACCATTCATGAAGAGGAAGCGGTTGGAGATGTAGCAAATGAAATGCCTAGAATAAATGCAACCTTGGAGAATCGATAGGCTGACCATCAAACTTCCATGGTGGAAGTACAAGGTATGATACAAAACTAGTTTGTTTCTATTCTGATTGACCCGTGTGCTAGTTTAAGCTATGTGTCACCTAACATAGTGAAAAAATGAAAATTATCTTTGAAAAAGTTGGAAAATTCTTGGCTGGTCCAATTAGCTACAGGGACTAAAATGAAAGTAGTTAATTATGTTGAAAACCGTGATTTGTTTATGAGTCAGTTCAAAACTCAAGTCAAGTTAAATGTATTGCCGTTAGGATCTTATGATGTTTTAATAGGTATGGATTGGATGGAAAAACATCAAGTAGTTTTAAATTGTTTTCAGAAAACATTTACTTATTTAAATGATAAAGGAGAAATGATTACAGCCAAAGGAATACCTAGGAAAGTTTCTGTGAGACAAATATCAGCCTTACAAATGAAGAAGGCTGTAAGAAAAGGTTGTAAAGTCTTTGTTTTACATGTAATAAATAACGAACAAATGGATAAAAAAGATAAGCTGAAATTCGATGATATTCCAATCCTACAAGAATTCTCAGATGTTTTCCCGGAAGAAATTCCAAGATTACCTCCAAAGAGAGATCTAGATTTTACGATTGAACTAATACAAGGATCTGTACTTAATTCCAAAGATCCCTATCAAATGAACATTTTAGAACTTAACGAATTAAAATTAGAATTGCAAGAACTGATAGATAAAAAAATATGTAAGACTGAGTGTATCCCCTTGGGGAGCACCTATCTTATTCATTAAAAAGAAAGACGATACTTTACGTCTATGTATAGACAACCGTCAACTAAACAAAATGACAATTTAAAATAGATATCCTCTACCCCGCATCAATGATATGTTTGATCAAATATGTGGAGCAACGATATTTTCAAAAATATACTTGAGATATGGATATCATCAAGTCAGAATTAAAGACGAAGTTATTTTTAGGACCGCTTTCAGAACTAGATACGGGCACTATGAGTTCGTGGTTATGCCCTTTGGGCTAACAAACTCTCCATCAACTTTTGTGTTCTTAATGAACAATGTATTAAGAAAATAATTAGATAAATTTGTAGTTGTCTTCATAGATGATATATTAATTTATTCTAAAACGAAAGAAGAACGTGATGAACATTTGCAGATAATACTACAAGTTTTAAGAGAACATAAAATGTATGCTAAATTCAGTAAATGTGAATTTTTAAAAGATAAGATACAATATCTAGGGCACATAATATCCGAGGAAGGGATAACAATGGACCTACATAAGATAAAATCAATAATTTATTGGCATGTTCCCAAATATGTAATTGACATGTACGATAATTCATGGGAATAACGAGTTATTACAGGAAATTTATAGAAGGTTTCTCGAAAATCCTGAATCCCATAACACCATTATAGAAAAAATGAAAAATATTTTTCTGGGATCAAAAGTGTGAAGAAAGTTTTAATAGATTGAAAGAACTGTTAACTACTGCACCCATACTAAAAATAGCATATCCAGACAAATATTTTGTTGTATGCACTAATGCATGGAATGAAGGCATGGGTGGAGTACTGACACAAGAAGTTCACGTAATTGCTTCTGAATCAAGGAATTTAAAAACACACAAAAATAATTATGCCACTTATGACTTAGATATGACTTCCATAATCCATGCTCTAAAAATGTGGCACCATCATCTAATAGGTAAAATATTCCTGCTAATGTCTGATAACATAAGTTTGAAGTATGTGTTTGATCAACAAAACCTGAATGCAAGGCAAGCTAGATGGTTAGGTTTCCTTAGAGAACACGATTTTGAAATCAAACACATCAAAGGAAAGGAAAATAAAGTAGTTGATTCCTTAAGCATAAATGCAACAAAATTTTTTATAGTTGCCATTAGCAGCTATAAAACAGAATTAGATGATAAATTGGAAGAAGGGATAAAACTGGACAAAGAATACCAAAATCTAAGAGAAAAAGTAACTCAGAATGTATCTGAAAATGTAAATACAAATTACAGTTTAAATGAGAAAGACTTAATGTGGTATAAAAACAAACTGTATGTTCCTAACATACCAGAAATTAAACTGCTGATGTTAAACGAAGTACACAAAAGTCCTTATTCCGAACATCTGGGGTATCAGAAGATGATAACAATGTTGAAAAAAGAGTATTTCTAGCCTAATACGAAGAACAAAGTTTCTAAATATATAGCTAGGTGTATAGAATGTCAGCAAGTTAAAGTTGAACATCAACACCCAACAAGTACTTTACAACCATTACCAATTCCAAATTGGAAATGGGAAGTCATCAGTTTTGATTTTATAACTGGGTTGCCTAAAATCAGAAACAAAAGGATTCAATAATGATAGTTGTGGACAAACTAAGAAAGGCAACGCAATTTATACCTGTTAAAACAAATCATAAAGCTGCTAACATTGCTGACATATTTATGAAAGAAATTTTTAGGTTTCACGGAATTCCGAAGGTAATCATTTCTAACAACGATCCTAAGTTTACTGGTAATTTTTGGAAATACTTTTTTAAAGGACTAGATACTAAATTGAATTTCAGTACTCCTTATCATCTGCAAACAGATGGACAAATAGAAAGAGTCAATCAAGTACTAGAATACATGTTACAAATGTATGTTAGAGACTATCCCAAGAAATGGGAAGATTGTTTGCACTTAGTTGAATTTCCATATAATAATCATTATCAAGCTTGAGCTAAACTTAGTCCTTTTGAAATATTATATGGTAGGTAATATAATAATCCCATTACATGGAGTAATCCAGTTGACAGATTGATGTTAGGACCTGACTTGTGAAAAGAACTGGAACTAAAAGTGAAACAGGGACAAAGCAATTTGAAAACTGCTTTGGACAGACAAAAGAGTCATGCAGACCTTAAAAGAACCTTGAAAGAATTCCAAGTAGGTGCGCATGTGTTTGTTAAGGTAAAACACATAAAGAGCTCCATTAAGTTGGGGAGTTGTGCTAAATTAGCACCCAGGTATTGCGGACCATTCGAAATATTAGGAAGAGTGGGGCCAGTGGCATATCAATTAGCTTTGCCACCTAATATCAGAATAAATAATTTCTTTCATATTTACATATTGAAAAAGTATGTGCACGATGCTACTCATGTGATCGACTGGAATGTTATTAAGGTAGAACCTAACGGAGATTTTCAGGTGGAACTATAGTGTATTCTCGACAAGAGGGATTTTTTTCTCTGGAATCACACCATTGGACAAGTAAAGGTGCAATGGAAACACCTCAGTCTTGATTAAGCAAACTGGGAATTGGAGAGTCATATGCGGAAGGCATATCTAGCTCTGTTCCAGGAAGACTTAGAATAAACTTAAGCAACATCAAGGACGATGTTGGAATTAAGAGGGGGTGTTTGTAACCCACCTAGAATTGAAAAATAAATATTTTTTTTTTATTTGAGAAAACACTATGTTAAAATTATTGTAATTTTTTTATGACCAAGTTGGTCAAGGATGACTGTAATTGAATATTTATTTATTTTATTAATTAAATAGAAGAGACACCTATCCAAAGGAGACTGTTGAATGAGTGTTCACTGAACCACTAGGAGGAATGAGCAGCTGTAGAAGGCTGGTTGACAAGTGGCAGCACTAGCATTTCACTTTATAGTTGTTGCAGGAAGCAAAATCCCTAAAATTGTGGTCATGTTCCCTAATAGGGGGAACTAAGTAGGTGGCTCATTTAATTCCAAAACTGACCCAAATACCTAGGAAATCTCATAAATACCATCAAATTGAGCATGAGGCTCACTATATTCTATTTTTCCAAGTGGATGAACCTTGTGACCGCTGCAAACTGAAAAAGTTAGGCACACAATAAATTTGATGAGGGGATAGCTAAAGATAAATTATTAAGTTAAGTATGCTATGGAGTGTTAAGCTTTAGGAAGTTATGTGGAAGCTATAAGCAGTGTCTTCGTCCTAGTGGTTTAGTGAACAGGCTCGGGGGTCCTAAGAAAGTAATCTTGGCTTCTTCAGGAGATGATTGGGTGGAACAGTCTCCTTTGGGTGGTTGTGCGCCTTCTACAATTAGCCAGGTTCTAAACTGTTTATTATTTATTTGTGATTCAAATCTATACCTATATTTTGTTTATAAAAGTATGTTTAGTATCTATAGAGTCTAAAAGTAATTGATCGTAATGTATTTCCTCTATAAGAGAAAATTTGTAGTTATGTTTCCATGATATTATAAGAAGTTTCTGATATTAATTATTTCCATAAGTTTAAGAATCAGTACATTCACGGTTAGGATAAACATTGAATTGTGAACATTGTTTTTCTTTCTTTACATCCATTATTAATACAATGCATCTAATATAATTAAGTTGTATTAAGTTTCAATTAGTTATTCTTATACGCATATTTTCTTCTCTCTAACCCTCATTATTTTTAAATAATCAGAGTTCCTTTTAAGGGCAAGTTTTGTACATGAGTTAATTTAGGGTTAGAACTCAAATCAATTTTTTTACAAAATCAATATAAGTTACAGAAATATATATATATATATAAGTTACATAGGATGCAGAAATATATTTAGAGTTCAGAACTGAAACAAGATCTTTACAAAATCAGTATAACTACACGGAGACTATATATGTATGTATGTATTAGAATCATATATCATATTAAATCATGAGTTATAACTCATAAGAAGATTACATATCTAATAATTAAACTATTAAACCTTTAAGTTAAAGATTAGTCCAGTCAAGGTTTCCAAACCAAAATCCTGTCGATAACTAAAGGTAGCTTAGTTAAACTAAGATTTATATAAATATAAACCAACTTCAATAATATAGGTCACGAGTTCAAAACTCGCTAAAACCTCCTCAACCAAAGAAACAAGAACCAGAGTTTTAAATCGTTCATTGACTTCTTCATCATCAAGATGGGAGTTTTTAATATATGTATAAAAGTGTGTAAATACCTACCATTAACAAACTAGATATCGACACCCTTAAAACCAAAGGTAAATGCTCTATTTCACACAGTAGCCTACACCGTTTAAAATTGTAAAGATTTGGGTGGACTCACTGCCTAAATATTTTTCTTTAGTAAAAGAATAATGGCCTCACAACCTAGATCTCATAAAACATATATTTTACAATGCTAAGGAGTATCCACAACCTTATAGCCTGTCAAATAACTCATTAAAGGGGAATGAAACTATAATAGAAAATCAAGACAACTTACATGACAGCGTGTTTACAACAACCAAGGGCCCTCATGGGATTCTTTTCATCTTATATAAACCACTTCATGAAATAAAGAACAGTAGCATCCGCATAATCCATTTTCGACTTGAAAGTGGCCAATGACCCTTTTCCAAAACAAACATAATAGGGTAATGGCCTCGCGGACGCATTTAGTTTTAACAACAATACCACAAAACTGTAAAACCAAACATAATTGAGTAAATGCATCACGAAATACCTCACAAGGTTCTTTTAAAGGAAAATGAATATTTACATTTTGGAGCGACAGTCACAGGACTGTTCGAAACACACCTTAAAACATAAACCCTATCACTATCTAAACAAACATTGAACAAAAAATTTGACTTCGTGGTCGAAAGGTTTCCCTTACATTTTTGAATGTATTTTTCCTCATGGCTACCAAAGAAAAATTACCACTTTCATGTCGCAAAGAGATGGTTTTTTAAGTCCATTTCATGAACATGCGATTCAAGCCACCAATCCCACAAGCCCCAGAGCCATGGGGTAGTTAAGGGGACAGGTCTTACCAGGACCAATTTACCATCAACGCATAAACCTTTGAAAATAAAACTAGTGTAGTAGTCCAAAGCCAGATCTCCTGCACATTAAAACCCACAAGGTCAAACATTGGAGTTATAAATCATTGTAAGGAGCAGTATAACCACCAAAAGAAGAAAACATACCTTGTAATAGACTGAGCAGGTAGTGAAAGTTTTGTGGCTTCTATGCCCAAAACACGCTGACAGAGAAAACTTTTCAGACACCAACCTTTGCAAAGAGGAAACAAATATAAGGGCCACGATCCAACCTCTGATAGTAATTTTTGAATGCGATTTTACACGTTGAGGATGATGCCGATAGCTTGGAGACCAAAGGACAAGGCCGAGGGATCAACTCTCCCCCCCTCTGTTCTCTCCATGATGCTTTTCAAACAAGAAATTAACGCAGAAGCAAACCTTGCGCGAAAAACTAGGAACATTGAAACCCTTTAGGGTTTTAGGATAGGACTTTGAATGCCCACATTTTGACATATTAAAGCCATCACATGGCTCACGCATGGTCACCTTTAGTCCTTAGACCTAAACATCAATTCAATTCAATTAAAAACCTTTGATTTTCATCGATGCCATAGTATATCTCTTTTAACATACTTATAATGTTTAGGGTAAGATCGCTTCCCTTTATCCCTTTTGGTTAGGATTTCTGCCTAAGGAATCTGTTGTATGTCCTAGCTTAGGACCTTGCATTTTTAAACTAGGGGATTATGAACCTTTTTCATCCTCACCTGCAAGAATGTTACGTAAGAATGCTTTAGCCAGTAGAGCTAAGTAAGACCATACCCCACCTACCCAGCCCTTAGTCTTTAGGGACACATATCATCCAAATAAAAGAACACGAGAAATCATAACAAATCAAATTGGCGGAAAATAATTGGGACATTCCTATAATAAGTAATATCATAAAAAACAGTATGTCACACAATAGTTTTAATGAAGATAAGTATTTTGTCATTATAAGTCATTTTTGTTTCAAATGGAAATACACCAGTTAAAGGTTGTATGTTTTCACTTAACCTGCATAAATGTAATGAGTTCATTTATTAAAAAAAAATTATTTATGTAAAATGGAGATGTTACACAACACAACTCATAAATTAATAATTCGTTGAGGTCGTATAGCATTTGAGTGGTCTCCTCTGTGCAATTTTTCCTCAGGCCAAATTCCTAATTTTTCCCCAAACACATCCAAACTATCTAGAGATGTTATGAACATGTTTTAATGGATACTTTTTGTCTATATAGTGACTGATAGCCCACCTCCACCTTCCATAAGCCCTGGTTGCTTGGAATTTATTGTTCAATCTCAATTTGCATCGGTTGGGACACCAGAAGCCTTGGAGTAGACTTCAACATAACTGATGCTCAAAACCTAAAAGGTCCCAACATATAGGTGCTTAGGGATTTAAACTTTCAGTCTCAAAACTTGTCCTTTGGTTTCATTCCCTAACCCTCTTCCACTCTCAGTTTTTCTGTCATTATTTCCTGTATTGTGCCTTGTTGAAGAAAGTTCTCAATAATTTGTAAAAATATTATTCATATTTTAATTATAACAGCAGTAAGAGATAATATTGTGATCTAATTCAGATTAGGGATATGAAAATGGTTTCAGATCACTTTCCTCCACCCCTGTGGAAATTACTCTCTCAAGTTGAAGAAAATTACAACCATTCCCTATAACCCTGATGATGACTATGATAAGTAGTATGAAGAGTATTGCAGACAATATGAAGAAGAAGAAATATTTGATGTTGATGGAGACCTACCAAGAGTTGAGGATAATGAATTCCATTGTCCATCCGAAAGAGAAGAGATCAGATCTGAATCTCCAACGGTTAATAAAGACTTGACAAAGATGACTGAATAATGTGAAAACATGCCTCACTGCTACTAAGAGTATCTAACTCTGGGTAAGAATATTTGTGCAAACATTTCTTTTGGAGAATATATTTATTTCAAGTATCGATTATGGCCCAAGAATGTTAATGAGCATTCTTTCAAGAGCACGAAACCATCCAGAGAGGAACCAAGTTGTTCCACCTCTCTGAGTAAAGAAGAAGAAGAAGGAACCAAAGGTGAAGATTCATCAAAGCCATGTGCATGTTCAAGCTTTATAAGATTGTTTGTTTTTTCTTAAAATAGATATTCTAAAAGTTGTGACATGAGTACCACTAAAGATGAATAAGTATCATGTTGCTTGGAGGAGAATATAAATGAAGTAGAGGCGTAAATCCATTAGGTGGAGTGCAAGTCACCGCAAGGTGGCTGCATAGGAGAAGAAAGTGAAGATGAATGCACTTGCATCTTCTTGGTGGGTGATTTCCCTATTACTTCTAAGGATGTTGGTTCATGTGAGGGTGGTGAGACATCTTTTGGATCAGATCCAAAAGAATTTTATAAATAAGATTTATAATCACCTCTTGAGCCACATAATGAAAAGGAGGACAAGGCCACACCACTTGGGTGTGAACCTAATAATTTGGTGGAAGAGAAGGCCACCATAGTGTCCCTACAGGAAGACGATGAAGATGAAATCCCAAGGCATGATGTGATTTCTGATTTTTTCAAAGATCACATTTCATTCCAACCTTCATAGATACTCTCCACTTCATATCATGGAAGTGATTTTGCAAAAAAATATAAAGTTGAATGGTACACTGAGAATGAAGTATGTGTTGTGGGTCCATGCCACAAGAAAGATGGTCTTATGTGTCAGCCATTTGAAGGAGAAAACTTGGTGGAGGATATTATTTATGAGACACATCATTTGAGTGGATCACTAAAGGAGGACAAAGAGAAGTTTATGGCAGCCGTGAAAATTTTTCTTGACATCAATGCCTTGGTGGAAAGATGTTGTTGGGAAGCTTCTAGAGGAGAGTTGGAAGGAGAATCCTTTCTGGAAGAGTGCATAACACTTAAAGAAGGCATGGTCAAGATGAAAGAAATATTTATGAACTTACTATCTGATAGAGATCATCTCCTCATGATGTCTGAAATGTACCATCGTGCATTCAAGAAGGAAACAAAATATTATGAAAGAATCCATAGAAAATGGGAGGCTACATATGATTCCTTGAAGAAAACCCAAGAAGCACTTCAAGATTCAAGGTTGTAGATTGATCAATTTTGAAAGGAGTTGAATGTACCACACTCTCAATATTACATGGAAAATAATCATGTGCACATGGTAGGAACTAATTTGGATGTGTTGGAGGAACCTCATGCGGAGAACAAACATGAGGAAGGGGCAGATTTGAATATGCTTGTGAAAAGTTATGATGAATAAAATATTGGCCAAGCAATAATTGAGATTGAGAGGAAGTATGAAGTGTTCTTATCTATGGGAAAGATGGTTGAGGACATGCAAATTGAATCAACAAGAAAATATGATTATATATTCATGGATTGGGTATATAAATATATCACTGAAATAGAGGATCAAGGATGCACTAGAACTGCTTGCATCAGTAGAGGGTTGTTTGACATGCATGCCTTGAAAGGGAAACCTCATGAACTTCCCTTATGGGTGGTAGATTATTCTCTAGAGGAGGTGGCTGATCACATTCCATATGGATAAAAAAATAAAACTCCTTATTCATCCATTGATTAAGTGGATAGAGACATGATTGAAATGAAATCCTTGGGAGGTAAAGGGTTCTTTAATTTCTGCAATAAATTTTTTGTTGTGACTGACATTGTCCTGACATGTGAACAACAACAAAGACTTGTTTTCCAGCCATTAGATACCTCCCATACACATGCACATGAGGTACATTTTTTTTTTCTTGTGCTTGAGGAGTTTGAGGTCAAGAAAAATGGAGACTAAGCACTTGTTCATTGTCAGCGAGATTATGATTTCCCTTAGAAGACTATTGCACCGTTTTGAAGGAGGCACATGATCACACTTGCTTTGAGCCAACCAATGGAGGAAGTTGTGCATCCATTATCTTGATGGATGAGTATTGCAAAGAGTTGGTTCATAGTTATTCACCCCACACTTCTATTTCAACCACATCAGTTGGGGATGAAAATTGGGAGAAATAATTTTCCTTGTTGGTTCCACATGAGCAGCAGGAGGCTTCCATAGGTGTTCATGATATATTGATGAATGCATCAGTAGAGGGTTGTTTTAAATGCATGCATTGAAAGGGAAACCTCATGAACTGCCCTTATGGGTGGTAGATTAGTCTCTAGAGGAGGTGGCTGATCACACTCCATATGGATAAAAAAATAAAAATCCTTATTCATCCATTGATTAAGTGGATAGAGACATGATTGAAATGAAATCCTTGGGAGGTAAAGGGTTCTTTAATTTCTGCAATAAATTTTTTGTTGTGATTAACATTGTTCTGACATGTGAACAACAACAAATACTTATTTTCCAGCCATTAGATACCTCCCATACACATGCACATGAGGTACAATTTTATTTTCTTGTGCTTGAGGATTTTGAGGTCAAGAAAAATGGAGACTAAGCACTTGTTCATTGTCAGAGAGATTATGATTTCCCTTAGAAGACTATTGCACCATTTTGAAGGAGGCACATGATCACACTTGCTTTGAGCCAACCAATGGAGGAAGTTGTGCATCCATTAGCTTGATGGATAAGTGTTGCAAAGAGTTGGTTCATAGTTATTCACCCCACACTTCTATTTCAACCACATCAGGTGGGGATGAAAATTGGGAGAAAGAATTTTCCTTGCTGGTTCCACATGAGCAGCAGGAGGCTCCCATAGATGTTCATGATATATTGATGAATGCACCATTCCCATACCAGCAACAACATAGTAATCCATTTACATTCTTTGATGCCTCTTTCCTTCATTTTGTTGATGTATTTGTAACTTCGAAATGTATTCATCCGTATATCTTATGTATTGTACTCCGATGTTTATTCCAGGATGTGTCTGTAATTTAATTGAGTCATGTCATACCCCGATGTTTATTCGGGGAAGTTTCTATAATATAAACAAGCCATGTCAAGTCATTGTGGGTGACTCTCCTATTGGTCAAGGGTTAAAGTCCCTGCAGTTGTGGGGCCCTAGGGTTATTAGACTATCCTAGGGAAGTTGACCCTAGGTGAGTCATTGTAAGTCAGGGCAATAGTCCCCACCATTGTGTTAAGGACAAACCTCCTTGTTGTTCGAAGGAGGCAAAGTCCCCACAAGTTGTGGGGCACTAAGGTTATTAGACTCTCCTAGAGATGTCGGCCCTAGTAAGTAATTGTTAAGTGGGGCTGACATGTTGAAGTGGACATCAAGTGAATGAAAGAATATAAATAGAGAGTGAGTCTCTCTATTTATCACACACACACTCACTCATTGGGGCGCATGAGTGAGTGTAGAAGTTGTTGGGACAAGAGAGAGTCTGCTGCTATCAGGAGATCATATTTATGTTTTCGGGTTTTACTTTTGGTGATAATTCTATCTCTAAGGAAGTTGCAGAGTTTTCTCCTTTATGGTTTCCCCGAGGAAAATTCTTTGTGTCTCTTGTCTCTTGTGTTTTATTGTTGTGCATGTTATTCTCTCAGTTAAATATCCTAAGATCATAATGCTGGCTTGAATGATAAAAATCTAACATGGTATTAGAGCTAACCTGAGAAGAAGACATTGTGCAGCTACAGAATCTAGGGCTTCTTACTTTTTGGGTCTCTCTCCACAATCCATCAGCAAAATTATGCTAGGCTGACTCTCCATTGAAGGGCGCATCTTTCTGTCGAAGTGGAATTCGATTCTGAGCATTTTCAGTTTTTGGTGCGGGAAATTAGGGTTTCTTATAGAATAGGAATTTTTGAGTGATCTCGGCATAGGATTTCTCTCCTCATCAAAATCAAAGTTTAGAGACTTGGATCAAGATTTTTGGTTAGGTGAAACTCCGGGAAAGTCAAACGCTAGTTTGACCTCGAGATGGAAAAACCCTAAATACTAAAAATGATAAGTTTTGGTACATTCACTATAGATTAGGATTGGAGAAGGCTCAGGATTTGAAACTTTCACAACCCGATGAAACAATCCTGATTTACCATGTATCCAAAATTTAGCCTTGGATTCGCTATATTCAAGGAGATATGATCCCTCCAAGTTAGGGTTCCAGCCTCTTCCAGGATTCATCCCTAAACAAGACACCTGGGGAGAATTTCTATATCTTGGGCTACAAAGGTACAAATTAAATTTATGAAGATGTTCTAGAAAGGTCACAGAATTTAATTTCTATGGTCTGAGTTTTATACCCAGAATATGAAATAGTGACATGTGGAAGTCCGTACAACTTCACTATGTTGAATAGTCCTGTAACATGTCACCTTGGGAAAATGATCATAAGTCCCAATTGGTGAAAACAATTCTGATGAAACCTATGATGTTGGAACATGGACATGCGAGGTTATCTCAATGCATAGTTTTAGACATAGAGTAGTATTAATTTTGGAGATACCGTAGAAGTAGTAGCAGGAATTTCTGCAGAGGAAATTGGAAAACTAGGGCTTCCTGTTCCAGGAGCTTCCCTCCACTGTTTTCAGAAAAGGAGTACATTGGACTGCTCAGATTGAAGAGATATATATTTCTATCCAATCATATCTGAAAGATTCTAAGTTTTGAAAATTAGGGTTTCTTTGACAAACCCTAGATCATCCAGCTCCGGAACCAGGACGGACACCTCAAATCGGTAAGATCTAATCTTTTGCTATTTTCATTTGAGGTTCTCATTTCAAAGTGATCTATCACATCAGATTGATGATAAGCTTGGTGAAGTTGAAAAATTCCAAGCATGGAAGTATTTGATCTCTCTGAAGAAAATGAATTGGTCACCTACATAAGCAGAGAAGTTCTAGTTCCAGAGGGAGATGAGGCTAAAAGCCTTACACAAGAAGAACTTGGTCAAGGCCAAGAAGATCATTGTTGATTCAATCATGGATCAACTTGTACCACAATTTTCTTCCCTAAAGACACCGAATATGTTTTATTCCTTGACCAAGATATTTGAAGGGAAGAACATAAATCAGAATATGACCTTAAGAAACAAGTTGAAGAATGTGAAGATCCAGAATGCGGAGACCATACAATCATACTTTACAAGGGTCTCTCAAATCAAAGAACAACTTGAAGCGGTAAAAGAAGAAGTGAAGAATGCAGAAGTGGTGATAGCCACCTTGAATGGTCTCCCAGGATCATGGGATTCATTCATGTGAGGAATGTGTGCCAGAAGGAAGTGATCACTTTCAGCAGACTCTGGCAAGAGCACACACAAGAAGAAGAAGCTCGACTCATAATAAGAGAAGAGAAAATGGGAGCAACTGAAGATCAAGCTCTCACCATCCAAAGAAGATACCTCAAGCAATGAGGAATATGAAGATCTCAACTCTTAAAGAACCTCTTATTCATCTTAGCATTTGGATAAGAAACGATGCTATTACAAATGAAGAAGATGATGAAGTTGAAGGCTCAAGAAGGAGTCTACCCATGAAACAAATAAAGATAAGTATTCAATTGTCATTTCATGATATTTTTTTGTTATGCATTTTCTTATATTCAGTTGATTTTTTATGCATAATAGAATGTTTGCATTAATGATAGTATACTACTAATATGCACGTGATGGGTAAGTAGCTCATGGTGCTATACAACTCTCCATTGCTACTTATCTAGAATGAAACCTCTTTGCTGACATATTGGATTAGTGCATAATCTCAATGTTGTCCTGGTAGAGATGGAAGGCATCTAGAAACGTTTTCATGAGATATGGATGAATGTTGTATTGGATAAAATAGTTGCATAAGAATTTGCCACTATGGATATTCCTTATGAAATGTTTCTAACCATACAAATGCTTTTGACTTGTAGAAAAGATCACATACATAATCACCTACAAGCAAAGAAGGATGAGACTTGTTCCGAAGAACAAGTGACAACAGTTCAAGATGAAGAATAATATGACGAATGCAGCGACATCATTGATGAAGAAGTAACCAAGAAGAAAGGGAAAACCAGTTCAAGATGAATGATGTCTAGGATGCAGTATCGATACATGAAGTGAAGTTTATAGTTCCATCATGCAATAGATGGAAACATCGTGAGATACAGGGCAAGATTCGTAGCATGAGACTTCTCACGAAAAGAAGGCATAGACTATGAAGAGACATTTGCAGCCAGTGGGAGTTGAGACACATGACAGGAAGAATCATGTGTGTAAATGAATGAAGGCCTTATACGAGCTCAGAAGACACCCATGGGATAATACATACATGAGGAGCTTGATGAATATCTTAACCTGTGCTATAAGGTTGATAGAGGATGACAAGCTCAGAGATAGGTGCAAGAAGAACTTTTTAAAAATTTCTAGATAGAGGATCTTGGTATCCAGTGATCCTAGATGGATACATAGAATATTAGTAGCATAGGAAGCTACTTGTCACTCTAGTACAGAATGTTTTAGTGCATAGAGTACGGAAGATAGAGGGAGTATGATGCTTCAGAGGGAGTGACTGTAGAATATCCTGAGGTTCGACATGGTACGATATGATGGATAGATTACTAATGACTCTAGGATTTATTGAGAGTAAAGTGGATTCCAACCTTTGCTTCAAGGTTGAAGGTGGAAGACTAGTGATGCTCCTGTTATGTGTCGATGCACTATTTTATAGGCATGGAGGTGTGGCTGAATATCCCTGGGACAAGGGAAGTATGTAGTGGATATCCTGAAGAGGTTCAGGATGATGGACTGCAAGGCCATGACCACACCTATGGAATCGAACATGAAGCTATTGAGTGATGCTTCATCAGAGATGGTTAATGCCATGATGTATCGTCAGATGATTTGTTCATTGATGTATCTGACGGATACAAGACCCGATATTTGCTTTGCTGTGAACACATTGAGACATGTTCACTTGATGGTTGCAAAAGGTACAGTTGAGTATGGGCTCAAGTATGATACGAATTAGAAGATTAACCTGGAAGGTTATGTTGATTCAGATTGGGAAGTGCCATCGATAGGAAGAACACTTTAGAGTATTGCTTCAGTATGGGATCAGGTGTGATCTCTTGGTTTAGCAGGAAGCAATCATGTGTGGCACCAAGTACAACTGAAGCAGAGTATGTCGCAGCTTATTCAACTAGTTTTGAGGCAGTAAGGATGAGGAAGCTACTGTCTGATTTATTTGATCTCCAGATGGATGCTACTTGTATACATTGTGACAAACAGAGTTGCGTGAAGTTGTCGGAGAACCCGATGTTCCATGACAAGTCGAAGCATATTGAGATCAAGTATCACTATATCAGGGATATGGTGCAAAGGGGAGCAGTGAAGCTCTAGTATGTTGTGACGAACGAATAGATAGCTGATGTGCTGACAAAGCCATTGGCTAGGGTGAAGTTTGAATACTTCAGGGAGAAGCTTGGTGTTCTCCAAATCAAGGTTCCCTCTAAAGGGAAGTGATGATTCCGTGAGCCATTATGACATGGTGAGAGGATTGGTTCCTTCCATGGTCAGATGTAAGGGCTAAGCCATTCTGTCATTGTGAGAGGATTGGTTCCTTCCATGTTAGATGTGAGTGTTGAGCCATTCTCATATGACTGTATGATTGGTTCCTACATGATCATATATAAGGGCTGTTGCCATTCTTGGAATGGAGGTGCCTGGTCAGTTACCAGGAATACTCGGTCTACGACTGAGGGCCTTTCTGATATGACTGTAAGATGTAGTCTTACATGATCAGATGTGAGCACATGGCCATTCTGATGTGATTGAGGGATTGGTTCCCACTTGATCAGATATAAGGGCTGATGCCATTCTATGGGAGAATGGAGGCACCTGGTCAGTTACCAGGAAAGCTCAGTCTGGGACTGAGGGCCATTCTGATGTGACTGCAGGATTGGTTCCTACATGATCAGATGTGAGTGCAGAGACCTTCTGAAATTGGTTGTTAGATGTAAATGCAGAGCCCTTTCGGCATGAAGGATTGGTTCCTTGCATGGTCGAATATAAGTGCTGATCCTTTTTGACAATGGTTGTCATATGTAAGTGCAGAGCCTTTTGGCATGGAGGATTGGTTCCTCGCATGGTCGACTGTAAGTGCTGAGCCTTTCTGGAATTGGTTGTCAGATGTGAGTGTTGGGCATTTCTGACAGGGTTGTGGGATGTGTTCCTGCATGGTCAGATGTGAGTACTGGGCGTGCCTTTCTGACATGGTGTTGGATGTGTTCCTCTCATGGTTAGATGTAAGTGATGGGTGGGTTATTCTGACTTAGGGTCAGATATAAGTGCTGAAGAATACCTACATGGAGGTTAGGCCTACAACCAGCATGAAAAAGGGATGGCTCTATAGAACTTCCTATGACGAGAAGAATCATGAGATAGCACTTGTTATGATGATCCAGTGATGATGATCCAAATCGAGTGATGATCCAGCTCTAGTGATGATCCAAATCCAGTGATGATCCAGATCTAGTGATGATGATCCATATCGAGGGATGATCTAGATCCAAATATGAAGATGACTTGAAGATGAAGATAACTTGAAGATGATGATGAATTGAAGATGAAGATGACTTGAAGATGGTAAGGACTCGATGATGATCCAGATGATACAGAGAAGAAGACTTGTTCTGATAAATTGTGTCGAGATAATACCTTCCTAGTTAAGAGGGAGTGTTGATGTATTTGTAACTTTGGAATGTATTCATCCATATATCTTATGTATTGTACCTTGATGTTTATTCTGGGATGTGTCTGTAATGTAATTGAGTCATGTCATACCCCGATGTTTATTCTGGGAAGTTTCTATAATATAAACAAGTCATGTCAAGTCATTGTGGGTAACCCTCCTATTGGTCAAGGGTTAAAGTCCCACAGTTGTGGGGCCCTAGGGTTATTAGACTATCCTAGAGAAGTCGACCCTAGGTGAGTCATTGTAAGTCGGGGCAATAGTCCCCACCATTGTGTTAAGGATAAACCTCCTTGTTGGTCGGAGGAGGAAAATTCCCCACAAGTTGTGGGGCACTAGGGTTAATAGACTCTCCTAGAGATGTCGGCCCTAGTAAGTAATTGTTAAGTGGGCCTGACATGTTGAAGTGGACATCAAGTGAATGAAAGAATATAAATAGAGAGTGAGTCTCTCTATTTATCACACACACACTCACTCATTGGGGTGCATGAGTGAGAGGAGAAGTTGTTGGGACAAGAGAGAGACTGCTACTGTCAGGAGATCATCTTTATGTTTTCATGTTTTACTTTTGGTGCTAATTCTATCTCTGAGGAAGTTGCGGGGTTTTCTCCTTTATGGTTTCCCCGAGGAAAATTATTTGTGTCTCTTGTCTCTTGTGTTTTATTGTTGTGCATGTTATTCTCTCAGTTAAAGATTCTAAGATCATAATGCTAGCTTGAATGATAAAAATCTAACACATTTACACCCTTTGAGTGGATCTAGTGGCAGAGAGTTTAGCCATTGGAGTTGTACACTAGTTCCATGTTTGGGAGATCATAAGATTTATATAGGTGAGAAAGACTCATGGATGGAGAAGTATAGGCACATATTGCTTCCATTTGATGCCATTCATCCACATATGGATTGGGTGGAATATTACATGTCACACATGGAGTATTCTTGTAGAAAAATTTCTACTCATGATTAATGGAAGGAAACTAAGCAAGAAAACTACCAAGAGAAGTTGTTGAGACATATATCTTGCACAAGGTGGCCTCTATGGAGGAAATCCACACATTTCGATGGATGATTGCACCCTTTGACCGGTGGGAGAGAGTTGAGCCATTGGATGTGTTCACATGGACATTTTGGCTTGAGTGGAATTCCATCCCCTTGTTGAAAGTGTTGACCTTTTGTTGGCAGAAGGACATTGAAAGTGTTGACCTTTTGTTGGTAGAAGGACATTGAAAGTGTTGAAATTTTGTTGGCAGAAGGTTTTGGGATAAGGTAGTTGCACAAAATTGTGAATGTTGCGCAAGATCAAAGACACCATGCAAGTGGAAGATGGCTTGCAAGACAAAGATTAGAATATTTTATGTATTTTGGGTCAAATTTGGTAGTTTTGACCACATTTTGTGGATATTGGTCATTATTTTGTAGAATCAGTTAAGAAGTAGTTAGGCAGTTGTCTAAGTGGACCATGAATGTAAAGGCGCAATCCTATAAGTAGATGTAGAATTGCAAACATAGGACACTTGATACATTGGAGACACTTGGAACTATTGGAATTAGTCTTGGTATGATTGTATGATTCATGCATGATTTGAGATCTGTTGATCTGTGAACTATTTTGGAGAATCTGTGATTTTGTGTGGAAGTTAATATGACATGATAGAAGTTGAGAAGAACTATTGTGTCCTTTTCTATTTTCTCGTTTTACTGTCTTCCGTGATCTATTACGAATGCAATGTGTATATGCGACATGGATATGTAAATGATGTGATGTTTCCTTGCTTTAATTGATGTTATTCTGTTGGATATGTTTTCGCATCAATGTTTTATTGCAGTTCTGATATAATAATGTGGTCTGTTGAATGGTAATATGGTGATGCTAAAGCACAAGTTGAATGATCAGATCTGTTAATGTCACGCTAAGTCGATAAGTAGATGCACATGGTCCTCTCTCATTATATGGAGAATTGGTTCTGTCATCTCTCCCTCAAACATCTTGGGTGAGACTTCATCCACTCTACGGGTGTTTCCAGATGGGGTAAAACTTGTCTGGGCCGATGATCAGGGAGATCATAGTGGTTTGGGTGTCGACAGAGTGGGAAATCCTGTTGACTAGTTTTGTTGACTAAGTTCATGTTAACACCTTTTCAAGTTCTTAGGGGTTAAGAAGTGAATTAAATCAATTATTCCTAGGAATTTTTAACTAATTAATACTATGGAGGCATGTAATAGAATAAAATTCCAATTTTTATTTTGTATGTAATTAATTATTCTGAAAAATAATTAATGTGGAAATGAGTTGTAATTGTCCTAGGCGACAAGGAGGGAACATGGGTCCAAGTGGACCATGAGTTGGAATTCAGAAATGGAAACCTAAATCAAACCAAGAACATGCTAAAAAGAACTCAAGCCAAAAGATAGAAAATGCAGAAAAAGCAATCTATCATAAAAAATATGGAAACTGTCAAAAGTAGGGAAAATCAAGGCAGTTTTAAAGAAGAAAAGTGCATGAAAATAATTCATACATAAAGCATGAAACTTTTGGTCAAGGAGCGAGTCATTTCCAATTGTGTTCAAGGATAAAAAGCAAGGAAACATTATCTTATGCACAAACTTGGTAATTTCCTCAAGGAGGGTGCAGTTTCCACTTTGGTTGAGTGATGCAAGCAGGGAAACATCAACTAAAGGCTTGGCTTGTTATTTTCCTCAAGGAGGGTGCATTCATGGATTAGGGTTAGGGTTTGCAAGTGGGTATCTTGCTCAACAGGTGGATGACTTTCTCAAAAATTCACTCAAGTCTATAAAATAATGATTCCAACTCCATTTCATAGTTTTTATCATTAATGTTTTGGTATTGAGTGAAGCTAACCTTCTAGTCTGAGTGATGTGCCTCAGTCACCTTGGGCGATGTGCCCCAAGCCTCCATTCTCTTCTCTTCTCTTCAGTTCTCCAGTGAAGAACATAAAGAACCAAGGAGAATCCATTTAATACCAATTTTGAGCTTTGATAACAACCATCCATCCATGGAATTTGAGCTCCAGTGAAGGAGACTTCACTTATGCTCTCATATCAGTGACATGTGTTAGTTACAAGCTTTCATTCCTCAGTCTTGGGAACCATTGAGGGAGATCATCTCCTCTAAGTCCTTTTTGATCTCCTCAACTCCTTGTTCATATTCTAATATCTTTTATACAGTAATATTTCTGTCCAATAAAGTTATTATTCCAATGTTTCATGAAAGAGGCCTTCCAATGCACCTTAAATGAACATTTTTGTAATATTAATGCATTGGTGTTTATATAATGGCCATGAAAATGGTAAATGAGATCTATGATGTTTAGGATATACTAATAAACCTATATTAATCATTATTTTTAGGTATGAAAAAAATACATATTCTAAATTCATTGTTAATTTCCTACCCCTGCTCATTGACTAATCAATTTTGACTAGTTTTACAATTTCTGATGCTATGTGTGATCTATAAATTTAATTTGAATTATTTGAGTTTCTGTAGGTTAAAAATTCACCCCAAAACCTAAAAAAACTCACAAATTAATAATTCTTTGAGGTCATATAACATTTGAGTGCCCTCCTCTGCGCAGGTTTCCCCTAGGCCAAATTCCTAGTTTCTCCCCAAACACCTCCAAACTATCTAGATATGTCTTGAACCTATTTTAATGGATATTAGTTGTATATAAATTGACTTATAACCCACTTGAGCCTTTCATAATCATTTTTTTCTGGAATTTATTGTTCAATATCAGTTTGCATCGGATGGGACACACAAAAGTCTAGGAGTAGACATCAGCATAGCTGATGCTCGAAAGCTAAAAGGGAACAACATAAAAGTGCTTAGGGATCTGAAATTTTAGTCTCCAAAACTGTTCTTTGGTTTCATTCCCTAACCCTCTTCCACTCTCAGTTTTTCTGTCATTACTGCATGTATTGTGTCTTGTTGAAGAAAGTTCTCAATAATTTGTAAAAATATTATTCATCTTTTAGTTATATCAGCAGTAAGAGATCATATTTCGGTCTGATTTTAATCAGGGATATTACATATTTTGAGTTTGGAATTCAATATTTTAATTTATGAATCATTGGAATCCAATAAATTCTTTACAATGTTTGTTGCATTAAGGGTACTTTCCCAAGTAGAAATCTTACCCTCAAGCTCCTTTTTTATGGTTTTTCTTTCCTTATTAATGACACTTTCATGCTTAAGTTTCTTATCCAATTTCACAACTAGTTTCTACAACTTCTTTACATCTACGAGAAACTGTATTAACTTCCTAGAAGTCGTTCCCCATATTTGTTTGTGCCATTCAATCATGTCCATTGCATTTACCTGATTTAGATCTACTTGTATTGCAATATCCTTGTACTCATTTTTATTTATTGTGGCATCAGGTTACAAAACTAATAAATTGAATTTATTATTTTCATTGTCTGTCGAAGCTAATAATATTGGGACCATACCTTCACCCAAAAATTCCTAATGACTTTGGTTTGATTTTAAATGCTTCATTCTTAATGAACGAAATAACTCCTATGACATTGGAATGGTAGATGGTGTAACTTCAATGATGGGATCCTAACTTGATGATGAATCCAATTCTTGTAAAAGTGCACTCACTTAATTGGAAATATTCTCTTATTATGCTTCAGTCTCACTCTTATAGAATTATACTAACTGTGAATTTTGCTCATAAGTTTTCAATTTCTTTGGTTCAATATCTCTTGAATCAAAAACCATATATCTCACCTATTTCTATGATAGATCTACTTCTAATTTATTCCTATTCCACATGAATTGGATGAGATGATGTTACTCTTTTTTTCAGACTCTCCCGCAACTTCTTTGTTTGTAACTTACACCTTTGACATTTTTTTTCTCTAGAATCGGAGATGATATCCTCAATGTTTACAAATCCAATTGAAATGAATTCCATAATTTGAGGTTTTTTTTCTTTTGAAGAATCATGCATGTACATTAAACTATGTACCTCCTCACATGAATCTTTATTAGCAAGCATTTCATCTCTAGGATTGATATGATCAACATAGGGAGAGGAATTCAATTCTACTCTTTGTTTGGAAATCAAATAGTGAGGATCATAATTCCACACCGGTCCTTTTTCAAGACCCAAGGAATTCAAGGTATCATTGATAAATTCGAGGGAATACCTACTCTTAACAACAAAGGAATATTTTTATATAGGAAGAATAAACATTGACTTTTGATCAAGGAAAAATTTAGGGGTGAAATTTAGCCCATGGGCTATTTTTCAACCTTTTTTTATAAAAAAGATTTGCCAATTTGCCTTTTTTTTAAAGATGATTTTCCCAAATTCCATGGGATAATTTTATTTTACTCTAAAAATTGCCAAAATTATCCAAAATCGCCAAGCATTTTATGGTTGCAAATTTAAGAATCGTTCAGATTCGCCAAGGTTTCTACACTTTGGAAAAATTATGGATCCTTAAAAATTTCTCTACTTTTGATTTTTTGAAACAAAGTGCAAGTTATAGTCAAAGGAAATCATTTGTCTAATAAATTCTAAAGAAAATAGACACCGTGGCATGTACACAGGTAAGAGATAAGGTGTCTCTTCACAATCATAGATTCTAACCGGTGTATGATATTTAGACAAAAAAACAATCCCCAGGCCTAACTTCATTGAATAATTTCTCTAAACTACTGAGGCATCCTAAGAGGGGTTTTATCATGAAAAATGGTGCGAGGATGGGAAATAAATTGGTCAATGAACTATTTATAACTTGTTCTATATTCCCCCAAAGGGGTTGTATCTATTGATGAAGAGCAAGGAGTTTTTCACTAGTGGGAAAGGTTCAAATAATGTGAGGGCTTATCCTAAAGCCATGGGCCACCTTCAGGTAGTGGTTGAATGTGTGGTTGCAGCTAGATATATTGTATTAAGTTATTTCTTGACCATGCATAGATAAATGGATCAATACCACCCCCACATCCTTTAAAATTTTCCCCTCGGTGTGTACAAAAGTTGGTGATAGATTGTGATGTTAAGGAACTCCTTGTGATGTCTCAAGTTCAACCTTGAATAACCTCATGTGTCAAACATGGGGAAGCATTGATATGCCTAGGGTTATAGTGGAAATGGACTAAAATCGACCCCATGTTACACAAGTATGAGCCTGACCCAAGTTATTGATTCCCCTAGTTCCAAAAAAAAAAAAAAAACTTGTTCCATATTTTGACTTCATTAAATTCTCGGTCTAGTCCACACCAAAGAGTGGATGACCATATTTATCAAACTTATTTAAGACCTTATATTTGAATTATTCCACCTAATTATTGAACAAAAGATAAATCAAATAGTATTGACACCTAAAAATATTTATATTCATGGAAGTTGTAGAGTTGTTCATGAATTGCTTGTCATAATAATTCAAATGACCAAAAAAGAATAGAAGATATATCAGTATTTCATGAAATTGAATTCATTACCCCAAAAAATAATTCATCAACCACCAAATCATCATCACATCCAAAGACATAAACAATCATCGCTATCATTCTTTGGCATTCCTTTGAAAACACATAATTGTACAACAGGAAAGTGACATCAGATGAATAATCTTATTCAACAAGACCAAAACTAAATTATTTCCTATTTGGACATTACTAGAAGTTCAAAAACCCTATTGGCTTGTTCTTCTTCATTAAAATTCACCTCACCTTGAGGAAGGCATAACATTGAAGATAAATATTCAACTGTCACAATTTTTTTTTCTCTTGTTTCTTCTACATGAACCACAATTACTGTCAAGTGATTATAACAATGTGCATAGGTGGCTACAAAGTCAGCGAAGCATTGGAACAACAACCTAAGCAAGTATTCTTGATCAGACTCATAGACCATAATTATCAAACATATAATATTAACAATCCTCATTTCTCATGGCTTCTCTCAACCAGGTAGACAACATGGGCTCAAAAACATCTTCATAAAGGTCCATAATACTTTTTAATTCACAGGTTGACTAGTTTAAGACCACATAAGAGGCGAGTTTCCTCTTTGACGCCATTGAAGGCCAATTGAAACTTAAACCTTGATAATATCTAGAATTTGTAGAAGAAAATGTCAAAAGGGATGAGAAATCAATCTCCTTATTTAAATAATTGGTGTATAATTAAGAAAAGTGTCCTTTATATAAATCATCTCAATATTTGTCTTCTAAAATAGATCACGACCTGTATAGTAAAATCTCAAAATAACTTCTTCTTCTGCTCTATCAATTTGTTTTTTACCCTGTTTGAAACATTTGAAACCCCATGTTGACACCTAAATCTTGCACACATGTGAAATTTTAGCTAATACTATAGGAGGAAATCATCAACAAACAACATGCAACTCATTAAAGACATCATAATCTAATTCACAATGATAATTGAGCCTTAGAATGTTACATTCATTAATTATGGAAAACCGTGTGACTTTTGTTTCAAAATACACATCGATCAGTGCAAATTATTATTCAAAACCCGAGTGGTTGTACCAACTATGGGACCACCAACCTTTCATTGGGAATTCCTGATTCACAACAACATTCTTGGCTCCAAATTTGAATTGGACTCTTCACATTCATGGGGGCATTCAGTAGACCCCTTCTTGTACTTGGAGGACCACTTCATGAGTTGGAACATTGACATTGGGAACTAGGTGTTTCAAGACCTCCATTTGTCCTATAAAATAAATCCATGGGATTACATTCATAATATCTAGAGGAAAGTATGCTGCAAGAATTTGTGTGAGAGCTCGTCTTTCAACAATTTGGCATTCAAGGCTTCCTTATCAAATTCCTTGATAAGAAAGAGATTTTATCCATTATTCTAATTTTTTTATCAAGTATTTGTGTGGACAAAAAGGGATCCTCCCTAAGGAAGTTTGTTGGCTTCCTACATTAAATCCTCCATGTCCTAATGTAACAAGCTTTTACCATTGGGAAAATATCGTTTGGTTTAACAAACTATTCCTCTTTCATTTACTTTGCTTAACGCGTGTCAATTCATTTTTATTTATTTATTTGAGTCTTTGTTTTCCATTTGATATATGGAACACTAAACCACATCTAATAGTGTTTCCCAGTTGAAACCTACAAGTATAAACCAGGGGATATTTCTCACTCTTATGGAACTTTTCCATTAACAATATTTTGGTGAATTCACTACTCTTTTTGTTTATTTTCTCATATATACGTTGTCATTTATAGGATAGATTATCTGGGGTGTCTTGCAGTCTCGTACACTTGATGTTCATCCCCTTAACACTCAAGATTTGTAGGATCAAGGCTCATTTCCATCCTTCTTTTAGGAAATGCAGTTCTCGATGTCTATTCTGCGCTATTATGCCTACAATAATAAGTCACATCGTAGCATGACATTCCAATAATTTGTGTGCACGATAAACCCATGTGGCCTATGTAACTATCTGTCTGCATAGCTACACATTTGTGAGTAAAAAACCTAGGTGGTTGTACATTTTTTTAATATTTTTAGCTTAGTTTCACTACAAATGCAATTTCAATGACTACCTAATGCATGCTAAGGAATTAATTAATAACCCATAAGTTGTTTTATTTCTCTAGCAATCAAATCACATAGCTCAAATAGGGAGTAAAAAGTCATTTTTTTCATGCTATTAGGCAAAGGATTTTAGGTTTTCAAGGGACCTCTTAGTTCACTAAAAGTTGACTATATCATTACATACTTATTGTTCGTAGAAACTAATACTATAGGAAGTTGGGATAAGTTACATTAGTTTAATTCTCATTGTTTCTTGCATATTTCTTGTTTCAAATCAAAATTAGATTGGTTCACTTCTTTACATAAACAAGGGACATAAAGACTCCTTTTATTTTAAAGTTTGCTCTTTTCCTTGCACTCATGAGTGATCTTGGCAAAACAAAAAGAAGTGAAAGTTGTGAAATACCTCCCTTATCACATTTATTCAGTTTTAAGCATGTATTAATTGTCTTTTGCAAACATTAATTCACACTTAGAGATTAATTAGGAGTAATGAACCATCAATGTTCACATCCCTTTGCTTTATTATTCTCTTAAGTTGGTTGTAAATTTCCACTTTACTTTGGTTTCAAGCACATGTGTGTATAGGCCAATTGAAGCACACACCAAGGGACCTAAAGAATATTTCTAGTCATGTATGCTCTTCATCTTATAATAACAAGTGATATGGATGAATAAAAAATATTGGAAGGTTTGAAACACCTCCCTTGTCACACCTTTAATTCAAATTTCACCCCTCATAAAATCAACATTGCATTGTAATTCTCAACCAACTAAAATACTCCATCGTGAAGGTTATAAAACAATATTTTAGTAAGGTTTGGATTGATTGGGCTAGGCATCCAAATAA
Organism: Pseudotsuga menziesii; assembly: GCA_001517045.1. NCBI lineage: Eukaryota > Viridiplantae > Streptophyta > Pinopsida > Pinales > Pinaceae > Pseudotsuga > Pseudotsuga menziesii. The sequence continues at coordinate 900,167 of LPNX011134276.1, forward strand.
TACCTACCAATCTTCTACATTTTGAAACAATAGTTGTTGTTGACTTTTAGGGCACTTGTCAAAACTGAGCTAGAGTTCTTTTTTTCACCGCATCAAGCCACCCAACTCTTTATGGAGGTGACACTTTACCATTTGAGGCCGAAACATGTATCCACACTTGATGCATGTATCTTAGTGGCTAAAACCTATGATCATCACTGGAAGGAATTTTTGGGATGCATTTTCACCTGAGTCAAATTTTGTTGGCTATTGGAAATTTCATTTGTCCTTCTCGAACATAGCCACAATACCACTCGTTATAATTGATTCTTTCATACCTTCATTAGTTGTCTTTGGTGGGTTCATAATCATCCAACAAGAGAGATATTGGAAGGACCAATGAATATTTGAGAGGAAGGAAGTTAAGTCAATTAAAGAATATTCATAATTGTTTTTTATTACAAAATATCATCTAAATGTAATTAAAAGGAACCAACTCTCAGTATTAGTTGCATGAACTTGACACATACTTTTACGCCTTCACCGTATTGCATCTGTTATTGTGGTTATCATATTTTTGTATCTGTTCAATTGTGTTTAATTCCCTTCATCCTTAATTTTTATGCATCACAAAGACACAACCATTGTGGAACAAAGAACCCTTAGGTCATTTCTTAGGTTGCAAGGTCTCCCTCCTATTCAAGGAGGAGTTCCCATATTACCTCCACATACACCATGAGAGAGACAATCAAGCCAAGGGAATAAAAACGGTGACAACGTCATATTTTCTTGGACATACCTTGCTTGGATCTCCTCCTATATCACCTACACCCCCACAATGCCACCGCTTCCACCACCGCCACCCCCCCCCCCCCCCCC